>CALYLW010000276.1:0-54778 GCA_944989445.1 Ampullaceana balthica
CATTTATTTTTGTTATAATAGTGAAAATCTTTGAACGACCTACATATATACATTTTAAAACACTATAATAAATTAGGTCCATTTTAAGTGTGTTTGGGATAGGAGTGGAGATACCGTTTTTATTTTTTTATGGATAATATAACAAAAATAAATTATTTTAAAAAAATTAAATTAACAAAAAACAAAGAATAAATAAAAGCATTTCACGGTGTAGAAACGAAAGTTTCGAACCGTCCGGGGTCGAATTGTCCGGGGTCGAAACGTCCTGGGGTCGAACCGTCCGGGGTCGAATTGTCCGGGGTCGAACCGTCCTGGGTCGAACCGTCCGTGGTCGAAGTGTCCGACCACCACGACATACTTACCTCCTTGGTTGTGTTGGAGACGTGTCTGCTCATGGGGTCCACAAGAACCCAAACCAACACCAGGGAAGAGTCGACGGCCAGCAGGACCCCTATGATGACCAGGAGGTGTGTGTCCTGAATCAACTGTCAGGAATACAAATAGCCAATTAATTTTTTTTGTGTCTTATGGCTTTAGCATTTCATTGTACATAATTATTTCTTTGTAAATGAAAAAAAAACAACAAAACAACAACATCTAAGCAGATTGAAACATTAAATCAAATAAATCGACTTAAAAATATGATTCTATTGTAATATTGTCATGACCTAATAGCTCTTGTCATTTTGACTTAATGTTCATCGCCATGTCATTAGAAAAGAATTTATAGACGTTTGTGGTGTGTGTGTCTGTGTGTGTGGGGGGCAATTTCTTAGCTCCCTGCCCCGCTCTTATTATAAAAAAATTAGGGCTGCGGAAATTAACGATTAATTAATCGATTAAAAGTTTTTTTTTAAAAATTAATCGATTAAAATTAATTTGATCGATTTAAATTCGATTAAAATTTAAGAAAAATATTTCTAATATTTTTTTTCCAATGTATCAATAATTTTGTTTATATTTATATACTTTTCACTCATCTAATTATTATTTATTTAGACGTGCATACGTAAACTAAAAAGGGTTTTCTTGGTTATTTCTTGCATAGCAGAACAAAGTTGCTGTAACATCACAAAATTTGGGAGCCATGGAATTACCGCGACTTAGCCAATTTCGCGAAATGATGAATCGCAACTTAACGGGATCTGTATATGTATTATAAAAATATAACTAATCGAAATTAATCGATTAATCAATTTATTTTTTCCGATTAATCGAACAACATATTTTTAATCAGTACCATCCCTATGAAAAAATATAAGGAATAGAAGGAAATGTGGGTCTATATAGATAGGGGCCTAATGCACATTATCTGACAGACGACCACTAATGGTTCTATAGGGTTGAGAATGTAATAGGTTGGGGAGAAAGAAATTTATTTTTTAAAAACAACTTAGGAGGAAGTTTGTAAAAAAAAAGCTATAAAACTTTACCGGTCGTCTTTTTGCGAATAAAAACTTTAAGACAAAACAAAGATAAAAATGTACAAACTTACACGGGGAAAAGAGGGAAATTAATAGGGGGGGGGAACAATAGTTGGTCATCAGGTTTATATAGACAATAAGGGATGAAGGTTTGGAAAAGGAGGTCAGTAGTGATTGGGGGAATCGTAAGAGGCGGAGACCAGAGTCAGAGATTTAATAAATCTATTTATGGCATTCATGATACGTGGTGTCAGGGTCCAATCATTTTGGACGAGTTAAAACTTTTGGTTGACTCTGGCTGGCGTTTCTGTGCAAGAAATGCTCGCTGGCATTATTGGAGCTTTCATGATCTTTCAGTCATTTCTATTAAAGTGTAAAGAAAAGGGACGAGAGGAGAGACGTTGCTTAAAATTCTTTAACGATGCGATTGCTGTTCTATTGGACATTACAGCTCCGTTTTTCAAAATATTTTCTTTTTAAAATGTTCTACTTGTTTGCTGAAGGGGACTTCTTGTCGAAACGTTCCTTTTTTTTCTTGTATTTCTTTTCAGGCCCTCCCCCGTAACTTTTCAAATAAATTTCTAAGAAAATCTGCGCTATTTTTTTCTATTAGATAATTATATTTTAAAACTTTTTTTTTGTCCTCAAAAATAAACGGGCTAAAATTATTTTAACGATCTCTAATAAAACATGATTTATTAAATATTTAAAATTTTCATTTCCCAAATGGAATTATTAAAAAAAATCAGACTCGTGTCAACCTCCCGCGATTATTTTGGGCCATTATTTTGTTGTTGTTGTTGTTGTGTTGTTTTTTTTTGGATGAAACTAAACAGCGTAACAGATAAAAAAACAAAAAGCGATGCATAGAACGATCGAATTTAATAATCTGGGGATTATTCTTTCTCAAATGCCACCTATTCATACAAATACCAAAATACATTTTTTTAAAGTATCGCAAAACCACTTTAAGCCTCGTTGATTTTATTGGATTATTATCTTGTTTATTTGTCCCTTAAGAAAACAACATCTAAGGAATCTAATCGCCTGCACATGCCATTAAAAACGACGCTAAAATGTGGTAACGCGGCTGAGTTTAAAGCCTGATTACCCCCCTTTATTGTGGAGACGTCAGGAGAATGTCCACAACGATCTTCTAATGAGGCTCCTCGCGACGCGCCTCGGTGACTGATAAGAGGACATGATCATTTCTGGATGATTAATGGGAGCAAGAGAGTGATGATAATGACGAGATTTCTTTTTTACTCAACGGATCTTTATTGATGACGAGATAGTTCCCGTAGAGATAAGTTAATTGATCAAAGTATAGTCGTTTTGGGTTGTTGTTTTTTTTCATCATTTTACATCAATCCAAGTTATCGTACTTGATTTCAAGCTCACTTTCCGCGACACTGTGACTTATTCTCAAAACGAAAACCAACCAGACTTGCATCATACGATCAGTACAATTTCCACCCAATCGTATCCATCTCAGAACCGCTCACCATCACAAAAACACCCATTCGCCATCACAGTACTCCGACCAGTAACGACCCTAGGCTTAACGAGGAATCCCGTCAAAGAACTCCTGTCAGTATTTGAACAATGGCAGCCCGACCAGCGTGGCTAATTTCCCTCACATTTCCGAGTGCATGGCATGAAAATAGACCAATGAGGTCCAATAATAAGGCTAATGAAATCTGGCCCAGTCCAGACGAAACATATTTACCAAAGGGGTCGCCCTGCTTTAAGGTATCAGTGTTTATACTCGGTGTTCTTTGCGCTTGCTTCTTGCATGGATACTTTTGACAGCGGCCCATAAGCGTCTATAAATGAGATTTTCTAACAGAACCTCGATCATCCGAACAAAATAGAAATGGGGCTCTTTCGGTCAGTACTTTTTTTTTCAAATATAAAACAAGGAACTAACGAACATATCAATGAGTTTTATTTAAAAAATAAAGTTGGTTTCAAAACAGACTATTTCTTTTACAGTTCCAATTACCGAAGATGTTCAAGCATTTCAGTTCACGCTATGTTTATGCATGGTGACATATTCTTTATGGTCGTACATTTACGTCAGTTTTCGATACATTTAAATTTTCAGCCCGAGATTTGGTTTGAAATACCGTTTTAGACTATTGGTGTTTCTTCCAAAATAATCGGAGCTGATGATGATTCTAGCAACAATATGTAACAATGTGTTAGTATCTGAAACAGAGTGAAAACAGGTGTAATTTAATTTGAAAATATATAAAATTGCCGTTAAAAATCAACTGTTAACTCGATATGACCTCTCGTACCATATATTCCTACATTTTACACAATACAAGTATAGTGTTCTGTAGAGTATTTTTTTACATTAAATTGTATTAATTTTTTTTTCCTTTTTTTTAAAATTTTGTTTAATTATTATACTATTATTTTAATATCTTGTTGTTGTCTTTTATCTATCGTGACCCAATCTGAAAAATTAAAAATAAAAGATAATAAAATCGTCCAGTTATGAACATTCAAATTACCAAATTTTATTATCTTTTATATGCGTAGGATGAGCCGAGATCATCCAACTGGACCATGCGCTGGGTGATCAATTGTCGTCTCTGGCTTCTGTCAAATTTTCTAGACCAATTTTTTGCAGAACAAATTCATGTTTAGATACTTTAATAATTTATTGTTTAGAACTAGTAAAGTCCCGTGGCATTCTGACCTTTGCATATTGGAGATTAACATATTGCAATATAAAGATTTTGGGCGTAAAGGTTCGCTCTTACAAGAAAATGCAGACAGTGGTCCCCAAAGTTAGTGACTCGAGGGGGATCTCATCGGAGTCCCTCAAGTTAATGAAATATTGCCCTATTTATATATATTTTTTTATTTTCTTTCTTTTTTTCTCTCAATATCCTAGAGCGGGTAATCACAAACAAACGAAACTATTACAGTCCCACATCAAATTGTTTTATTTATTGAACTTTTTGATGTTTCAAATAATAAAATAAAAATAATTTTAAAAAAAAACAACAAACAACAACAAAAAACTCGATACATATACTGACAAAACGGCAATGTGGAAGTTTTTGTGAATATAGAAATCTGTATTTATAAAAATGAGGTCTCCCTCGGTGGCACAGCTGGGACCAGTGCCAGCCGGGGCATTAAGACTGTTTTCCAATAGCACCCTTTCATAAAAAATATGCAGTTTGCGGAACCACCGTGTAAACATGAAAATTACCCCCCCCCCAAATCCCTGGGCGTGGATTAATCATAAAATCCCTTTTCCCTCACACCATCAACACTGTATATGCTGTGGACATAAATCGTACAAAACACATGCGAGTCTGGTTGCTGACGAGGGGTCAACACCCGATGAAACAACAACTGATATAACTGCAGTAAAGAAACAAGTCAAATGTATCTTTTTGAATGGTACTTTCGCAGCGAGTACCATTTCAACACTACAACATCATAGAAATGATTACCCCAGACCCCGACCCAACTTTACGTTTTGAAGAATTTTATTAACATTTATTTTTTTTCCTTGTTAAAATATATTTCTTTTAACTTTTGATAGAGTTGTTCATGTAAATATTATATAAAACTAGGGCTAAGAAATTAAAGATTAATTAATTGATTAATCGTTAAAAATTTTAATCGATTAACATTAAAATTTATGAAAATATTGCTAGTATTTAAAAAAAATAAAATTAATAAATAATTAATTCCTTTTTTTAAATATTTATTTTTTATCTATTTTTTATTTTTATTTATTTTATTTTTTTATAGAAAAATCACGTACGTCAGTGCTGCAGTTTGCATTTACAACATTTTTGCGTGAACTCTAAATTTAAGTCATGGATACGGATTGTTGCAGATCAGATACTAAATAGTTATTAGGGAAGAAACGGCTATGTTACATTTTTGTAGTTTTGAGATATTGACATTTTTAAGCTCAAAACTATGCAGTTTTATTATGTGTACACCAAATTGAAAATAAACAAATGCTTTAACAACTTTATATAGAATGGGACTGCAATAAAGCTTTTAAATAAAATCTTTAACAACTTTGGCCATTTGGTTATAATTTTTAATAAATAAATTTGATCTCTGATCCTTAAAAAGGAAATAGTTCATGCGTTTACTGAGTGGGGTGGAATAGGAGCTGACCATTTCTTCCATTGTAAGTAACTTAAATGTGTTTTTAGGGCTGTGTAAAATAACGATTAACTAATCGATTAATCGTTCAAAAATTTTAATCGATTAAAATTAATTTGATCGATTAACATTCGATTAAAATTTAAGAATTTTTTCAAATTTATTAATAACTTATATTTTTTAATACATACATAATTTTCCCTCCTATTATTAATATTTATTTAGACTTGCATACGTAAACAAAAAGGTTTATCTTCCTTATTTCTTGCATAGCAGAACGAATTTGCTGTGTTACGTCACAAAATTTGGGAGCCCTGCAATTACCGCGACTTAACCGATTATAAAAAAATATAATTAATCGAAATTAATTGATTAATCGAATAAATTTTTTCCCGATTTATCAAAAAAGAATTAATCGGTACCAGCCCTAGTTTTATATTACTATCTTTCAAAACAAATTTTGATAGTGAAATCTTAAGGTAAACTAAAACTTTTAATATTTTAATTACAAATACTGGTTCGTTTTAAAATAATTATTAAATATTAAAGCAAAAATTAACATTGCAATTAGTTTTCAAACATAATTTTTTTTACAAGAACGTATTTTATTTGACCTTCATGTCACGTGGCTTGAAATAACACTTGAGAAATGAGACTTAGTCATATTTTCCATTGTAAACATTGAAGTTAACCATTTTTTCCATTATATACATATTTTTTACATACTTAAAAAAAAAGTTCCCTTAGCCGTTTTTGTTGTATGTACATATGCGTTATAAGTAATCCAAATGAATCGATTAGTCGATTAAATTTTTTCCTGATTAATCGAACAAAATGTTTCCAATCAGTACCAGCCCTATTTAAAACCCTTTTGAATTTTAAATACGTTTTTCATAAATAGATTGGTAAAATGTACCATTAATTGGTTCGGAAACCTTTTAAGAAGCTATATCATAACACAGGTTTAGTAATAAACATTTGCGTCATAAGACGCACGATGCTATTAATTATTCAAAATTCATCTTGTATGATATAATGATTTTAAGTTAATATTGAAGTATGAGACCAAGTTTTGCCATTACGTGAACCATAAAATTCTCAGCATATCCATGCGTTAACGTGTTTCATTTGACAAATATATTGAAACATTTTAATCAAGCTGTTTTCTGAGTTAGCTCTTTTAAAAAAAAGAAGATAGGTATGACTAATCTACAGCTGCTGAGACAACGTACCCAAGTTTCACGCCGAAAAATAAATCTATTCCTCCCAATTTTCTTCAAAACAAGAATAATAACCAGCATATAATTATAAACAAGTAATAAAAACTCGAATGAGTATTTAAGCGCAATTTCCAACAATTTTCAAGGGAAATCATTCTAGATTACATTAAAATTCGTTTCAAATCAATAATTCTGAAAGTAAACAAAAAAATTGCTATCTGCAAATTGCTGCTAAAATTACGGGAGTTGAACGAAAAGAGATTTTTTCAAAAATTCCTTCTCCAACATTGTTCTAAATATTATTAGCTATCATTTGGCGTTTGTTTCAACCCGATAGATGTTATGGTTGGCTAGAAATTAACAAACTACTGATATATATTTTTCCAGGAAATCCAGTAAACTTTTGAATTTTTTGCCCCATGCACATTTTTGGGATCTCCATAACATATTTGCAAAAGACCCGAACCCTCTATCTGGTATGGTTCAGGAGTAGTTGCTTGTGCAAGCTCGAAGAGACATCCATACAGAAAAGACTTTTCAAATACATAAATGCAATTTTTCCCATGGGGAAATTGCGCTAAAAAGGAATATCACTTATTTCATAAAAAGTGGATAGCATAGAAAGTTTGTGTGTGTGTGCATTTTGTGCATTTAGAATCATGCGCAAGAGGGAGCCCGCGAATGAGAGCGAATAACGATGCGCAAAGAGAGCAGGGTGGAAAAGAAAACCAGTTTGACAACCATATTATAAGATAATGGCTTCAAATATCCTTTTTGTTTTTTTTGTGTTGAAAATCACAATATTTTATTACTTGTCCTTAAGAGCCGAAGAGAAGCAAAGGATCAGTCGTTTTATGTCCCCTATGTCCCAAATATCTAATTATAACAGCTTCTGTAAAAAGTAAAAAGGTCTTGTTTTTACTAGCACATAACGGGTTTTTATACATAAGACCTGCTTTGACTTGAGCTGAAAGAAGTGCCGTTTATTTAAACATCGATCAACATGCTTCTGATAAATAAATGACAATTTTTAAGAAAGCGGACAAAAAACTGAATTCAGAAAATGATTTTATGCACAAAAAATAATTTAAACGCACTTTTCAAAAGAGGAGCCTGAACTTTTATGGATATATCGGTAAAACCCTACAACTTTCATACTTGGACTAACCCTTATATATCAACTTTAATCAGCTCCTGATCACGTGTTTTTTTACTCAATCAAGTAGCACAACCCGAATCTTCCATCAACTACAAAATTTTGAGTTTGGAGGCCGATAACTCAAGTATTGGATGTACTTATCCACATTAGCGTTCTAAAAAAATCCCCTGCCCCCACACATACAAATCTATTACAAAGCATCACTGAAAGAAGAGCTCTAGGTACATACTTTAATTCCAATCGTGTTTGGACAGCTTTGACGTCAACGATTGTCAATGGTCTGGTTTTAAATTGAAAACAAATGGTAAACTTCCTCCGCCAGCGGCGTCGCCAGGGATAGTGCCACCCGAGGCTTGCCATTCCCTCAAAAACAGGAAGCTATCAAGTTTATTGCATATTCTGACCCTCGATCTATAGAAGAAAGATTGGCATATCGAGCCGGTAACCACCGCTTACCAACCACTTCTACGCCTTTGAAAGTCTCGATTTCAAAAGTGTCAGCAACAACACGTTAAAAAATCAAACTTAGCACTTACAAAATTAATTTTCACCTGTACGTTAATTAATACAGTAAACCATAAAACACCACATACATCAAACCCACACAGGTCGACCTCACAAGTCCAGCCTAAAAACATCAAACCCACACAGGCCGACCTCATACGTCCAGCCCAAAAACATCAAACCCACATATGTCAACCTCACACGTCCAGCCCAAAAACATCAAACCCACATATGTCAACCTCACACGTCCAGCCCAAAAACATCAAACCCACATATGTCAACCTCACACGTCCAGCCCAAAAACATCAAACCCACATATGTCAACCTCACACGTCCAGCCCAAAAACATCAAACCCACATATGTCAACCTCACACGTCCAGCCCAAAAACATCAAACCCACATATGTCAACCTCACACGTCCAGCCCAGAAACATCAAACCCACATATGTCAACCTCACACGTCCAGCCCAAAAACATCAAACCCACATAGGCCGACCTCACACGTCCAGCCCAAAAACATCAAACCCACATATGTCAACCTCACACGTCCAGCCCAAAAACATTAAACCCACATATGTCAACCTCACACGTCCAGCCCAAAAACATCAAACCCACATATGTCAACCTCACACGTCCAGCCCAAAAACATCAAACCCACATAGGTCGACCTCACACGTCCAGCCCAAAAACATCAAACCCACATATGTCAACCTCACACGTCCAGCCCAAAAACATCAAACCCACATATGTCAACCTCACACGTCCAGCCCAAAAACATCGAACCCACATATGTCAACCTCACACGTCCAGCCCAAAAACATCAAACCCATATATGTCAACCTCACACGTCCAGCCCAAAAACATCAAACCCACATATGTCAACCTCACACGTCCAGCCCAAAAACATCAAACCCACATATGTCAACCTCACACGTCCAGCCCAAAAACATCAAACCCACATATGTCAACCTCACACGTCCAGCCCAAAAACATCAAACCCACATATGTCAACCTCACACGTCCAGCCCAAAAACATCAAACCCACATAGGCCGACCTCACACGTCCAGCCCAAAAACATTAAACCCACATATGTCAACCTCACACGTCCAGCCCAAAAACATCAAACCCACATATGTCAACCTCACACGTCCAGCCCAAAAACATCAAACCCACATAGGTCGACCTCACACGTCCAGCCCAAAAACATCAAACCCACATATGTCAACCTCACACGTCCAGCCCAAAAACATCAAACCCACATAGGCCGACCTCACACGTCCAGCCCAAAAACATCAAACCCACATATGTCAACCTCACACGTCCAGCCCAAAAACATCAAACCCACATATGTCAACCTCACACGTCCAGCCCAAAAACATCAAACCCACATATGTCGACCTCACACGTCCAGCCCAAAAACATCAAACCCACATATGTCGACCTCACGCGTCCAGCCCAAAAACATCAAACCCACATAGGTCGACCTCACGCGTCCAGCCCAAAAACATCAAACCCACATATGTCGACCTCACGCGTCCAGCCCAAAAACATCAAACCCACATGGGTCGACCTCACACGTCCACCCCAAAAACATCAAACCCACATGGGCCGACCTCACACGTCCAGCCAAAAACATCAAACCCACATAGGCCGACCTCACACGTCCAGCCCAAAAACATCAAACCCACATATGTCGACCTCACACGTCCAGCCCAAAAACATCAAACCCACATGGGCCGACCTCACACGTCCAGCCAAAAACATCAAACCCACATGGGTCGACCTCACACTTCCAGCTAAAAACATCAAACCCACATGGGTCGACCTCACACGTCCAGCCCAAAAACATCAAACCCACATGGGCCGACCTCACACGTCCACCCAAAAACATCAAACCCACATGGGTTGACCTCACGCGTCCAGCCCAAAAACATCAAACCCTCATAGGCCGACCTCACAGGTCCAGCCAAAAACATCAAACCCTCATAGGCCGACCTCACAGGTCCAGCCAAAAACATCAAACCCACATAGGTCGACCTCACACGTCCAGCCAAAAACATCAAACCCACATAGGTCGACCTCACACGTCCAGCCAAAAACATCAAACTCGTCAACCCAGCACACGTCAACCCCACACACTTAAAACCCACACACTTAAAACCCACACACTTAAAACCCACACACTTAAAACCCACACACTTAAAACCCACACACTTAAAACCCACACACTTAAAAGCCACACACGTCTACCCCACACAAGTCAATTAACCAAACACACGTCAGCATCACAAGTCAATCCTACACACGTTAAGTCCACTCACGTCTACCTCACACAAGTCAACCCTACACACATTAAGTCCACTCACGTCTACCTCACACACGTCAATCCTACACACGTTAAGTCCACTCACGTCAGCATCACAAGTCAATCCTAGACACGTTAAGTCCACTCACGTCTACCTCACGCAAGTCAATCCTACACACTTTAAGTCCACTCACGTCTACCTCACACAAGTCAATCCTACACACGTTAAGTCCACTCACGTCTACCTCACACAAGTCAATCCTACACACGTTAAGTCCACTCACGTCTACCTCACACAAGTCAATCCTACACACGTTAAGTCCACTCACGTCTACCACACGCAAGTCAATCCTACACACGTTAAGTCCACTCACGTCTACCTCACACAAGTCAATCCTACACACGTTAAGTCCACTCACGTCTACCTCACACAAGTCAATCCTACACACATTTAGTCCACTCACGTCTACCTCACACAAGTCAATTCTACACACGTTAAGTCCACTCACGTCTACCTCACGCAAGTCAATCCTACACACGTTAAGTCCACTCACGTCTACCTCACGCAAGTCAATCCTACACACGTTAAGTCCACTCACGTCTACCTCACACAAGTCAATCCTACACACGTTAAGTCCACTCACGTCTACCTCACACAAGTCAATCCTACACACGTTAAGTCCACTCACGTCTACCTCACACAAGTCAATCCTACACACGTTAAGTCCACTCACGTCTACCTCACACAAGTCAATCCTACACACGTTACGTCCACTCACGTCTACCTCACACAAGTCAATCCTACACACTTTAAGTCCATTCACGTCAACCGAACACGCCAAACACATGCACACGTCTACCCCACGAACTTAAAACCAACACACACGTCAGCCACACATATTCCAACCCCACACATGTTGACTGAAACTCGGCCCTCAGACACGTTTAGTTTCACACCCTGAGACACCCACGGTTTTACGGGGAGGGCTTCCCCTTTTCTCCCTTCTTACCAACAGACGGCAGATTACACCCTGGTTACACAGCCACTCTTATCAAACATCCCCTTGGACACAAGCTGAATGCAAGCCCCCGGTGCAAACATGGACCGCGCATCTCATTGCAATGCATAAGGTCCTAAGTATTTATTGTGGGTCAGGGGCTCATCCTTTAACAAATAGGATAGACCCGGCGAGATAAACATGTGTTTACGGGAAATTCTGCTTTCCTAAAAATTTTCAATCTGGTTCGCGTGAACTTTGTTTACAAAAAATAGTGATGCATTTTAATTCGAAAAGAATGCAATTGAATGACATTGTCCCACATGTGTCGGGGGAAAAAACTGTAGTGGCATACACCAATTTAGTACGAGGTGTGTTGACAGAATACGTACAATAACGAGGCTTAACACATCTAAATTCTCCGAAATTACAGAAATAAGAACCAGCCGATGTTTAGTTAACAGTTGATCATCAAAAATCATTTAATGTTTTATTTATTTAATCAAACATCGATTTTCCCTGTTTTGAAAAAAATTGAGAAAACTTTAAATTGTTAACACACACATCAAGCTCACGTTACGTGTACAAAAACAAATTTAAAATGCGTACGTTTTAAAATGACAGCATACTTATCATTTCAAGAAATATAAAAAAACGTAGGTCTAGTTTTCCTTTATTAGTGCATGTATAGATCTTCTAATCTCTACTATTACAATATTTAGCTTGGGAAGTTCGGGGCCCCATTTAAACGATTGGCCGAATTAAAACTCTGGAAAGTATAGTTTTTGTGTATCCGAGGGTGCAAGGTAAAACAAAGCACCGCCATTAAACTTACCCTAAGGTGGTATTAGTTAGTTAGTTAGTTCCTCTTGTGCAGAAGTCATTGATTTTCATTTACGACGATCCATCGCCAATTGTATTAGGTCTTGCTTATTTCTTAGACCCATGGTTGAGCTTTCTCTTTTGATTGTTCTACGTAGTGTTTGGTGGTATTAGTAGCTTCAGAAAAAGAAAAATAATAACTTTCTATTTTACCACCTCCCTCCAGGCCATGGATGTTCAGGCCAATTTGTTCAGCTCCACTATTGGACGTAAATGGTGCCAAAACACTTACTTTTGATTTTACCAACCCGTGGTGGGCCCTTGTAAAGATCTGGTGAACTCGAAAGGTCTTGGCAAACATTGCGCCGAAAGCCAAGGAAAATCCGGCCGCCAAAAGAAAGGCTCGTGTCTGGAAAAAAAATTGTCAAATTTAGATAAGTCATTGAAATTTTGGACCAGTTTTGAACTTTAAAAGTTATACAAAATTATTATTTGCAATGAATAATTAATAAAACTTCTTCTTTTTCGTTTAAAGTTTTCTTTCTTTGTCTTTTTAAATTTTTGGGAATTAATATTAAAAACTTCATTTTTATATATTATATATATTCTGAGATACAGTTGTTTGATATCGATTCTGTCATAATGTCATGACAATCCATAAACTTGACTCTGAATGAATGACTTGAAGTTGAATGTTTTCTAAATCAATTGAAACATGTGCGCCTGCCTTTGCAAGACAATTGATGGTGGTTAATTATTAACATCAATAAAGGAAGTGTGTTTTTTTCTTCAATAATCTATTTGTTGACGCACCGTGCAGATGACGGGGAAGGCGTTTTCATTGAGGGTTCTGTCATCCAGTCCCAGCATAACAACGGCGATGTACACAAGGATGCAGCCGATGACCGCTACGTTGTTCAGCTTGGGGCTGGACAGCTTGATGAATCTAAGAGTTTAAATAAATGGAGTAAGGGTGTATGATTATCAGAACTCTGTGAATTAGATCGAGCAATTATTTTTTAATAAAGGACAATATTGGAGAGAATGAAAATGATATTGACAAACGGGATGAAAATATTCCAGAAACGAGAAATAACTTTTTTGAGCTATGGAATAAAAGCAACAGTTTCCGTAACTAGCAGCTGCTAATTCGATCGCCCCACCCCCCTTCCGTTAATACATTATTAATGACCAGTTAGTGACCACTTACTTCAGCCTTCTGTGGTAGAGGTTGTAGGTCAGAAAACAGGCGGCCAAGACCACGCCAAGGACACAGAGCCCAGTGCAGGCGTAGAAGACGGACATCTCGATAGTTTTGGGGCGAACCACAACAACCTGCTCGTCTTTCGGAACCCGTCCATCTGGTGGAGGAACGCGTCGATAGACTTCATCGCCATCGTTAACAGTACAGCACTATAGCTCACAGACTTAAATGTCATTGTAACTCTACAGCATGGGTTTACACTTATTATTACTCCCCATTGTAATTGTACAGTAGCTCAGGTTTACTACATGTCATTACAGTTGTAATTATTTTTTGTTGCACTTCGGGGAGCTTCCTGTGAATGTTTTCTACTTCTTACCTTTCCAGATGATCTTATGGCAAGAATCGCATTCAAAATCCAAAATCCCTGTGGTTGGGTGGTGAATGGCGACCTGCGTAAAGTTTCCACCTGGAAATAAAAAGAAGAGAAAATAAAACAAACCCGTAAAAAACAAAGTTTTTGACTATAAATCCCTTATATGTGAGACATAACTAACAGTATTGATTATTTTCAAACGCTACAAACATTTACAGACTGAATCTGTCTTAACTCAACCTTGCTTCATAACCCTGGGGTGGGGGGGGTGGGAGGGGGAGAGGGGAAAAGTCTGGTAACCGATTCGCTTGACCGAGCTCAGCGCGACACGTAAAATGTAAACAAAAGCACCCCGGTGCTTCGATGGGTCGCCTCAACGCGTCAACTCAAACTTTCGCGTGGAAAAAAAAACAATAACAAACAGTGAATTTGAATTACATACGTTATATAAGGATAAACTAAAAATGTATTAATTTATTTACGGTACGTTTGATCGATCTGAAATTTTGATACGATGCACTGTTAGATAAGACGGGTCCGTGTGCCAAATTTCAGCTCGATCGGATCACGGGAAGTGGGTCATTTTTTACTTTTGTTTTTTCCGCCCACCCAAGACAGAGAGAGATGATGAGACGGCGGTGAAGTTAATATAAGGGATTTAAAAACACAATGTAGCGGATGTCTTTCTCAGACCGGAATACCTTATTAGGAAGTAGTAGTATTTTTAGAAAGAGCTTTCGTGAAATACTGGTTTTCAGCATAAATATAAATATAATAATACGTTTGCAAAAATATTTTGTATAGCAAGTTTTTGTCTCGGTCAAGTCGTATAAGCTGACTCAAATAATCGTACAATGTACAAACATCTGTGGAATTTATGTCTTTTCAGAATACCCAGTTATTTGATAAATATCTTAATAAAAAAATGGTCCAACTGAATTCCACGGATATTTCTATTAATAGATTTCTGCCATGATATGACAAGGCCTGTGCTATTTGGGGCCGTCCATAAATGACGTCACGCACCTAGGGGGGAGCGGGGTCACACTTTTGTGACGATGCGTGACGAGGGGGAGGGAGGGGGTTGAAGAAATGTGACGTCACATCAAAAGGGTAACTTTAAATAAAACTTCCACTGAAATATTTGGTCGCTTACAATTTATTGACTTTTTGTTTCTAAATCAGTGCTTCTCAATGTGCCGGTCGATAGGCCATCAGACGCTGGTTGGCGTAAGCTATCAAGACACGAACATTAAATCTAATTATAATCCTTAAGTTTGAGAATCCACAAGATAACGCATGAAATTGTTCCACTGCGTCGTTTGATGCTGACATCAAAGCATTTGTGATGTAACCGCAGCTCCGTTTGGTCCTCTCATGGCAGGAGTCGAACTTTTTTGCCCGTTACCCCAAAATATACCCCCCCCCAACCCTCAGACTCTAGGTCCTGCTCACATGACTTGGGGATTTGGGGGAGCATCGTTATCCCCCCCCCCAAATACTACTGGTGAGTTTTACAAGCATGCCTAGTGTCTAAAATGATCTGAATAGGATTATATGTAGATATTTTAAATCAAAACCACGGAATATCCTTTTTCTTTAAAAGGGGAGGGGGGAGGGAATCTATTTGTTAGAATTAAAAACGTTTTAAGTTTGATATAATTGTTCGATTGGTTTTTGGTCAATCGCCCCTGGCCATTCTACTCTTCTAGAATTCTAGATATAATGGTAAATGCGCCCATTTAAAATTAGTCAAGTATTCATTAACTTTATTGAATGCATCATTTCTTGACATCTTAATTCGAGAGGAGCACAAAACAACTTTTCTTCTTAGCTCAGTTTTTAAGGCATTAATTTTAAATATCACAGAAATGATACGTGATAAAGACAAGTCATGTAGATTAAGATTAGTGTCACTCGTGTCAATAGAAATGAAAGTAGGGTGGATTTAGGTGTCTTCGTATAGTTCATAGGTTAGAAATCTACATAGTTGTCAAATTTAAAAAAAATGCATTTTCTGGAAGGAACATGTTCAATAATGGGTATATGTTCCAACGTTTTTAAAAAATGCTTGACACGGGTTACGATATTACAATGTAGATCTTAAATAAATGAATAATAAATACTTAAATGACAATAAACGTGATTTGAAACATACTTATTTTCAAATAGAAAATAAAGTTGTTTTTTTTGTTTGGGGGGGGGTCAAAGATTTGTGACTTATTTTTAGAGGGGGGGGGTCTAAGTTTTTGTGACGACGCGTGACGAAGGGGGGAGGGGGTAAAAAATCGGCAAAAATCGCGTGACGTCATTTATGGACGGCCCCTTTATTTCAGCGAGAGACAAACGTGGCCCACAATACATTGTGTTACAATAAATAACACAATCAAAACTGCTAAGAACCAACCTTGTATCTGGTACACAGCAGTGATCCCTTCCCGGTCTGATCCTTTGAAAGACACTGGGCCCTGGGGGAAATTCATAGACAGATATTTTGTATGTCGCATGTAATACAAAATAACTAAAAGAAAAAAAGACGTTGACATAAAGGCAGAAAAGTTGAGTCAGAATTAGAGCACATGATCCAGCGATTAAAATACAAAAGATATGAGAGAAATAATTGAATAAGAGAGAGGAAATTGATGATGCCGCATGAGATTGCAACTTTGATCACTAAGCAATTACGGGCATTAATTATGTGATAGTATGGACTTGGAATGTTCTATCGGTTGTGACTTGTTGAATTAGAGGCAGAAGAAAAAAAAAGTTTTATCGAAATGCTTGACGAATTTCAAATGAATATGATTCTTCAAAATATTTTTACAAAAAATTTGTTACAAAATTAAATCATTTTTATTTCAGATAATTTTTAAATTTGCTGTAATCTTTATTTATTTATTTATTCATTTTTAAATAAAAAATTGACTTATTTTTCTGTTCTGTCAAGTTCAATGTATTTAACTACTTGGACGCCCTAAACGTGTCTTCAGCGCTGAGAGGGAAATCCCGCTTTTGTGAAGACGACCAATTCACGAACGTCTGAATTCACATTTACTTTGCTCACTTCGTTTACCACCGCCAAGTTCACAATTAACTCAAGGTCACGAGACGCGCCTCAATCAAAATTTCTTTTTACCACCCCTACTTTGGACTCTACATCTTTTAGCTTATACCCCCCCTCCCAACCCCTCTACCCCCACACTCCCTCCACACCCCACAATGATCTCAACCCACCCCTCCCCATTCCCAACCACGAACCATTCTGTTGTCGTCCCCAATACGCCGGTCGCTCCGTCATTCTCTCACTTACCGACACCCCGGGGAATTCGAGGTTCTCCATGGTGTTTATGAACGTCTCCTTAACGTCCCCCATGTCCTCGTAGCTCAGATGATGTAAGAGCGGCGCTGTTCCATTCTTCGCCCAATCTTCGGTCGCCTGTCTACATGGAGGGATTGGAGGGGGGGGGGATGAGAGAATGGATTATGAAGGAGGGGTGGGTAAAGGCAATGCTTTCATCACTGATCAATCAATCAAACTGTCGTGGTTTGCTGGGAATGTGTTGAACCATTATCGAAACTACTATCATCAGAATCGGCCGATGTGAGAAACTACCTATTATTTTAGTCCATGAGTTTTATCTGCTAGGAGCTGACCTAATATGGAGCTACCAATCTAAGAAACCATCAACGTTGTAAGACTGGCTAAGGGTAATAAAGTGGAATGGGATGGGCGAGAGTTAAAATTCTGTGATGATTGAGTTGGTCTACTTTATAAAAGCGCGTATTAATATGTAATTGTTTGGCATCACCAACTTCTCTTTGCTGTACGAAGAGATTTGAATGTCATTTCCTGATACGAAATTTACAAGACAAGCGTACCAAATGATAAAAACAAGAACAAAAGAGGTTCTGTCTTTCAACAAGCTTAGGGCAGCTTAATTTAAGTGCGGTGAGGAAATTAAAATTTTATTAAAATACTAAGTACTGTATGCCATTGCTTTGTTTGTTTTATGTTTTTGTTTTTAAAAATAAAACTAACTTTCGCCCAGTTCTCTAAACCTAAATCTAATTCCTGCAATTATAATAAATTAATTCTATTGAAGGATATTACAAAGGTTATATGAATAAATTAATCGATTCTTTTGATGTATATTTGGAACCTCGATGCTGTCGTGGACGAGATATCAAGCCACGTGACGCTCATAACCCCAGATTTTCCCACTTACGGCAGCTTATCTCGCGGCCGCAAGAGTTACACAATGTAATCAAACAAACAATCTCGGCCGGAATCTTTTAATCTTTCTTGTAATCTCAAACTTGAATCCTTATTTAAATGGTATAAATAATAGCTGTTGATTGTGGGACTATTTCTTTTGTGATATTTTTCCGATACATGTGATCGCTTTTGTGTCGATACTAGCACACTATCGCGGTAGAAATCGAGATCAATATACTGTAAAAATCTATCTCGTTGTCATATAGTTTGATATTAAAACTGTAATTTTGGACGTCAGTATTCAAGAACACACAAACATATCAACTGTGAAAATGTAAAATTAGTGATGCATTTAACTTATAGAGGGGGAGAAAGGGGCATACACAATAAATACCACATAAGTTCTAAATTAAACGGACCGGATATGAATCAAAATGAACATTAAAAAATTAAGTTTTTCTTTCTCGAAGAACAATAATAACAGCAAAATGAAATGTTCTCACTTATAATCTCTATTAGCAAACTCATTAAAAATATATTTTTTTAAAAATAACTTTAAAAGTCAATCACATTTTCAAGGAAAACATAATCTAATAAAAAAATAATAATATTGACAAAAGAGGTATCGATACTTTATTGGAACAGGGCCGGCCCTGGGCCCTAGGCATAGGAAAACTAGGCAGCCGCCAAGGGCCTCCGATTTGTGGGGGCCTTAGGGAATTGGAGGCCCTAGGCGAAGTGAATTTGGTGGCCCTAAATGTAATATAAAAATCATAGAAATTTTTTAAAATCATTTAGGGCCACCAAATTCACTTCGCCTTGGGCATCCAATTCCCTAAGGCCGGCCCTGATTGGAAGTGAAGCCGCTATAAATATGTATATAATGTAAATAAAAAAAAAGAAGTGGAATGATGAAACAATAAATTGCGAATCATAAAAAAAGGTAAAAACAAAAAAATCTAAAAGGAACTATCTAACTTCCGGAAATTGTCGCGCGATCAGACAGCTAGCGTTTCTTTGCTGAAAGACCCCGTCATCTTTTCAGTCACGCCACTTTATGGGTCATGAGGAAATTTTAAAATCTCTTTTTAAAAATGATAATTTTTTTCTTCGTTTATTTTTTCTTCAAATAAAATATTTTTTTATTATGATGTACTCTTGTAAGTTATTCTTGGTCCTAACAGAAACAAAATGTTGTTTAATTGATTTTCCAACGCTTAATACGCCTAGAGGTAGAAAATGGTTGACCCGGAGTCGCTTCTGTATATGTGTCTGAATAAGTTACGCTACGTATTGTGTTAAACGGCGTAAAAGTAAACACACACAACATGCACACAAAAACTTAAGCATCAACCGAGAGTATTTAATAAAAGCTATCATCTCAAGCGTTGCTTTGGGAGCCCTATTTCTAACGAGTTTTTCTCGGATCAATAACCACATCAAATTAACAATAACCACATCAAAGTAACAATAACCACATCAAAGTAACAATAACCACATCAAAGTAACAATAACCACAACAAAGTAACAATAACCACATCAAAGTAACAATAACCACATCAAAGTAACAATAACCACGAGAAAGTAACAATAACCACATCAAAGTAACAATAACCACATCAAATTAACAATAACCACGAGAAAGTAACAATAACCACATCAAAGTAACAATAACCACATCAAAGTAACAATAACCACATCAAAGTAACAATAACCACGAGAAAGTAACAATAACCACATCAAAGTAACAATAACCACATCAAATTAACAATAACCACGAGAAAGTAACAATAACCACATCAAAGTAACAATAACCACATCAAAGTAACAATAACCACATCAAAGTAACAATAACCACATCAAATTAACAACAACCACATCAAATTAACAATAACCACGAGAAAGTAACAATAGCCACATCAAAGTAACAATGACCCGGTGAGCTGAGAAGAGACTGCAACATTAGTGACCAGCATTCAATTAGTTTTGAAGGGGTCATGGCACAAAGTCCAGGAGGACGTATTCAGTAGTTTAGAAGACAATGATCAGTTAAGAGTTAAGATAATAATCAGTTAGCAAACCAGGTCTAGCTGTATAGTAAATAACAGTAATTTTCAAACCAGGTCTAGCTCTGTTATAGTAAATAATAGTAATAGTAATTTTTAAAGGTTAAAATGATGCATAGGTATTGAAAATTGAAACCAGTTAAGACAAGAAGAAGGTTTTAGGAACATCAATTTTAGAGCTTCTAACTTCTGTAAATACACCAAATAAAAAAAAACAAATGGTTGAGAGCAGATTTTTCGTAGAGCAGTGATGGCGAACATATGCCACGTGTGCCACAGACGGCACGCAGAGCCTCATCAGCCGGCACGCGACTAAAATATTACTTCCTTAATGAAACCACTCGGCTTGCACTTTGTGTTGGTATTTTGCTATATGTAAGTAGGTTTTAATTGAATTTTGGTCACGCGGCCCAAAAAAGTTTCGCCATCCCTGTCGTAGACTTTCAAAGACTCGTCATGAAGAGTCGAATAAATAGAAGTAAAAAAAAGATTTTTAAAAACCACGTTTTTATAAGCGGACTAAAAGGAAGAAAATAATTTAAAACTTATTAGTTCAAGTACTTCGATTTAATATGACTAAAAACGTGGGGCGGGCGCTTATGAGGTTTAACATATGCGGTTCACTCATTCTCTCACTTATAGATCTCTCTTTTGCCTTATAAATTAGAAATCTTTAATTTTTATACCAAACACCAGCCCCACGTTTTTAGTCATATTAAATCGAAGTACTTGAACTAATAAGTTTTAAATTATTTTCTTCCTTTTAGTACGCTTATAAAAACGTGGTTTTTAAAAATATTTTTTTACTTTATTTATTTTATTCTTTTTAGTCCACTTATAATAACCTGGTTTTTAAAAATATTTTGTTACCTCTATTTATTTTAACAAACACCTCACAAGCGCCCGCCCAACGTTTTAAAAACATTGTGATGTGGTCACGGGGCGAACTCACAGATGTCAACAAAAGCCGACGGTACAGATGCTTTTATATAGACTATAGATAAACTTAAAAGTTCAATAATTTAATAACGGTACATTTGATCGATCTGAAATTTTAATACAATGCATTGTCATCCAAGATCTATCTGTGGTAAAATTTTCAGATCTCTAGGACCATCAGAAGTGGTTCAATTTTACGTTGGCAGATTTGAAAAAATCTTGGACAATGCCCAACGAAAGTGTATTAATAAAAACGTGGTAATACAAGAACTAGCATAGTAGAATGAATAGATAACGTATAATAAAATGGGGTAAACGATTGTAAATATATAATGATTACAAAAGATATGACCCCTGGGGGCCCATAACGAGTTTAACCTGAGGGTCAGCGCCATGGTCCACACTGTGTCGTAGGTGCTGGCTGCGAAGATGCTCATTGGCCGGCTGCCATTGGCTTTGATGTAGGACTCGAAGAACTCGCTGGACGTCTGGGGAGTAATGGAGTCAATGTTGACGCAAAGCGTGTGAGTAAATGCGTGCGCGTGTGTGTGTGAGTGTGTGTGTGAGTGTGTGTGTGTGTGAGTGTGTGAGAGTGTGTGTGTGAGTTTGTATGTGTGTGTGTGTGTGAGTGAGTATGTGTGTGTGAGTGAGTGTGTGTGAGTGAGTGTGCGTGAGTTTGTGAACATGTGTGAGTTTGTGATTTGCTTTGATGTAGGACTCGAAGAACTGGCTGGACGTCTGGGGAGTAATGGAGTCAATGTTGACGCAAAGCGTGTGAGTAAATGCGTGTGTGTGTGTGAGTGAGAGTGTTTGTGTTTGAACGTGTGGGAGTTTGTGATTTGGGGGTAATGACGAGCTATACAGCAAGCCTGCATGGTTAAAAGGGGTGAGGCATCCGATGTCATTTAGTGCCGAATTCGCGTGAGGACACGAAGAAGTGGGATGTCCGCATGCAGTCTGGTTGTGTTTTTTTGTGTAGAGAGGGTTGTCTGCGTGTAGTCTGGTTGTTTTAGTGCGAAGATTGTGATGTATGCGTTAAGCCAGGTTATGTCAGTGCGGAGAGTGGGATATCTGCGTGTAGTCTAGTTATTTTAGTGCGTGGAGAGGGATGTCTGCGTGAAGCCAGGCTATGTTAGTGGTGGAGTGTGATGTCTGTGTATCTTTAGGTTGTATCAGTGCGTAGACAAGTTGTAGATAGAACCGGTAAGATATGATTTTGGTGGGGTTTTTTGTTGTTGTTTTACGGGGTAGGACGTATTGTCTGCGTGTAACTGTGTCCAATCAGCGTTAAGATTGGCTTGTTTGGTATAAATGTGAGGTCTTGTGTAATTTTTGCAGGTCACATGATAGCCACATTTAACGTTCGTCACAGAGATGTTTTGAAGACAAAGTTGTTACATAGCCACAAAGTGTTAAACCTTTTTTAATTCAAGATAAAATCAATTGGAAAAACAAAAGGAAAAAAAAACTCCTGAAAGTCGTGTGGGTATTTAAAAAAATAATAATTTAAACTATCAATTCTATATCGATGACTCACTATCGAAATCAAAATCCGTGTGACGTACAATATGCCATTTAAGCTGCGCGGCCGCGCAGATATCTGACAGATGCCTCGCAGCATTTTAGAATAATCGCGCAGCAAATTTTATAAAAAATTGAACAAAACAAAAATTGTTTGCTGTGCAACTTTGCTCACGAGTTGTACTTTCCACCCGGACCAATGAACTTTACGGGGAACATTGGTGACGTCTCCATGGCAACCCATCACGTTGCGAAGCTTTGACGACAAATTACTTCTCCTGATCCTAACTAAATCTTAACCAGAATCTATTTGAAAATTTATCGGCTCTATATTATGCTGATGCAATAAGGAGAGAGTCAATCATTGACATCTACGGGAAACATTTATTTTTTCGCGGTTCTCTAAATCCACAGTTGCCTTATTTTAAAAGCAAATAAAGTATTAACTAATCTATGATTTTGTTTTTGTTTTGGGTTAACTCATTTTGTTCAATGTACATAATACATCTCAGAAATTGTTTCATGGAATTCAGTTACATTAGGATATTACAGTTTACTTATTTAAATGCTATAATTGTGTTCTTATAAGGAATCCATAATGTAAAAGCGCGGATGAAAACCGGGGAAACTTTGGGACTCAGTCAGAAGCTTAACTGGGTTTTCCGCGCCCTTGGCGAATTCATATTTGGCGCCCTTGAGAAATAGGGAAAATACAAGAATTATACAGAATACATTGATTATTGAAGGATTAGCCCTCGGCGCCCTTGGCAACTGCCCAATGCCAAGTCGTTTCGCCTCTGGACGCAGTGCATTAATAAGGCTGAGAGACAGAAAAGGGCTGGTAGGAATTTAAAAAATACTCGCAAGATACTTTGTGAATTGGACTGATTTGACAGAAACCACACCCTCCTAAAGGGACCCAAGGGACTAATGATTATGATCAATTATTGTGTTCAGTGGCATTGTTGTTTTTTCTGCATGGCTAAGCGTTCCAAAAATTTAATATACATGTACTTCTAAAAGTGAATTTGATCTGATAATTCTTGCATGCAAACAATAAAAAGTAAACAATCAGCATAATGATAATACTGACCAGGTCCGCCACTGATTTGTTGCCATCCAGCAAGTCGTTGAGGCTGAAGATGGTGAATGCGCCCTCGACAGCTGTCTCGATTTCCTGCGGCGTGCACGGACTGTCCAGGGCGTCGGTCCACCAAGAGCGCTTGAGCCAGCCCACGAGTATCCACACATACCTAGGCGCGTACATCTCTTGTTTGTACGCCTACTAGTCCATGGGTATGGAAAAAGGGGGGGGGTTGTTAGGAGAGGGAAATCGACCAACTATTGTAACTTGATAGAAAATTTGAGATGCCTTGTAAAATTACAAAGTTTAGGTGTTCTTATATTTTAGACGAATGCCTCGTTCTTAGGGTCCTTTTTATGTTATAGCTTTATAATTAAAGGCAAATTATAAAATACATGTAAAGAAAGCATCCCTGTTAGCATTATTGAAGATAATACTGTTTAAAGTTTTTTTTTACAGGAAACTATGTCAGAAATTTCCAATTAGGATATATATGTCGCTTAAAACTAACAATGAGTAGATAATTATTGAAATAATTTGTTGAAAGCTTTATTATTATAATTATAAACCTAATAGAGCACAAATCTGACCAAAAACAAAAAATAGTAGGCTGACAGAATAAGTGAAAGAAAACATACAAAAAACCAAAGATTAGAAAGACCACATGCGTGACAGAAGACTTTCAAGAACACATACCTGACAAAACATTTGTAAGAACACAAACCTGACAGAACACTTGTAATAACAAACCTGGCAGAAAATTTGCAAGAACACAGACCTGACAGAACATGACGTGTAAGAACACAAACGCGATAGAACATGACTTGTAAGAATATAAACCTGACATAACATGTCTTGTAAAAACATAAACCTGACAGAACATGACTTGTTAGAACATACACCTGACAGAACGTGACGTGCAACAATACAAACTTGAAAGAACACTTGCGATCGCACTAACCTGACAGAACACTTGTAAGAACACACACCTGACAGAAGACTTGTAAGAACACACACCTGACAGAACACTTGTAAGAACATAAACCTGACAGAACATGACTTGTAAGAACATAAACCTGACAGAACATGACGTGCAACAATACAAACTTGAAAGAACACTTGTAAGAACACAAACCTGACAGAACACTTGTAAGAACACACACCTGACAGAAGACTTGTAAGAACACAAACCTGACAGAACATGACTTGTAAGAACATAAACCTGACAGAACATGACGTGCAACAATACAAACTTGAAAGAACACTTGCAATCGCACAAACCTGACAGAACACTTGTAAGAACACACACCTGACAGAACACTTGTAAGAACACAAACCTGACAGAACACTTGCCTCGCAGCGGCCTCAGTGAAGCCACCTACGATGATTCTAACATCAAGGTCCTGTAGAGATTGAGAAACCATTTATTTAGAGTCACACGACTTTGTTATTGGGAATGATATCAGAAAGTCCAGATAATAGTTTGTTCACTTTTTCTTTAGTAAATGTAGTTCGCTATACGCTCCTAAGCACCTATTTGTAATGAATTAACACTGACACAATATAACCATCTTAAAACATCGTTAATAGGAAATCAGTTTATATAGGAGAACTCAGGAAAATACAGTGTGTAACATCATAATTCTGATAAGAGACGGAAGAGCTGCCAATTGAAATGCGCAAATGTATTTTCCAGGGATGGAGGGCACGGGCATGTCCCTCAACCGTGTATTTTTCTCTTTTAACTGCGTATTTTTATTCTGTTAAATAAAAACATTTGATGGAGAAGATTTGATGTCGCGCATTTTTTTATTAGATAAAGGTCATTACTTAGTGGATGCGTCATCATAGGTGGGCTTTTTAAAGAACGCTGCATATACATTGCATGAGAGTTCAGACGGTGCTTTCGGAATGTCCTAGGCGTGACCCCAAAGTAAGTTTTAAAGCTTCTGATTTGATGGATGTGGTTCGTTTCCGACGAGGTCATAATTTTAGATTTTATATCGTAATGTGGGTGAAACACATGCTGCTGACTTGGTAAAAGGTTTTCACTGCTTTATTTAACAACCTCTTCCTACGCGTCCATTTTGGACCTGAAAAAAAAGGGGGGGGGGTGCAGTATACCACCAGAGCGCTTAAAAGAATGAGTGACATTGTAGTTCCACGTTGTCAGCTCTTCTGCCCGTCATCCGATTTTTTGGCAGTTGTTTATTAAATATAAATTTGTATAAGCCATTACGTATATTTATTAAGGGCTCACGTGAGTTTCATATTTAGTAACTAACTATACTATGGTCATATATTTTTCTTATTTATCCAATACAATCAAATGTTTAACAAATTTTTGATAAAATAATATTCTGATTTTTCATTAGCCACATTAATTATGAATTATGTAAATAATAAAGTTAAAAAAAAATTATTAAGAAAGATTTGTTTAATAGTGTCCTGATCTCTTTTGCGTTGTTTTGTGTGTGTGTGTGCGTGTGTGTGATAGTTTATTTTGTTATGTTGTGTTGTGTGTGTGTGTGTGTGTACAAATTCGGGCAGTTAAAAAATAGTACATATTCACATCTTACCATTAAGTCTTTGAGCTTTCCGGGCACTTCCAGTTTGGCGTCTTTGAAAGATGTGGTCGACTTGATGACGATATCGTGTGCAGAAAAATCCTTGTTGATTCCATTGAACGCCTGTCAATTAGACAGCAAACACAATCTTTACTTCTCCAATCTCTCCACAATCCCAGGGCTTGGAGTGAATCAGCTCATATTGGCTGATCTCTCAACCAGGGGGGGGGGTTAATCCAGAAAAGCTATTGAATCTGTCGTTAAGTTACGTTACACGAGGCTATAGTGGAACCAACTCGACATGACTGAGGTTTTTTATGTCGATATCATGTTCTATTTCAATCCATATTTTATTTGTCAATTTCATGTTCTATTTCAACCCATATTTTATTTGTCGATTTCATGTTCTATTTCAACCCATATTTTATCTGCAGATACCTCCTGTCAACGTTACGATAACTGTCTATTAATACTCTTCATCAAGTCTTAATTTTATCTTTACTACTTTAGATCTATGTTTCATCACTTCTAATTGACACCCTCACACAGAAGCAAGGAGCTCGAATCTCGTCGTATTTGAAAAGAGATTTTCAGTAAGGGGCATACTAGCGATTGAAAAAATTTTAAAAGGAAATTTTTGAAATTCGGTGTGATGTTTAAGGTCATGTTTGGAAACTGTAACTCAAACAAAATACAAAATAACAATATTTACAAATCATTAATTCAATTTCCATTGTTTCAGCCATTTAACCATTAAAAAGAAATATTTACACCCACTTTAGAAAACACAACTTTTGTATGATGGAAACCCTAACAGCGTTTCTTCAAATTTCGACGCCTGTGTTCCTTGCCGTACGAGTAGATTTTAAAAAAAACGCATTTACTTAAAAAAGATATCCTTTTTGACCCATTTTAGTAGACAAAAAAAATAATAATAAACTTGTAAAAAAATGCATTCACAATGAAATGTAAATATAAGTTATATAGTAGAGTCCCCTTGCTGGCCTATGGGGCAAGTGAAGCCCCATTTGATTATAATGGAATTATAATTGATAAGAATTGATTATAATGAAGTTATATATAGCATTCATTATAATCAATAATCATCTGATTGTTAAATTTATTGAGATGCGTAACTATTCCAAATATTCCAGTACCCCCCATGGGTACTTTTAGAATCACTGCTCTACTAATTTGATTATACTCGGAGTTGCATTAGTCAAATTACACTTCTCCCGTGTGGTGTCGTTGTTCTTGTTTTACACACTCCATAATGTACTACCACCTTTTTCGTTGTTCGCTCTTCAATGCTTGCTGCAGTATCTGGACGAAAATGACACTGGACAGAACCCATTCGTAGCAGATGTCGTTGTGACATGTCACCACCACCGCAACTCCTCGAGATCGCGAGTTTACTCCAGAGACAAACTAACCTAATTTATTAGATCCGGTCGGGTGGGGGCACGGCTGGTCGAATTGTGGTCGCGCTCCCAAGCGAGAGAATTTAACGAATGGGGGCTTTTATCGGTAACTGAGTGTCATTTTTTAATCCCGGTGCTATTTCGATGCAACGCCTCTTAGGCTGAAAGTACCGTAAACTTAATTCCAGAAAAGACAGAGAGATCCAAGAGCTTGAATTCTTGTTACTGAGGAAAATTGAGCCAAGATTCTAAAGAGTTTCTCCCCCCCCCCTTTTTTTTTGTGTGTTCCGCCTCCTACCCTGGAAAGTCAGGGTACAAAAATAGAGTTGTAATTACGCTGATTGAGTCATTAACGGTCCATCAAGTCCAAAGGTGGAACTGAAGACTAAACGGACACACGGCCTAACACGGAAATGAGCATCGTTTCGAAAGAGAAGTAGAAATACCCACACTTGTTGCTTTAAGTACTTCTTCCGTATAGCGGGAGAAGAAAAACTATTGACTCGCTGATAAGAATGGGGAAATATAATTGAGGTGGAGATTTGGGCGCTGGATATCTGCAGTTAAAATGAGGAAAAAGTTTTTTAAAACTGTACTTGATATTTATATCATTATCTTTGTTTTAGATTGATAAAAGTGTTTTTAAAAAATGTAAGTTCGTGGATAATTGTTTTCGTTTAGTTGATAGGAGAGGATGAAGACATATAATGAAATGTGTTATTGGTGAAAGAGAGAGATAGAGAGAGATAGAGCGATAGAGACAAAGAGAAAAAATAGAGAGAGAAAGAGAGAGAAGGGGAGAGAAAAAGATAGGTGTATATATAGAAAAAACAGAGAGAGGGAGAGAGAAACAGAGAGAAGGAAGGTAAAGAGTGAGAAAGGATGAGAGAGAGAGAGAGAGAGAGAGAGAAAGAGACAGAAAGGGATGGGAGAAAGGGTGAGAGAGAGTGAGTAAGAGAGAGAAATATGGAAAAGAGAGAGAGAGAGAAGCCGAGAAAGAGTAAGAGAGAAAGAAAGAGAGAGAAGGAAGTGAAAGACAGAGGAGGAAGTGAAAGAGAGAGAGAACAAGAGGGAGGTAGTGAAAGAGACAGAGAGAACGAGAGAGAGAGAGAGAGAGAGAGAGAGAGAGAGAGAGAGAGAGAGAGAGAGAGAGAGAGAGAGAGAGAGAGAGAGAGAGAAAGAGATAGAGGATTCCGGTTGTCCAAAATGTGGGATGTGATCGTTGCAGGACAACCACAAATCTTAAGTCCAGCATGAATTCAATCAGAGTGCATGTGTAACTATGTTACTTTGTATTTCTCTTTTATGTAGGCGTTCTCACAGTAATTAATCTTGTGCACAATAATTCACTGAAGAATTCGTTTATCCAAAACAACTTTAATATACATATATATTGTACACATAAGAATCATTTGAGGTAATATAACGTGGAAATCTTGAGCTATTCACTATCATGCTTCCCTGTCGGAAGTCTACACACAACTGTTTGCCCAACACTTTCAACCAATAGAAATGCTCCTTTCTTCCCGCGTCCACCATACACGTGACCTTACGTCACAAAATTATGTTAATCAGATGTGACATTCACCCCCATCCTTCAAAAAAAAATGTTTATGAAATACAACATTTTTGGTCTTCATAAAATCAAATCAATCTATATCTATATTCAAATATTTATCATCAATGAACATTCATTTTCTTACATACAACTTCTGGATATAGAATCAATAAGAAAAAATCTGTAGGACTGTAACAGTCTAAACATAAGAAATAATGAGAAAAAATCTGTAGAACTGCAACCGTCTACCTGTGCTGAAAAAATGAAAATGGACTTTTAAACACATCTGTAATTTTGTGTAATTAAAACACTCAATATTATTAAAATTAACTAATAATTCAATGGAATTCAAACACTGTTCCTTGTCCATTGTTCAACAAATAAAAATATTAATATAATTACAGTCTCTGTTTGTATCCTTTAGGAATTCACAGACTAATGTTAAAACAGTCTCTTATTTTATCATTTAGTAATTCACAGAATGTCTTTTTAATAGTCTCTGGTTTTATCAGTTAGGAGTTCACAGAGTGTCTTTATTTATTGTCATTCTACTTAATATGTCTGCAACCACATTGTCCTTTTCCTTCACAGGTTTAATGTCAAATTTGTAGTCGGCTAATAGCATAGCCTAGTTCAATATAGTCATTCTTCAATTGACGAGTATGAATTCAAATCGCTGGGCTTTGAATGTTTCTTCAGACTGTGAAATGTTCAATAATTCACCAACTATGTCTTCGATTATGTTCATTCATAATTTCAATTCCAGCATCTTGAATAAATTGCTTAGCTTTTGAGATGTCATTTTTGCTTCCAGATAATTCAATAGAATTTGGAACAGATGAGTCACTGTCAGAAACTTTTATCTGAAAAATATTGTCTCTATCTGTAAAGTTTTTGATTTTGCTTAATACACAACCAATTGTTCTTCCTAATTCAGATGATTTCACACAAATTGTTTCAGATTCACTAGTACCATCTCTTTCTCTGCTACTATGGTCTTCATTTCTTTTATCATATACTTGATTTTTAATAGTGGCTAAAATGTAACCAGTTTCTGTCTGTGCTCGATTTAACTTTATTATTTTTCTATCATTCATGTCTTGGTTTTCATTCTTTCGCGATGTTTGATCATAATTTCTTTTTCTGGAGTCAAAATTGTATTTGCCTCTCCATGATCTTCTGCTTTCATTATAATCTCTATTTATGGAATTATGATTATTTCTTTCTCTCCATGATTGTCTTTCTTGATCATAATCTCTGTGTCTGGAATTGTGATTATATTTTGCTCTCCATGATTGTCGATCTTGATCATAATCTCTATGTCTGGAATTATGATTATTTCTTTCTCTCCATGATTGTCTTTCTTGATCATAATCTCTATGTCTGGAATTATGATTATATTTTTCTCTCCATAATTTTCTATCTTTGTTTTCAAAATGATCTTGTCTTGATCTTTCTTCTATTTTCTTTCTGATAGAGCTGTCATTAGGTGACACCCTATTTGGTTTTCCTTTATTGTGGTAACACTGCTTCGCCATATGTCCTGGCTTGTTACAGTACCAACAAATAGTTTGTCTGTTGCCTTGGTTTGGCAGACTCTGGTTTCTCATACCTTGCCTTTTTTCTTGACTTTTAATTTGTATAGCTGCAAATATGTCTTGTCTCTTATCCATTTTTTCTTTCTGTTCAGCTTTTCTTAGTTTTTCTTTTTCTTCAGCAATTCTTTGATTTTCTATTTTTTCAGCTATTCTTAGCTTTTCTTCTTCTTTAGCAATTCTTTGCTTTTCTCTTTCTTCAGCAATTCTTTGATTTTCTATTTCTTCAGCTTTTCTGAGCTGTTCTTTTTCTTCAGCTTCTCTTTGCTTTTGCTTCTCTTTTTCTTCAGCAATTCTTGCTTTTTCTTCAGCCTCTTTTTGAGTTTCTTTTTCTTCAGCTTTTCTTTGATTTTCTTTTTCTTCAGCTTTTCTTCGCTGTTCTTTAGCTAAAATTTGATTTACTTTTTCTTCAATGAAATCTCTCATTTCTTTTCCCTTTAGTCCGATCTCTTTAGCTATGGCGGTGAATCTTTCGTAGTAATTTACGTAATCCATGTTTTGTTTGATTGAATAATATGAATCTAGCAATTCGGTAAGGAATGTATGTATATATATTGATAAAGTTATAAATCGTCCAAATGAAATATCTTGAATTCAAAATGTTAAGTTCAAATAAGTGACACGTCTAAACCATGAAATCTAGTTATTGGCAAGATGAGACAACAAAAAGAATCCTCACACGGGATCTTTGGTATACTTTATATATACGCTCCCTCAGATTGACAAAATATATTAAATGGTCCGATCGTTTTGAATAAAAGTCACTTGGTTAAAATTTCAATTTTCGAGTAGTTTTTAAACAATTTAGTTCATTCCATTAATCCAAAATTGCGATAATCAAACTCTTCACACAATGAATGGATAAGAATTCCGTTCCTTTATTTTATAATTCACACCAACACATTGAATAATCCATAGCTTCTCGGTTCGATGTTATGTTTACTATTACTAATATTTCTTGGAATCAACTAGCATTAAGCCTGTTGACGTCACGACCTATATATGTTCACCGTGTGTCACCATTCAGTAAGCCTACACGACCCAGATTCCAGTACTGTGTAGTATGCTTGTACTTTCATCGAATGTGACGTAGAACCAACTAGTCTGATCCAGTTTTATACACTGCGGATATCTGCCGTTTATGCCGCCATTTTGAAATCTTCTTGTATTTTCATGGAACTCCAAAAGTTTATTCACAGCTTCTTACGAACTTGAATATTCAAAAAATACTATAGCTGTTATTATTTCTTATTTTAAAGAATACTTTCCTTTTTTGGAAAAATGCAATACTTATTTCCACGAAACCTCTTTCAAGTCTTTCTTGAAATCTCTTGTACAGTGTTCACATGGAACTTTTACTTCGACACCAATGTAACGATGTTACTTTGTATTTCTCTTTTATGTAGGCGTTCTCACAGTAATTAATCTTGTGCATAATAATTCACTGAAGAATTCGTTTATCCAAAACAACTTTAATATACATATATATTGTACACATAAGAATCATTTGAGGTAATATAACGTGGAAATCTTGAGCTATTCACTATCATGCTTCCCTGTCGGAAGTCTACACACAACTGTTTGCCCAACACTTTCAACCAATAGAAATGCTCCTTTCTTCCCGCGTCCACCATACACGTGACCTTACGTCACAAAATTATGTTAATCAGATGTGACAGCATGCACCTATGCAAGAAGTCCTTTATTTTTGACGTATATTAGCAGGAAATATAACGATCATTGTAGATAGGTCTTACATTGTAATGATCGTCATGGCAGCTAGTAACTTTTACCCAAGTACGGCATCATACTGTTATTTATTTATCTTTTTAAAATTATTTTCTTTCGCTAAGTTAAATGACACATTTACGAAGATAGTTTTCTTTTTTTCCCATGTTCTTTAAAAGCATATTTTAAAGATTATACAAATCATTTATATTCAAGTCTATGTGGAAGACCTCGTATGAAGAATGGATTGATCAACACACTATTTGATTCCCAACATAAAAATTATGCATACTGAAAACATGGAATATTGTCCAAAAACAATTTAGAAGAAAGTTTCACAGCTTCGTGTTTAGAGTGTTATACTGTAACCACACGGCATTTGTCACTATGTAACTCAGTAGCACCCCTATGACAACGAATCAACAGTCACTCGTATATACAGTGGTATCTGTCACCCTATGACCCCGCTGTCAGTGTCACTCTCTAACCCATGACATCTGTCACTCTATGTCCATGTAGTCAATATCATTCGCTTACTCAGAAGCATGTGTCACGCTATGACCATGTTTACCAACTGTCGCTCAGTTAAAACGTGTATCCTCTAAACCTTTATATACTTGTAGCCCCTGTCCCTCTATAAATCTTGCATATGTCATTATGTAAATCTAGCCCCTGTCACTGTCTACACTTGTAGCCCCTGTCCCTCTATAAATCTTACATATGTCATTATGTAACCCTAGCCCCTGTCACTGTCTACACTTGTAACATCTGTCCCTCTATAATGTTGCGTGTGTCACTATCTAACACCAGCCCCTGTCACCCTCTAAAACGATGTGTTTGTCACCATGTCTTCTTCCCCTGGTCTCTGCTAACTCTTAACCCCATTTGACGTATAAATATTGACACATGATGTTCCTTAACTTACCAAAGACAGCGACTCGTGGTCCTCATACAGGGCCGCCACCTTGTCCCACATGAAATGCTGGATTAGCATACGGCGGGCAGGGTTGAGCGCCGAGTCCCCCAGGGCCAGGCGAAAGAATGTTCGATATTTTTCTCTTTCACTTAGGGCAGGCGAAGTGGCGGCATAGGAGATCTGGAATATATGGAGGTTGTCATCAACATAACAGCAGGTCTATGTACGAGACGAAGATCTGTGTTTTTGTACATGAGTGTGACAAGATTTTAGTTTAAAAGAGCACAGCATGGAATGAGATGACCTTGATCTTATAGGCCAGTCGGTGAATTGGTGTGACCAAACTTAAAGGGATCTCCACTTTCGTCTATAAAGAAATAATTAAAATATTTTAAAGAAAGTGGTATATAGGGGACACATGCCGTCGCCTTGGTGATAGCTTGAGAGAACACAGAAGTTTTAAAATAATAAAGACATCTGAACCTATTTCACCTGAATCGCAATGTGACATGGCCAAAACATTTGCAACTCACCCTCAGAGCGCACAGGAAATAAGGGGCCGTCCATAAAGTACGTCACGCTATTTTTGACCGTTTTTAACTCCCCCCTGTCACAAACTGTCACACATCTGGGACCCCCCCCCCAAAGTACGTCACACTTTCGAACAAAAATGTTGTTTTTTTATTAACAAAATAATCAAAATTTAATATAAAACAGCGTGACGTCACACATGGCCGGACACTCCCCTCCCCCCTGTCACAAACTGTCACACTTTCTTACACCCCTCCCCCTCTGGAGCGTGACGTACTTTATGGACGGCCCCTAACTCACACAGAGGAAACATTGGTTTAAAACTTGCTGAAATGTATTATACCAAAAACAAACCTGAAGAAAGACATGTGTGATGTCAAAACCTGATCTAATTCATCTGACCTTAAGTCCAATTGCGTTTTTAAAAAAAATCCAGTTAAATACAGTTGTAAACTAGAAACATTCATCTTGTCTTTATGATTCAGATACTATTTTCTGTATATGAGATTTTTATGTCAAATTGTTCCAGTATCTACTGCGCACTGTTCATAACTCCAAAATTATAAAATCTTGAGTTTTAAGACAAAAAACAACAACAACAATTCTACAATGCTTGAATTAAAAAAAAATCACCAGTAACTTATTCACTTGCAAATATCTTTCACGTCAGCGTAGAGAGACCTCAATGTACTCGCTATGCTTATGAAATGCCTCCTCCTTGTTATGATTTTCCTTTCATCTTTAATGCGAAACTATTATTAGCGTATTTAAGTATGTGTGATGCGATGTGTGTGTACGTGAGTGTACGTATGCGTGCATGTGTATCGACCCGTGACGCAGAGCGCCAACATTTCTATTCTCCCCAGCTGCACTGACCCTCAGACTGGCCCGTTGTCGAGCAACTAATTAAATATGATGAACCCGACACGTGACCAGCATGCCGGCCAGGCCTCGGGGTCTGGTGGACGTGACATCCCGTCGACCTCTTGTAGCTGACCACTGCCGACCAGCTCCGTCCACATTTGGTTCTTCTGTCCTATCGACGGGAGATAGACTAATACAACTGTCGCCTGAAGATGCGCATTTTGAGTATACCTTTTACACGTTAAGTATTGAGCTTTTTTTAAAAGCAACTACTCTTTTGTTTTAAACATATTTCTCAACTTTTGGTGTGTTTTTTCACGTGCAATATTTGTTTTCCTCTTTTTTGGTCCACCAAGTCCAGAGACAGCGTCCGCTTTGAGAAGGTATTGGAGGGGGGTATAAAATAGATTATAATTTTTTTACTATTTTTAATACAAATTCTTAGTCCATTAGGAGAAGATTTAAACTGGATTTCGTAAAATACCAATGTTTGGTATGAAAATAATAGAATTTTGTTTCATCGAGGACACACTAGTTCTAGAAAGTATAAAATTCATTTTGAATGGTTTAAAATTTCTTAAAATGTCATACGGGAAGAAAGCATATGTAGAGAAAGTGTTTTAACTCTGTTTTCATTTCATTCATGACAAATTTTAAGAAAAATTGTCTACTTTTTAGTGTCTTTGAGCTGGAGCGTTTAAATAATTAAGCAATTAATATGTTCATAGTGTATCTCTGGAAGTCTGCTCAACGGACCCGATACATTTCGAGGGCCTATCATATGTACTGACCCTCGTTGTGATCTTGGACCGATGTCATTCTTCTTGACCCAAAACTTGAGTTTGTCCACTTCTTAGCAAGTTGTACCATCGTCCCTTGGGTGACCCGAGACTTGGCAATGGTTTAAATGTATTGCTTTAACAAGTCATCGAGACCGACAGTAACGCGCTAGATCAGGCATAACTGTACTTTGTCAACTTATTGTTGCTATAGTAACAGCTGCATTTTGTTGTTGTTTAGAAGTCAGGAATTTTAAATATGTTTCATAAAATTGAAATGTTGCGCCGATTATGAAGATACAAATCATAAAAATCTTAGTCCTATCATATACATCTACGGATAGGAATCTACTTTTTTTTCAGTACATACATAACAGAGACTGATAATAAAGATACAATTTTTTCTAAAAGTTAGACTTTGGACTTTTTGCCTCCGGCCTCAAAACTCTTGTTTGGTGACTATTTGAGGCTGCGCTGCTTGACAGGTTAATCGTACCCAGTTGCCAGTTGAACGAGCGTTGAGACAACGAATTATACAGTGCTAGATATTTGTCGTTTTGTAAGATGAATTGATACTGACCCTTTGGAGACGATTGCCATTCCCGTGAAGATGAGCCTTTTAAAAAAAGTTAAAGTTGCAGTGTGTGGCAACATAATGTTCTGATCTACCCAATATGCTCAAATGTGTACTAAGTTTTCGATAAAGTTCTTTTCAGATTTAGTAGGCTTGCTAGTTTTATCTTAAATGCACAGGCGTAACAACGACTTGGCATCGGGGCAGTTGCCAAGGGCATCGAGGGTTAATCTTTCAATAATCAATTAATTTAGTATAATTTATTATTTTTCCCATTTCTCAAGGGCGCCAAAAATGAATTAGCCAACGGCACGGAAACCCCAGTTACGCTTCTGCTTAAATGATAAACATGGTTTTAAAAAAAATTAGAAAGAAATAATCTTCTTACATGATATAAAAATGTTGATGTATAGTGAATTCTTTAAGAAGGTAGAACTGTTTATAAGCTTTGAAAGCATCTTACAGAAAGAAACAGCATGCAGTTTAGTAAAATAAAGACTAATAGAATAAACCGCGCACATGCAGCTCAAAGTCATAATCAGCAAAAAGACTAACCATTAACGGGAAAATTGGATTGGTGGAATAGCTGCATTCACGGGGGTATCTTTCAAAAAATCTCGCACAAATAGAAAAAAAAATAATATAGATATTGTCTCTGTGGACACAGGGTGCAGACAACATCATAATTATACAAAGAAATAAGAAAATTTACAATGCAGCCTTGCGGCAGTTTTATATTCAGTTTCAGATTTACAAAGCTATTCCCTCCGTTCCGAGTGACGCCTCGGGCCGTTAAACGGCCCCTCGCCTCAACATCAAATTCCCGTTTGACCCATCCTGGGGTTCGGCCACAAACAATGCCAAATGATGAGATTTATGCAGTCTCACATTTGGCCAGAGAACGAGGCGTTGAAGCGTATGCTGGGCGAGGATTGACGAGGTCTGAATTGAGGGGCCATCTAACGTCTCGCCTTGTATGTTAAATGTTGTTCTCGCACCGAGAGACGAAGAGTCGAGGGGTGAGGGGATTGGAGATGTATCAAAATGAAGTCTTTTCGTTTTCAAAAAAGGATGGGAAATCTTGTCAATGAAGAGGTGCGATATTAAGAACAAACAAAACGGACTTTTCTCCAGGGCCATATAGAGTGCAGAGAGTGGTTTACATCTAGAGCAGAGGCGGAAACATTTGTTTTATTTAACAATAGTTTTGATTCATACAATCTTTGGTCTCATACAATCTTTGGTCTCATCATACAATCTTTGGTCTCATACAATCTCTGGTCTCCTCTCTTACAATCTCTGATTTCACACACTCTTTGGTCTCTTACAATCTTTGGTCTCATACAATCTTTGGTCTAATACAATCTTTGGTCTCATACAATCTTTGGTCTCATACAATCTTTGGTCTCATACAATCTTTGGTCTCATACACTCTTTGGTCTCATACAATCTATGGTCTCTTACAATCTCTGATTTCATACAATCTCTGATTTCATACAATCTCTGATTTCATACAATCTCTGGTCTCTTGAAATCTCTGATTTCATACAATCTCTGATCTCATACATCTCTGCTTTCATACAATCTCTGATTTCATACAATCTCTGATTTCATTACAATCTCTGATCTCATACAATCTCTGATCTGATACAATCTCTGATTTCATAAATCTCTGATTTCATACAATCTCCAATCTCATACATTCTCTGCTCTCATACAATCACTGCTCTCATATAATCTCTGATTTGATACAATCTCTGAGTTCATACAATCTCTGATTTAATTCAATCTCTGATCTCATACAATCTCCTGATTTTATTACTACCTCTGGTTTCTTGAAATCTCTGATTTCATACAATCTCTGGTTTCTTGAAATTTCTGATTTCATACAATCTCTGATCTCATACAATCTCTGATCTCATACAATCTCTGATCTCATACTATATCTGATTTCATACAATCTCTTATTTCATACAATCTCTTGTCTCATACAGTCTCTTATTTCATACAAACTCTGTTATCATGCAATCTTTGATCCGCTCACATCTTTATTTGCCGTTTCCAACCCCATTCCCACAGTGTTGACGTTTCTATTAACCACCATTCAAGTCAGCGCTATATCTTATTAAAACGATTTTTTTAAAAAGTGTGTAGCCAAGAGTTGGAGAGGGGGGGGTATAAGGTGTAGAGCGGTTTTCGTGCTTTTTAAATCCCTTATATTAACTTCAAAATCATTTTAAATTAAATTTGGAGCCTAGTTCCTCAATACACGGGGTATTTGGGTCATGAAGTTAATCCGTTCTTATGACGCGCCGTAACCCGATTTTCAGTGTAAGTCGGATCATTAAAAAAACAACTATAAATGACTGTGTAGGGGCGACATTAACAGCGTAAGACTGAATGACGCATATCATTATTTTGTGTATTTTTATAAGGGCGTGTTCGTAACCATGAAACAACGTAAGTCAAGAACGTCATAACACAAGGACTCCCTGTAATCACTTCCGTCTATTTATGGTTGGCCATCAGAAGACCTGAAAAAAAATTAGTATTTGTGATAAAATTTAAGGGTTACTAAATGGCGAGAAATCATTCTCTCCGTTTATAAATGTCTTCGAATGTAACAAACACGCAGTTTTAGACATTTTTGAATAAGATAAAATATATATGTCAATCACCAATAATTCGTCTTTAATTTTCAACTGCTTGATTAAGGATCACATTTGAAACAAAATGAGGACCACTAAATAAAAACATGCAATAAAAACTCGAACGATTATTTACACTCAATTTCCAACAAAGAATTTCCAAATTTTTTTTATTCAAGAGAACTTATTCTAGATTACATTAAAAGTCGTTTCAAATCAGTAATTCTGAAACTTAACAAAAAAATGACATCATATCCCCTTCACGCTGCATCAAATCAAGAATGTGTCAATATAATTATTACTAGCTGACCCGCGGCGTAGCACACGCGGCTAATGCTTTAGTGACGGGTGAAGACTTCCTGAAAGACACGGTTGTCAAAATGGGGTGGGTTTGGGCAAACGACTGTGAGTGAATGAAAAGAAGGAACTCTGGAGAGACCCGCGGCGTATCACCCGTAAAAAATGACGGAAGTGTTCAGCTGAAGTCTATTTATTTTGAAAAAATGCACTTTTTTAGGGCGCCTACGGCGCCCACCTTTTTCAAAATCCCAACTAACTTGTCCTTGTTTGATCAATACGAAATATTAAACTTTCTGAAATGTACACAAAGTATTTTATAACTTTTTACATTGTTCCCTTTTTACAAAATTAAAATGTCAGCGAAAACAATGACGTCATATAATTTTTCTTTTACGGCGCATATTTAATTTGCACACCTTTTGATGCATTGGTGCAGTAATTTGGTGCGCTGCTTTCTAAAATTAGTATCTGTTGAACATACTTGCAGCTTGGTGTCTCGCAGGGTCCGACCACGAAGAGAATTATATATATAGATAATGTTCTCCACGCAACAATCTAACAAAAAGCATTCACAAAGCGGGAAAACCCCATTAACTATCATTTTAGATTACATTAAAAGTAATTTCAAATCAATAATTTTGAAAGTAAACAAAACAATTACTATCTACAAATAGCTGCTAAAATTGCGGGAGTCGAACGAAAACATACTTTTTCCTAAATACCTTCTCCAGCAATGTTCTAAATATTATTAGCTATTGTTTGGCATTTGTTTCAACCCGATAGACGTTATGGTTGGCGAGAAATTGACAAAATAATACTATTTTTTCTTTTCTTTTTTCTATGAAATCCAGTAAACCTTTTCGGTAACTTGTAGGCCCTTGTGCATCCTTATCTTAACATATTTGAAAAAGACCCGAACCCTCTATCTGGTAAGGTTCACGAGGAGTTGCAGGATCAAGCGTCACATATATTTCAAATATATAAACACAATTTTTCCTATGTGAAATTGCGTCAAAAAGTATTTTTGACATTAAAAAAAATATTGAAAAAATCAGATTAACTCCAATTATACAACGACTTGCTTCATAATGAAGTAGTTAAATGGCTACGACTGTTGTTAAAACAAGAGATTTTAAACACCTCGCCCCCACGCACACACACAAACACGCACACAAGCAAACGGTGATGATAATTTTTCTGTAATAAAATTCTTTGGAGAATTCGTAACTTTCTTTCACACCTTATTTTAAAGTCACCTGGTGACACAAACTGTACAAAGTTACCGTATATACTCGTTCGCAAGCCGATCTTTTTTTGGACAAAATCTAGGGGGAAAAGTTTGGGGGGTCGGCTTACGAGCGGGTCAATAACGTATTTCTGCATGTATATTAAATATCAGAGTCGTTATTGTATATCATCAAGGTCCTTTTCTACATTCTACAAGATTCGATGTGCTCTACCAGAAGCTATAATATGTTAATGAACATCTGTGCTTATATTATTAATCATTTTATTTATTTTTGTGAATGTTTTAATACATTGTTTTACAAATTTTGTTTTCAACAACGAATTTTAATGAACGCGCTTTCGTCACTGTTTGCCAAAGAATTTTTTTAAAAAATACCTGTAACTCTTGCCTAACGGAGAGCACAAAGACAAAAATAGGCAGTACGAAGTAAACAATCATAATGACCGATTTAGCTTGTAGTTTAAAAAAAAATGTGTACCATTTTGTTTAAGCTGTACTATTATTTTGGGGGGTCGGCTTGCGAGCGGGTTATACACGTTAATACTTTTCTCTTCCAAATGTGTGTGTGTGAGTCGGCTTATGAATGAACGGGTTATAGAACGAGTATATACGGTAGTTATAAAAATAAGGGGGAGGCGGGTATAGATGATTTGAAGATAATTTGTTGTGGAATTATGTCATAATTATTATGTAGCAGAGAGAAACACAGAGAGACAGAGGATAAGAGAAAGAGGCGGAATAAGGAAAGACTAAGTGAGACAGAAAGAGAGAGGGATAGAGAAAGGGAGATAGAGACAGAGATAGAGAGTAGAGAGATAGACGGAGTTTGGGAGAAAGAAAGAGAGAAACAGAGAGAGGCATAGAGAGAGGCAAAGATAAAGAGCGACAGAAAGAGATAAGAGATGGAGAAATAGACGAGAAATGGAAAGAAAGGGAGAGAGATACAGAGAGAAATAGAGAAGACGGATAGAGATGGAGAGACACCGTGAGAAAGAGAGAAAACGAGAGAGACATATCTATACTAATAAAAGGGAAAGCCCTCACTCACTCACTCACTGACTGATTCATCACTAATTCTCCAACTTCCCGTGTAGGTAGAAGCATGAAACTTTGGGAAGTTGTCGAGTAGCCTCTCGCGACGAAAATTGGAGTAAAAGAATTTTAAAAATAACACTCATGGGGGCCGGGGGCCCAAAAACGTTTTTTTTCCTTATATGGCCTATATAAAATTTGAAAAATCACCAATTCTCCTATTTCCCGAGTAGGCAGAAGCATGAAACTTTGGGAAGTTGTTGAGTACAATCCCGCGATGGTAACGGGAGAAAAAATATTTAAATTATCACTTCCTGGGGGCCGGGGGCCCAAATGAAGTTTTTTCCTTATATGAGCTTTATAAAAACTAAAAATCACTAATTCTCCTATTTCCCGTGTAGGTAGAAGCATGAAACACTAGGTAGTTGATAAGCACACTTCCGCGATGGTAACAAGCGAAAAAAATATTTAAAATAACACTTAATGGGGTCCGGGGGCCCAAATGTAGTTTTTTTCTTATATAAAAAACTGACTCATCACTAATTCTCCAACTTCCCGTGTAGGTATTAGCATGAAACTTTGGGAACTTGCTGAGTACACTCTCTCAACGATAATTGGCGAATAAGAATTTTAAAATTCACACTGTTGGGGGCCCGGGGCCCAAAAACGCTTTTTTTCCTTATATGGACTATATAGAATATGAAATCACTAATTTTCTCATTTCTCGAGTAGGCAAAAGCATGAAACTTTGGGAAGTTGTTGAGTAAAAACCAGCGATAGCGACGGGAGGAAAAAAAATTAAATTATCACTTCCTGGGGGCCGGGGCCCAAATGAAGTTTTTTCCTTATATGAGCTATACAAAAACTAAAAATCACAAATTCTCCTATTTCCCGTGTAGGTAGAAGCATGAAACTTGGGGTAGTTGTTAAGTACACTTCCACGATGGTAACAGGTAAAAACAATATTTAAATTATCACTTAATGGGGGCCGGGGGCCCAAATGTAGTTTCTTCTTTTATTAAAACAGACTCATCACTAATCTCGGATTTACCGCGTAGGTAGAAGCATGAAACTTTGGGAAGTTGTTGAGTAGCCTCTCGCGACGAAAATTGGCGTAAAAGAATTTTTAAATTAACACTCATGGGGGCCGGGGGCCCAAAAAAGTTTTTTTTCCTTATATGGCCTATATAAAATTTTAAAATCAACAATTCTCCTGTTTCCCGAGTAGTTTTAAGTACACTTTCACGATGGTAACAGGTAAAAACAATATTTAAATTATCACTTACTGGGGGCCGGGGGCCAAAATGTAGTCTTTTCTTATATTAAAACTGACTCATCACTAATTCTCGGATTTCCCGTGTATGTAGAAGCATGAAACCTTGGGAAGTTGTCAAGTAGCCTCTCTCGACGACAAATGGCGAAAAAGAATTTATAAATTCAGCTTCATGGGGGCCGGGGGCCCAAAATCTTTTTTTCCCCTTCCATTGGCTATATAAACATTTGAAAATCACTAATCCTCCTATTTCCCGAGTAGGTAGAAGCATGAAACTTTGGGAAGTTGTTGAGTACACTTCCGCGATGGTAACAGGCGAAAAAATATTCAAAATTTCACTTACTGGGGCCCAGGGGCCAAAATGTAGTTTTTTCCTTATATGAGTTATATAAAAACTGAAAATCACTAATTCTCCTAATTCCTGTGTAGGAAGTAGCATGAAACTTTGAGTAGTTGTTAAGTAACATTCTGCGATGGTAACAGGTTAAAAAACTATCTAAATTATCACTTACTGGGGGCCGGGGGCCAAAATGTAGTTTTCTTCTTATATAAAAAACTGACTCATCACTAATTCTCCAATTTCTCGTGTTGGTAGCAGCATGAAACTTTGGAGAGTTGTTAAGTACACTTCCGCAATGGTAACAGGTGAAAAAGAATTTTGAAATTCACACTCATGGGGGCCGGGGGCCCAAAAACGTTTTTTTTTCCTTATTCTGGCTTTATAAAAATTAAAAATCCCTTATTCTCCTATTTCCCGAGAAGGTAGAAGCATGAAACTTTGGGTAGTTGTTGGATAACATTCCGCGATGGTAACAGGTGGAACAATTATATAAATTATCACATAACGGGGGCCGGGGGCCGAAATGTAATTTTTTTTCTTATATGAGCTATATAAAAACTGAAAATCACTAATTCTCCTATTTCCCGTGTAGGTGGAAGCATGAAACTTTGGGCGGTTGTTGAGTACCCTCCCGCAATGGTAGCAGACGGAAAAAAATTAAATTATCAGCTCGATAGGATCACGGGAAGTGTGTCATTTTTTTACTTTTCGTTTTTGTTTTTCTGCGGGACTACAACAGACAGACAGACAAGACGGTGAAGTTAATATATGTATTATATCCATCATGATCCATTTTGAAATCAATTTGTGTTTTGAATTTGTGTTACGCGGGTTCTCAATGCTTACTGAAATCCTAATTTACCGCAGCAAAGCGCGGGTATTTTGCTAGTATAATATAAAAGCCCAAGTCATTAACCGGCTCACTGTGGAACGCTGAGGAACGATGTACAACAGTCTATAGCAGTTAAAAAATCGTGTGGTGATAAGCACTGTAAAAATATTTAATATGACGTCATTGTTTGATCTTATATTTAATACAAGGCGTTCAAAAAGGTGTGCAAAATAATTATCAATTAAAGACGTGCTGTAAAAAAGTATTATATGACGTCATTGCTTTAGCTTATATCTTAATTTTGGAAAAGGGAACGATGTAAAAATAGGATTTGATGATTTATAATTATAAAATACTTTGTGTACATTTCAGGAAGTTTAATATTTCGTATTTATCAAACAAGGATAATTTACTTGGGGTTTTGACAAAAAAAGTGGGCGCCGTAGGCGCCCTAAATCCGGCGTGGGCGCCTTAGGCGCCCTACAACCCCTAGTATATATATAGAGAGAGAGGGAGAGAAAAGAGAGTGAGAGACAGAGATATATAAAGAAACACACAGAGTGAGAAACAGAGAAGACAGAGAGAGATGGAGAGACACAGTGAGAAAGAGACATACAAAGAGAGAGACAGATATATATATATATATTATATATATATATATATATAGAGAGAGAGAGAGAGAGAGAGAGGAAGGGAGTGAGAGATAAACACACGCACACAGAGAGAGGAAGAGGAAAGACAGATAGATGCAGAGACACAGTGAGAAAGAGAGAGACAACGAGAGAGACATATACATATATATATTATATATATATATATATATATATATATAGAGAGAGAGAGAGAGAGACAGAGAAAAGAGAATAAGAGACAGAGATAGATAAAGACACACACACACACACAGAAAGAGAGAATACAGAGAGAGATTGAGAGACACAGTGAGAAAGAGAGAGACAACGAGAGAGACAGATATATATATATATAGAGAGAGAGAGAGAAAAGAGAGTGAGAGATAAAGACACACGCAGAGAGAGACATAGAGAGATAGACAGAGAGCCAGACTGAGACAGAGACGGCTAAGGTGATATTTCTGGGACCACATGTTGGTTGCCGACTATAGAACAGTTTGTAGGGTAAAAGGGGGGGGGAGAGGGGCTTTGGGGCCTGAACTTTGTTTCTCACCAGCACATGACACATGCACGGGTGATGTTTCTAAACCAGTACATGACACACGGGTGATGTTTCTAAACCAGTACATGACACACAGTCGATGTTTCTCACCAGTACATGACACACGGGTGATGTGCGATGTCCAGCAACACTTCTTCCCCTATTATGGTAGTGACCAGTGTTTCCTCTTCTGTTCGTTGTTCCATGTTCAAAGTAAAAAAAAACGCATGTGCAAAGTTGCACAGCAACCATTTTTTGTTCCATATTTTACAATTTTGCTGCGCGGCATTTTTAAACTTCTGCGCGACATCGGTCAGATATCTGCGCAGCCGTGCAGCTTTTAGTTAAGTTTGGTAGGGACCGGACCTAATGCAGTTGGATCCTGGTGTCCACTTTGTCTTCGTGGACGAGAAGCCCTGGGACTGTCTTGAGCAGTGTTTTAGGTTGAACGAGCTTGTATTTCTGAAATGTAGATGGGTCTCTATCTAATCCCATTTTATAATTTGTAGCCTAGTTCCTCAATACACGCGGTCCTCGGGTTATGACATTATCCGTTCTTAAGATGCATCTTAGCCCGATTTTCATTGTAAGTCGGGACATGAAAAAATAAATTAAAAACTGTAAAGGTCTTTGCGTAGGGTGCTATAAAAAATGTAACAGTTAATGACATTAGAAAAATATATTCAAAAAAGAGAGGAAAAAAAATCTTTACCATATGAATTAGAGTAAATATTAACAGTTTAAGACGGAATAATATTATTTTATGTATATTTATTGAAAGGGGTTGGGGGGGGAGGGAGCAATCCTAACTGGTGTAACCGGAGGACTCCGTGTAAACTCTTTCGTCAAGTTATTGTAGGCCATGGTTGACCTGTCAGAAATATTATTTGTAAGTTTCCTCAGTAAAAAAGAAGTGAAGAATTTTAATTCTTTCTGTATATAAATATATTAGATTGTTAGAAACACATTGTTTTAGATTTTTTAAAATTAAAATAAAAAATATAAGTCAATTTTACAAAATTTTTACTTGCATTTTTAATTTCATGATTAAGTTGTCTATTTAATACAAAAAGATGACAAATAAAAAAAAATATTTTTGATACTAAAACAAAAAATAATTGAATAAATAGGAATAACACACTTACGCATTGACTTCTTTTTAAATCCTTTATATTAACTAGTGGTGTCTGGTTGGTTGATTGATTCCTTGTCGCCAAAACTTCGATTTTTAACCCACTTCCTCGTAAGCTAGCGAGCTGAAATTTTGCAGACAGTTTTGTGCCGATGATAAAAACGATGTATCAAAAATTTCAGATCGATCGCATGTACTGTAATTAAATTATTGAATTTTTAGATTATTTTATTTATCTCTATGTATCATGTTAAATTTTTGAGATAGAGTGTCGCGGTGCGTATTATATTGAACGACCTTTCCTGTCGCGCAATAAGGTGCGTATTTTATTGACAACACTTTTTATAAAACATATTCCTTTCGGTGCGCATTATATTAAACACGTTTTACGAGACATAACTTCAATTTTGTATTTTTGGATGGTCTTGCGCTGCGTATTATAATGAAAATTCTTTTAGTTACGTCTCGTACATAAAGGATTTATAGTCAAAAACTTGGTTTTTTACGGATTTCTTTTATTCATTTGTATTTAGTATCCTTCGGAGAACATTCATATTTGAAGACCAAAAAAAAAGCGTTGCTCTTCAAAATAAATCCGTCTTTTTTAATTTATTATATTTCCAAGTTTTATTTTGGTGTTATTTTGCAGATTTTCAACTCGATTCCTGTTTTTAGTTAGCGACGGCTAAAGATTGCTTTTTCCCCAGTGAAATTCTTCTTTACCTGCAACGTTTATATTTCGCTATACTCAGTCTGGTATACCACTAAATGTATTTTGCAGTGGTCCCACATGAATTCCCCCCCCCTGTACTGTGATTTTACTGATATTAACTGTCCAGGCACGTAGAGGTTTAAAACAACACTGATTTCCTTGACGACCACTATCCTATTTAGTGGTAGTGACTGCCCAGATGTACTGCATTTCCCAGATAAATCAGAAAAAGCGCCTTACACATTGTCTGAAATGGAGCCTTCACAAAGGAAGTTTAGTTGATATGCTGGCCCCCACTAATTTCACAATGGTACATCAGGTGCGACCGCACGTGCGGCATGCAGTGCCACTGGAGCATCGAGGGAAGGCTTTGCGTATATATGTGAAAAGAGTAAACATGCAACGTTACACTAACTCAGCGTCTACTCCCTCCTTGATTTAAATGTGTTTTTCTACAGTTTTATCTCTATGCTTTCAACACTTTCCCCGTAATTGACCAAGATTTCAGAATCTTACCTAACTGTCGATAAGACCTGGGTTAACAAATCAGTGATATAGGTGGCCTTTAAGTGATATAGGTGGCCTTTAAGTGATATAGGTGGCCTTTAAGTGATATAAGTGGACTTTAAGTGATATAGGTGGCCTTTAAGTGATATAGGTGGCCTTTAAGTGATATAGGTGGCCTTTAAGTGATATAGGTGGCCTTTAAGTGATATAGGTGGCCTTTAAGTGATATAGGTGGCCTTTAAGTGATATAGGTGGCCTTTAAGTGATATAGGTGGCCTTTAAGTGATATAGGTGGCCTTTAAGTGATATAGGTGGCCTTAAAGTGATATAGGTGGCCTTTAAGTGATATAGGTGGCCTTTAAGTGATATAGGTGGCCTTTAAGTGATATAGGTGGCCTTTAAGTGATATAGGTGGCCTTTAAGTGATATAGGTGGCCTTTAAGTGATATAGGTGGCCTTTAAGTGATATAGGTGGCCTTTAAGTGATATAGGTGGCCTTTAAGTGATATAGGTGGCCTTTAAGTGATATAGGTGGCCTTTAAGTGATATAGGTGGCCTTTAAGTGATATAGGTGGCCTTTAAGTGATATAGGTGGCCTTTAAGTGATATAGGTGGCCTTTAAGTGATATAGGTGGCCTTTAAGTGATATAGGTGGCCTATGTATCAAATGGAACCACAATGGAAACATAATTAATGCGCTTTGGCTTTCCAGCCCGAATTACTCATTGTGTCATTTGGTCTACGTTGCACCAACGTAGATTAAGCCCTCATGCTAGGACTAAGCACTAAGAAAAAGGGTCTCACTCTATTCATTTTGAAGTGGACACTCCTTACTATTTCCATTAAGAAACATGTTTTTTTTTCCTCTATCAATGGTTAAATATGGTCTCCTTTCTCTAACCATTATACATGTTGGTCTCCTTACTCCTAAACATTTACAACTCTTGGAAATTTTTGATGACATTGACACCCTTACCTTTATCTGAAGTTAACTGATTTTCATTATTTCTTAAATTCAATAGTTGCTTTTTTAAGAAATAAAAGATTTTTTTGTAACAAAGTAGACACGCCTTGAAATTAAACCCAAAGAAATATCATAAGCTCACTGATAGCGATATTAATCGTCTTCCACTCTACTCCCATGTTCCCCTCTCTACCCATGTTCCACTCTACTCCCATGTTCCACTCTACTTCCATGTTCCACTCTATTCCCATGTTGCACTCTACTCCCATGTTCCACTCTACTCCCATGTTCCACTCTACTCCCATGTTCCACTCTCTACCCTTGTTCCAATATATTCCCATGTTCCACTCTATTCCCTTGTTCCAATCTATTCCCATGTTCCACTCTATTCCCTTGTTCCAATCTATTCCCATGTTCCACTCTATTCCCTTGTTCCACTCTATTCCCATGTTCCACTCTACTGCCCATGTTCCACTCTACTCCCATGTTCCACTCTACTCCCATGTTCCACTCTACTTCCATGTTCCACTCTACTCCCATGTTCCACTCTCTACCCTTGTTCCACTCTACTCCCATGTTCCACTCTGCGCACATGTTCCACTCTACTCCCATGTTCCACTCTACTCCCATGTTCCACTCTACTCCCATGTTCCACTCTACTCCCATGTTCCATGTTCCCCTCTCTACCCATGTTCCACTCTACTCCCATGTTCCACTCTACTCCCATGTTCCACTCTACTCCCATGTTCCACTCTACTCCTATGTTCCACTCTACTCCCATGTTCCACTCTATTCCCTTGTTCCAATCTATTCCCTATGTTCCACTCTATTCCCTTGTTCTCAATCTATTCCCATGTTCCACTCTCTACCCTTGTTCAAATCTATTCCCATGTTTCACTCTACTCCCATGTTCCACTCTACTCCCATGTTCCACTCTACTCCCATGTTCCACTCTACGCCCATGTTCCACTCTACTCCCATGTTCCACTCTACGCCCATGTTCCACTCTACTCCCATGTTCCACTCTACGCCCATGTTCCACTCTACTCCCATGTTCCACTCTACTCCCATGTTCCACTCTACTCCCATGTTCCACTCTACTCCCATGTTCCACTCTACTCCCATGTTCCACTCTACTCCCATGTTCCACTCTACTTCCATGTTCCACTCTACTCCCATGTTCCACTCTACTCCATGTTCCATGTTCCACTCTCTACCCATGTTCCACTCTACTCCCATGTTCCACTCTACTCCCATGTTCCACTCTACTTCCATGTTCCACTCTACTCCCATGTTCCACTCTACTCCCATGTTCCACTCTACTCCCATGTGCCACTCTACTCCCATGTTCCACTCTACTCCCATGTTCCACTCTACTCCCATGTTCCACTCTACTCCCATGTTCCATGTTCCCCTCTCTACCCATGTTCCACTCTACTCCCATGTTCCACTCTACTCCCATGTTCCACTCTACTCCCATGTTCCACTCTACTCCCATGTTCCACTCTACTCCCATGTTCCACTCTACTCCCATGTTCCACTCTACTCCCATGTTCCATGTTCCCCTCTCTACCCATGTTCCACTCTACTCCCATGTTCCACTCTACTCCCATGTTCCACTCTACTCCCATGTTCCACTCTACTTCCCATGTTCCACTCTACTCCCATGTTCCACTCTACTCCCATGTTCCACTCTACTCCCATGTGCCACTCACTACCCTTGTTCCACTCTACTCCCATGTGCCACTCTACTCCCATGTGCCACTCTCTACCCTTGTTACACTCTACTCCCATATTCCATTCCCCTACCATGTGCCACTCGCATGTGTTCACAAGCATGCGTAAAGGTTTTTTAAAAAATCGAACTGTTTCCAGATGGAATTTACATGTATGGAGAAGTTCTCCCATGACGTCATGAAGTTAAGGGCCAGGATAATGGGCCCACGTGTCACATTACATAACACAATTTGCACATGGCCAGCGGACGAGCTAGTTTTATGACGGGGATTTTAGCGGAGTGGAGCAATAAAAAACAACCTCAAGAGTGGAATTTACGGCTGTCATTCATACACGCCATAAATGTCATTAGTCTTGAATAATCCATTACGCTGCTACAGCTTCTAGGCAAAGATAAAAGATAACCAAACAACGGGGAATAGAAAGAAGAAGGCTTTCAAAATTGAGAAGTGTGAAAATAAGTTTGCAAAAATTTAATGGTTTAAGTTTTTTCCTACTTTTTTTTGGAAATCTTTGTTTTTTACGGTGCGGGTAAGAGATAAGAAACGGAAAAAATTACTTTTAATGTAAACCCTTCAATCACTTTGTGAATTTAAAAAAAAATTATTACCAAGGAACAAAAGTAACATTTGAGTTAACTTTCGTTTAAATCCCATTTCTTAGTGCAAATAATTTTTTGTAACAAATTAGTTCCGAACTTTTTTCCTGATAGTTTTGATCTTTAGTGTCTGTCTCACTGATTCTTTGTGTCAATGTCACATGACACGTCGGTCTCACTAATAAAATGGCAATGTGTCAATGTCGAACGACTGGGTGGGGTCTCACTAATACAATGCGACAATGTCACGCGACACGCCTGTCTCACTAATACAATGTGACAATGTCACGCGACACGATTGTCACATTAAGACAATGTGACAATGTCACGCGACACGCCGGTCTCACTAGTGCAATGTGACAATGTCACACGACACGCCGGTCTCAGTAATACAATACTATGTGAAGAAGTATCACTTAACATTATAAGCTTATTTCAAACTTGTCCGACTACTACATATTATTTGTTGACAAGTCAATAACACCTAAAAATAATCAAATCTAAAAACTGTTTCACTGAAATAGCATTTCTAAAATGATCAAATCTAAATTAATCATCACGAAACTGTTATAGGCAAAAGAGTCTTTCTATAAAAAAGGATCGTCTTTAAATGTTCATCTATTAAAAAGTTCGCTTTCCAAATCTCCCAGAACGTTTCGAATCTTTAAAATAAATATAATAATAAACACCGTTGGTCAAAACATGAGCAATGTAATGTACGGGTGATAAATAAAAGGGTAATTTGACAGCACTTACATAACTAAACTGGTATTAATGTTTAAAAGACGTGTTGACTGCTTAATGTAACGAGGCTTCTCAAGCGGTTACTATTGGATGTCAGCGTAAGGTGGTAACAAAGTGCAATCTTGTGTTCCCAGTGATTGTACCAACAATTTTAAGCAATGTTTAGACATAGACTTACTACGACACAACTTCCACCCCCCACCACCATTCCCAATGCCCGCCCGCTACCCTTTTGTTAAAAAACATTTTTTGAGCGTTGATATAGAACATATCCATTGCCTTTTATTTAAAGATGAGTCGGGTAACGCGATCTTGAAATATTGTTATAGATTTACGCAACTCGCATTCGTTTTGGGAAAATTCAAAAATTAATTTTAAACAAATATAAATTTCAAATTGTTTTATCATGTATGAATTTTGCACCAGAAGACACTCCCACTCGATTATCGAGAGGCTTAGAATTTGCGTTGCTCCAAAATAAAATTGTATTGGTATCTGGGTCGATAAATATTTATATCCCTTTATCGTCGGACAAAAGCGTTCCTCAGAGGGATTCATGACATCGCGAGGTCAGAAGACAAAGTATTGAGTCATTCCCTGGAACTTCCGCCGTCAAAACGAGATTGCTCTGAAGGCCTCCCGCCTCCGGGCAGACTCCCGCCCCCCCCCGCCCCCCATTATCCCTCACCCCCAGACCCATGAGAGTTATTCTACGAGATGGTTCCATTAGGTAGGCGTCAGGAGTTGGCCTTAACTAGTCTTAGGGAGATTTTACGACTGTTGGGGGGGGAGGGTGGGGGGGGAGGGTGTGATTGGAGAGAAAGAAGCGGGGTAAGTTTTAAAAAAAAAGATGTGGTGTCTTAGGTCGGTGACCTTCACAAACCGAAGTCAATTGAGTTCAACTGTCGATGAAATGATATTTTTCTAAAGAACGTTTGGCATGGCGCCTTGTGGTTTTAATATTGTAATACTGCGTGCATTATAAGATTAAAAGTTGTACAATCCTTGTGGCTAAGAGAAATTACACGAGCATATTTAACAATATAATTTGCAATTGTCACGCAAGTCAGTAGTGTCTGTCAGTCAGTCCTGACGCTACTAATTTTAGAAAGCGGGGAAAACCAAATTACTCCACCAATGCATCAAAAGGTGTGCAAATTAAATAAGCGCTGTAAAAAAATATTATATGACGTCATTGTTTTCGCTCAAATTTTAATTTTGGAAAAGGGATCAATGTAAAAAGAGTATTTGATGATGGTTAATTATAAAATCATAAAACAACCCTGCAACCCCTATAATAAAATACTTTGTGTACATTTCAGAAAGTTTAATATTTCGTAATTATTAAACAAGGACAAGTTAGTTGGGCTTTTGAAAAAGGTCGGCGCCGTAGGAGACCTAAAAAAAGTGCATTTTTTATAAAATAAATAGATTTCAGCTGAAAACTTCCGTCATTTTTGACGGGTGTACGCTAGTTATTACATATTTCACTTCAGGAATTACAAATGTAGCGCACGGGGAAAATACGTAAATATTGTCAACGTTTCCATTGAGTTGAGTCAATAAGTTAATTTTTTTTATCAAAATGAAAATATTTAATCAAACAAAAGAAAAATAAAATTTCCCTGGCAATTATTTCTGTAATTTCTAACCAATAATGTTTGTTTGCTTAATGCAAAAAAAAATCTAATAAAAGTCACATACGATAAACTTTAAAGACTTGAATCTCTTTGAATACAATTTCCAAATTCGGTTTTCGGGCAGCATGCGGGTTCTGGTGGCTTCCCGAGAGTCAGGAGTTTGAGGCAGGGATTTTTTCCCGTGCCTTAAGGGTGTCCCTGAGTCCACCCAGAGGCTGGGAATTGTGCAACACAATCTCCCCGTATGCAGTGGCCAATGAACGCTTCTCCACTTGCATGGTCTGTACGTTGTTTATGTAATTAAAAACGCAGGACGCAATACTTTTCTCTATAGAAGGAGCGTATGTAATTTATAAAAAATATTCTATGGATTTGAGTTTTTAAATTATTTTTTAAAACAGCATATATTGCCATATATCATAAAATTTAAAACAATGTGTGCATCAGAAATGTCCGGCCCCTACACGATTACATTCGTTCTTCATGCCTTCCACACACATCAGCTAGTGAATAGTGTTCGCTCGATGGCCATCATTCCGATTTAGTGCAGCGGACAAGATGTGCATATTGAAGGTGGGGCCTCGCTTACCCCTGCAGAGCATTAAATTTGTCTGAGACCCCATCACATTTGAACGGGGATTCAACAAACTGGCTACTTTCACTTTCACACAAGCAGGGTGACACCCCCCTTCCGGGAACCCACTGAGCATGCGCTTATTGCTAAAGGATGTGGCCGGGGTGGGGTTGGCCAGCGAGGTATAAACAAACAAACAAACAAACAAACACCAAAACATAGAAGTTAGTGATCCATAAACATTTAATGGGCTTTTGTCGCATCCTGATGTAAACTTGTGCTTGACGTCAGGCTGTTGGTCAGTGTGTCCACCATAAAACATCTGTCTGACCTAAATGCTGCAGCGTTTTAAAAGCTTTCCTCCTCCTTCATTAAGACAAGTGTCCATTTAAACAGAAACCTGCGCGTGAGGGCGTAAATTTACAATGATCTTGAAAGCGCATCTCTGAAGCCACGCGTGAATGCTTACCCATGTGCTGAATGGCACACTAAAAAACACGAGTAATCTCTGAATGTAAATTGCCTTGGTCAACAACTCGTATTGGAAATATATTGAATCAATTAACATGAGCCAATCGACAGACAATGTTTCTGTGTATCAAAGCAATGATGTTTCACATGCTATTTAAGTTGGGAGATTTCAAGTGGACGCGAATTCAATGTCGGTAAAGACATCTCGATATTTATTTATAAATCTAATATATATATATATATATATATATATATATATATATATATATATATATATATATATAATATATATATATATATATATATATATATATATATATATATATATAT
>CALYLW010000277.1:666708-1032368 GCA_944989445.1 Ampullaceana balthica
AAATAACATGGCTAAAGTTTATTGTATGTACTCTATAAGTCAAGGTTAACGTTTTGACCAACAATTATGCTTTGACCCATAGATAAGTAGAGGGTAAATCTCAGACTTTTAAATTCTGTGATCTTTATAATTTTTTGAGATTTTACCTAGGTAGAGATCCTGCCAAAAGCTACGGTACTAACTTCTCTGAATCAACAGTGCACAGACCCAGCCTAAAAGCTATTTGCTGAGTGCTAAATGCAGCAGGTACATGAAGTTAGTGTTGTACACTAGCCCTACCAGTGACTCGACATTGCCTGCATTCAGTGCACAAAATTGTATAGAAACTATCACTGACCGTGTTTTAAAATGAAATTTACAAATAAAATTTCAGCTTATTCACTAGTATATACGGTAATTTAAAATCAATTAAATGCTTCTAAGTATTAAAACTAATTCTATTATGTGAGTAATTAGTGACATAACACTCAATACAGACACTTATGGAAGAGTCAGAGAGATTTAATAATGATATGGTAAATGTATTATTAAAACAAAAATACTACTCTTTGTATACTTTTTAATTTAAGAAAAATGGATCACAGGAGGGTCTTTTGGGTCACATTCGTGATTTCGTGAGGGCTACAGTTACTATGTATGTGCATACAAATGGATTAGTTACTAGTCATAGTAATGATAAGCTATAAGTGGTAAACTGCGCAGTTTACCTGTGTTGAGTATAATATGTAAAGCTATACATTATTTTATAGTTTTTCAATGATTTAAGACAAGAAAAATTTTCCCATAAAGACCTAAAAGCTAAACTGATACCACAATGAACACAGAGGGAGACAAAAAATCTTAAATCTTATTTATTGATAAAAATAAAAGCATGTTTTGATGTGGATAGACTACATAAATTAAAAAAGCAGGATTTCATTAAAAAAAAATTTTTTTTTCAATCAGTCTGAAAATATCTATTGATCAGTTTTTATTTATTTAGAAAGTTAGAAAAATAATACTCTCTATTTCATTTAAAAGACGCAACATTAAATACTTTATAATCGATTTAAACATGCTTTTAGAGTGTACAGGAAAGACGATATTAATTCCTTATTTAAAATTCGAGCATTATATGGTTTCAAATGACTATATTTTTGTTTACATTGAAAGTAATAAAGAAATTCTTAAAATTAAAAAAGAAAGGAAAATAAAAAAAACAACAGGCAATTTTGATTGGCACAATAGATGGAATGGAATGCAACAGCAACAAATAAATCACAGAATAATTACAAAAAAAAGGAAAGTTCAAAACGGACATTTATTTCCAAGTATTCATAAGTTTTATTATGTTTTATCATGCTTGAAAGTTCTATGAAATGGCAATTTTGTATACCCTTAAATATAAAAGTCTAGGCTGTTTTAACTATGATCAAAAGCAGACTGTTTAGTCAGCCTTGTGGAGAGATATCTTTATGGCGATGCCCGCTTGTTGAGGCTTGCCAGGAAAACAATGAGAATAAGCTCAATGCCAAAAGAGAATGTCATACATTTAGTCAGTCTCGTATTCATAAGATTTTATTGAATTTATGAAGCTGGGGTCACCAAACTATGTTCCTCGTGCCAGCTCTGAATTTGCTTGATAAAACATATGTGATACACTTAAACTTAACTATTAAGTTTATAATACTGGAAGATCAAGTTAAAACATAGTGTTAAAGATGGCAGAACGATGTAAACCATTTATGATGGTAATTTATTCAAAGAGTGTATGGTGGAAGCAGAAATGACTGTTGTCTTTATAAAAGCTGATTTGTTGAAGTATGAGCTTTTCAGCAATTTCAGTTGTGGGGAGAAAATAATAAATTGGAGGTAACATACGTGAGAAATCTAGGAACTTGTATTCTCTGGTGCTGAATAAATCTTCTGATCTTAGGAGTACATTATAACTTCTTGTTATTCATGGTGCCAATTAAGAATTTAAGTATATCAGAGGAGCTGGTATTCGTTTGCTGTATGCTTGACAGCATAGACAGTGACATTCTTCTCTTCCCGAATCCGTTTAATTGTAACCTTGATCGTATGTCTTTTGAACTACGGCTCAAGCTCATTAATTTGCAAACAAATTACAGTTAGCAAGGGGGTAGCACAGAGCTCTTCTTGAATTTACAGCTGTTTACCTAATGTTGCCTTTTCTAAAACTGAAGAAATATGCTGCTGCTAGTATGGCATCAGTGCTTGGTACAACGCATGTCTGTGAGGAAATTTTGTTCAAAAAGTGATTGACTGATGAATATTTGAAAGCAATGCTCTGATTGGATGCAGCAATGCCAAATCAAATGATATCTTGAAATCAACATATGTCAGTTTTACGAGACACATTTTTGCGGCAAAGTCTGTGTGTTTATGCTAGAGTTGCTTTCAGAGGCGTAACAACGACTTGGCATCGTTGCCAAGTGCGCTGAGGGCTAATCCTTCAATTTATTCAAATTTAGTATTTTCCTACCTTTTAGATTTTTTAAATATCCATTTGTCAAGGGTCGCCAAAAATAAATTAGCCAAGGGCGTGGAAAACCCAGTTACGCTTCTGGTTGCTTTCTTCTATAATTGTTTCTAGTAAGTTAATAAATTTGGTAGTTTTTGCTTCTTATGTGCTGCATGCCACTTAACTCTAATAACACTGAATGATAGTTTTTTTGGGGTCATTTTTTCCAAGAGCTTTTGTTCTATCTTGCAAGTACAGTGGAACCTCACTATACGTACACAATCATATACTGTAGAACCCACTTAACTCGACCTCGGTTAACTCGCCAACCCTATTAAGTTGATGTTTTTTATTGGAACCGCCAAATTCTCTGTCTTAGCATTTTCATCGTGGGTTATGTCGATTCTTTTATGTTGCAGAACCCTAATACCTCGAGGCACAAAAGAGGGCCAAATTTGCCACTTAGCGTTGGTTATCTCGATCCCCATGACCAATCGCCAGCTTTTGAAACTGTTATCGATGCCACTTCACCATCTCACACACGAAATTTTAAACGGGTTCAACTGCACTATTACTAACAGCTAGCCAATGATGCGAGCGAAAACATGCTTTGTCCCCATTTAGGACGTGCTGGGCGTGTGTAGAAGAACTGGGTAACGCAGCGTGTGTCGAGAACGTAGACCCGCAGAGGGCTTGTTTTTGTATGACATCACAGGGCAAAAAGCAACTAAGAGAGTGTATCAATGATCAAATTTTCCCCTCGCACCGTATGATGGTGACTTCAAAGAAAATGTGACGTCACAGCCCACTTGTTTTCAGCTCTCTTGTGCTGAATAGTGACACTCCTCGCGGCCTTGAACGTTGAACGTTGTTCACATTTTAACATCGCTGCACTGTGTGTTAGTTCTCGTACTATACTTCGTCAACTAAGAGAGTTTTAAAAAAATAATTTTAAAAATTGTTCACTAGCCGTATGCTTTTTTTAAAGCAAATATCAGTTTTGATATTAATGTTGTAATCTTACGTCAAATGCCTTTAACTTGCAGGAAAACTGTCACTAAAAGACCGAGAGGCTATGGAGGCGTTCAGACAATATTGTATGGCACCACTCAGCAGAATATAAGATTACATTTCATTCCAAATAGTCTAGGCTTTCATCAATAGAAGAGTTTTCCTATGTATAATGTATTTAGAATTTGTTAAAATATGATTTTGGGAAGGGGTTTTATGATTGTTGAATTTGTTTCCTTGTCATAAAAATACTTACAAATTGCATGAAATTGAGTAGTTAATTAGTAGTGCCAGCAGAGATAATAGTGTAGCTTTAGACTTCTTGAAGAATGGAGACAATTTTAAATTTGCTTGACCTAGAAAGCTGCACCTTATCTGATGTTATAGTACTGATATTAATTTCATCACTTATTACCCAAAATTATTTTATTGTGTATTAAATGACATATTGTGAACTGTGTAAATCTGGGCTCATTGATTTTAATTGTGCAGATATCGGTAGAGGTGATGTCAGTATATTAGACAAATATAATTATAAGATCTGTAGGTCCCACTCTCACAAAGACTATAATGCAAGGCACAGTCCAGAGAGGAAGAAAAAGAGGCCAAAAAAAAAGAGATGGGAGGACAACATCAAGGAATGGACCAGCCTGTTGTTCATCAACTCCCAAAGGGCAGCACAGGACCGGGACAAATGGCATAAAATAGTGAACAGTTGGCGATGGTGCCCCAACAGAAAGAGAAGAATTGTAATACAACGGAATTCCAAGTAAACAAAATCACATTACATCCCTGCTACACAATAATGATTATTTCTTCTGATACATCAGCTAAGAATTATCTATCAGGATCAACTAATGATCCAGAAAACAGTTTGCCTGGATGTGAACAATCTAATTTCTTACAAGTAAAATTTTGTCTGCAGATTATGAAAAATAACCTCACTTGTATTAATTGGCTACCCCAAATCAGACAGATCTTATGTGCTTCAATTATATAATATTTACTTGAAACATAAAATAAGCAATATAATAATTCTAACCTCATAGTATAATGTAATTTGCAGTTTGTTTTTATTAAAGAATATCTTGTCTTCAACTAACCCAATACAAAGACATTTTGTAAGCACATGTATCAAGAGTATGTATATGAGTGCACGTTTAAAAGAAAGAGTGCATGTTTCAAATTAAAACATTTATTATTTGAACTTCACATACCATGTTAAACTGTTCAAACTGATGCTGCAGGGCATTAGTTTGTTGCTGCTGCTGTTGCTGAATGTAGTAAGCATCACTGAAAGTTGAGTTAACCGTCTGGTTGTTAGGCGTTATACCTGGAGACTGTGAAGGACTATATGAAGGGGCTGAATGCGGAGAAGTTGGAGATTGGCAATTAGAGTCAGAAACACTGGTGTTGCGATACTGTGTCATAGATGCCTGATGAATACAAAGATATAAATTAAAGTTAATAATCAAAGGCTTCATTCAATATGATTCTCCAAAAACTTAAAAGTAGATTCATTGAATAAAGTTTCAAAAATTAATAAATTCCCTGTCTGGTCCCCTTTTTAAATACTTAACTATGTAATAAGTGAGAGGAAATTAACTGTCATTTTTTCCTAACATTTGCATGTCAAACTGCAATCTTAATATTGTATTTAAATTGTATACTAAATTGAATATTTGATAAATTCAGTAATTTTCACTTTCAAAACAAAGGTTGACTAGATTTATTTTACACCAAATAAAACAATATCTGGTTAAATACTTATTTTTTAATAACATCCTGAACTTTAATTATAAGCTAATGGAAAGCTTAATCAACACCTTTATGGATGGATGATTTAATGAGGTGAAGGGATTATCACCCTAATTCCAAGTTTAAAATCTATAAAAAGTGAAAAATTATGTTCCTTCCTCAACCTTAATTATTTTTTTTAAATAAGGAAAGATAAATTGTTTATGTTACTCAGAACACAAAACTAAACCCACATTTCTGCAAACATGAGATGTGTCTATCACATCTTTTAGCTCATGGCTGTGGTTTACAATCAATTCACTTGACCTTATATGTACTAACTTCTAATAAGGAAACATGGACTTACATTGTGCCAAAGATTTAACTACAATATTGACTTTGATGCATTAAGAAAAGTTATTTTTATAATCACATGCTTATTTAAAACTTCTGTAGAACATCTAAAACATGGATGGAATTTAAACAATGCAGTGCAATATCTAAAGCATGAATACACCAATACAACATCAAAAACAAAACAAATTACATACCTGAGAACCAAGATCATCACAGTTAGTGACATGTACATGAGGCACCAAAGGTGGAGATTGTTGAGACTGGTTGGAGTGTTGAGGAGATGTGTAAGGTGACTGATTTAGGTGAGGTTGGCTGGGGGCATTGGGAGAATGAGTTGGTGATCCTGTTGGTGATGATATATGATTATGCTGATAGCAAGGTAAGGATGGTTTGGTAGCTTGTCGGTGATGATTTAAAGAGCGCTGATGTGTGGGTGAATACAATGGTGAGACAGGATTTGAGAAAGGTTGACTAAGGGGGGACTGAGTGCCCTGGTGCCTCATCTGCTGCTGTTGCTGTAGTAGTTGCTGCTGCTGTAAACATAACAAGTACTGTTGTCGCATGCAGGGGTCCATATCTGCTAATCCAGCCTAAAACCAAACAAACAAGACAAGCTGACAAAAGCACAACAGCAAGACCAGCACTAGACTAAGAAAGCCTTCAATAGAGTTCACAAATAAAATAAGCAAATTAAAGAGAAACAAAATTAACAAACACTAAATAAAATTGGAATAACTTACACCAAACCTCTATTAATGAGTATATGTATAGACATCAGTTATCTATACATATATATTCTATTGCTGCTTATTTTAACTTTGTAAATTTAAGTCTAGTGAATTTAAAGATAAATTATTTTGTTTAATAATTATGAATTTATTTTAAACATACTAAATATTCATGTTTTTATAATCATTAGCGTCAATGATCTCCAATAAATTTGATTAGATTTAAAATGTTACTTTTTTATACAAAGAGTAGTTAGATCAATGCTGTCCAACCTCTTTTTACAGTTTGGGGGGGGGGAGGAGATGTCAGCAAAGGTTTAAAAAAAAATTTAAAATTTTATTTTATAAGAAAACTATTCACATTGTAAATAATTAATTATTCTTACCAATGCTCCATTTAAGCTAACGGATGCCGTGCATTAATTTTGAGTACTGCGCAGCTAATTTCCATAAGGATCAACTTATATTTTTATAAGAGTAATTTGTAATTACGTCTTTTTGTCAGTTTAACTCCTAATTTTCAGTTTAACAAATCCTGTTTCTTTGCTTAATTAAAGAAAAAGTATTGATAAAATTTTCAGATGGAATGGCTCGATGAATTAACGAATGCTGTGCTTTAAGTTTCAATGTCAAGATTTTTAAACATGTGAAATTAGCAATTATTTCATTTGTAAAATATCCTTGAAAACAAATTTAGAAGATGGGAAGGCAGGATGCTTGGAGGCAAAATTATTCACAACTAAATATCAATCAAAAAGTAAAAACATATCCTATGTTGAAATTATGTTTATATAGTCTGGGGGCTTACTAATGTTATGATTACAGAAGTGTCAATTATCAAGATATGAGATGGAAGTGGTAAAGATGATCAGGTAAAAATTTTGATGGACGTCCTTTTAACTTATAATATGAACACATTGGCATATGTGGTTTAAGTCACACATGTTTCAATATTTAATAGTTGGTGCAGCAAGAACTACACTTTTTGAGTTTGTTGTTGATGCTATAAATAGTGGGAGGATGCTATAATCAGTGAACTTCACAATGCAAAGTTTCACACATACAAATTTAATGAAAGCACTGATATATTTGTAACAAAACCTTTGATCTTTAACACAAAGTTTCTACCATATTCTAAAAACTTTTTAAAAAATGTGTCTCTGTCTGCAAATGACAGTAAGTAAACCTGTGACATCAGCAATAACAGTCTTTTATCAAGAAGCATTGAAAATCCAGAAATGGTTGTTTTTCTGAAAGGGCATCAGTTATGTTTTGCAAGAATAATGGACTTCATGCAACTCTTCACAGATGTATTCCGTATCTACTGGAGCAACATTGCATTGCCCATGGAGAAGATTTAGATTTTGAAGATTTTTGCAAACATATCTCTTTAAACATTTTAAAAAACAATGAAACAATGCACACATTGTTCAATACGTCTTCAGTTTAGAAAGCACAGTATACTGAACTATAGCTAAGGCACTTGAATATGATTCCATAGCTACATTTCATATAATTAGTGAGCATATGATGATTTTCACAAAATATAGCTACATATCTAGATACCTTTTTTTTTCTCCCTCATTTCATCTTTCCTAATCCAATTTTTTTATACACTGTGTCCCAATCCTCTTTTTTTAAATACACTGTATCTTCTCCAAGAACAACAATAAAGTATCTGATTTCAGCTGACTGTTAAGCATACCCACTCCTTAGTTTTTGGAAAATCTACCTTTTCTATATAAGAACTTATGTGATCTCAAATTATTCAAAATAATCCTTATAAATGAATGCTTCAAATATTTTCATCCACACTTAGTAAGTATGGTGGCCACAAGTAATGTGGCTCGTAGACGAGACAGCACTGATTTACATGATAAGATAGAGATTTTTATATTTCCGTTTGTGCAAATATTTAACTAGTCTGGAAATAAAACAGTAGATAGGAGAAAAGATTATGATATATGCAAGTAAGAAATAAATCATTATTAGATTATCATGTATGTCACCGAAATAAATAACTGACTTAGCATTACTTAAGGAACTAATTCATATTTTCCCACAATAAACAACACTATAGACACAACAAAAGCTTAAGTAAAGGTTTTTAACAAGTGAAGACTAGTTAAAGCCAATGCATTACTTCTAAACATATAGACTACATTTTTATTTATAAATTGTAAGTAGCATTGTCATTTAATTTAATCGTTGCTTTTGCCGATAGTTATAGAAAGTTTCACATGGCATTTTAAAATTTGACCAGTCACCAGTTAATACCATTTAGGAAATTATGAATTTTCTTCTTTTTTTTTAAACGTCCCTTGGCGAAATTTTTTTGGAAACAACTGATATAATTTATGACAAGCACATTACAATAACAAAGACCTGGTTACCCCAAAACTCCCAAAAAGTACAATATTGTTCTTAAAATCACACAATACAGCATAGTAATGTGAAATGACTAGAAATTTGTTATAATTTATACCAGGAGTGCCAATTGCTCAGTGTATCAAAACTCATACCCAACTTAAGATTGCTGTCGTAAAAGGATAAACATTTAGTGAGTAGAAAACAAAAACTTTAAAAAAAATTAATATCATTAACGTTTAATGCCCCAAAGCGCGGTAATGTGCGCCTTGTTTTTAATCCCAAATCCCGGTAAAGCACGCCTCGTTAGCGCTCTCTTTAGTAATGAAATCATAGAAAGCAGAAACTTGATTTAGTGAGAAAAGCTTTAGTCGACTTTCAGAAATGGTGGTGTTTGCTTTCGCTAATGTTATCGCTCGATTTGCGATTTAGTATTAAACTCAAGACTGTCTTTTGGATACGTAAAATAACCATTCTTATCCTAAAAGATGACCTCAGTATGACAATAATAATATAAATTCATTTTCCGCAATTTTTAAAAATTCTTAACCAGTTGATCGCGATAAACTGGAAATCCTTACAGGACTGAGGCGGAAGTTTACAGAAAACCTAATGGGGCATTAAATGTTTATCATTCATTCAGTATCACCGGATTTAAACAGCTCTGTTTTAAAATCAAAATTTTCTTTGTCATTTTAGAGGCTAGACTTGATTTTTTTTTAAAAGGATTGTGCAACTATTGGCAGATGCTCTCTGTTGCTATTTAGAGACTGTGATTTATAAGCGCTTTTTAAAGCAGAACTATCAACAAATTTATATTTGCCTAAAATTCTCTTTCGGGACGAATATAACTTTAAGTCAGCCAAGACCTCTCCGTCTAATATTAATTGTGCAATTTATAAAAAAACTTTTTAATTTACATGATTAAAATAGATCTCTTCCAAAAGCATATGATTGATGTCTATATTTATAATAATACTAGCGTATCACCCGTCAAAAATGACGGAAGTTTTCAGCTGAAAACTATTTTATAAAAAATGCACTTTTTTTTGCGGCGCCGACCTTTTTCAAAAGCCCAACTAACTTGTCCTTGTTTGATAAATACAAAATATTAAACTTTCTGAAATGTACACAAAGTATTTTATAATAGGGGTTGTAGGGTGCCTACGGCGCCCCCTTTGTTTTTTGATTTTATAAATAACCATCATCAAATCCTCTTTTTACATTGATCCCTTTTCCAAAATTAAAATATGAGCGAAAACAATGACTGCATATAATTTTTTTTTACAGCGCATCTATAATTTGCACACCTTTTGATGCATTGGTGCAGTAATTTGGTTTTCCCTGCTTTCTAAAATTAGTAGCGTCAGGACGGACAGACACTACTTGCGTGACAATTGCAAATTATATTGTTATAATGATTGCAAATAAAAAAAGTGCCTTTAATTTGTAACTTGAATTCTCAAAGATGGGTAGGGTAGCAGAAAGATGAAAACCACTGAATACCCCCAAAAGCAATATCAGGATGAGGTTTGGGGAAAGGCGCACATTTCTTTATAACTTAAAATTCTGGGCTTTCATGTATAACTGATACACAACTTGATAAATGACTGTGTAAAATAAAGTGTCAATAATTGTGAAATAAGGCTAGGTAACTGTTTATAAATATCCTTAAATTTAGTAGTTACTAAATTGTAAAATTGTTTAATATTTCAAAAATTACTAAATTCCACTATCTTTTTTACAGCAGGACAAATAAGGTCAGGTACACCAAAAGGACATGTACTGTGATGCAAAATAATTGTCAAAATGATAATTAGCCAAAGTTTATTTTCCAGTAACATATAGTCACACGCTGTTATGAGACGAGATGAGGGTGCTTTAAGAAAATGGGTATATAAAGTTGCTTAGTAACTTTCACATATAAGTTTCAAAGCAGCTGCATAGATTTTATATTGAAATCTAACATTGCTGTACGGGGCAGTTGAAATGCATTTAATAAAAAAATAACCTGTTATTAAAAAAATATTTTGACACCAAATCCCAGCCCCCTCTCATATACACGTGCATGCTCCTAAGTGATTGCGATTCCAATTTTACCATTCCCAGCTTATTTTATATTAATATATAGACAGACCTATGGTATTTTTTTGTAAACTAATCTCAAGCAGTAAAGAGATGCTTGAATCAGAAAACTATTTCATTTTTTAAACCCTAAAAACAATCCAAAATTTCTTAAAAATTTCTTAAAATCACAATCCAGAGGTCTTGGCAAAAAATCATTAAAACACATCTCAAAATCATACATTAAACGACACAAGAGTAACCAGATCTTTTGATAGAGATAATAAAATACCTCAGGATATAAGACAGAATATAAAATAACTTATCTAGGTATCAAGTTTAGGATAAGAAAAAGTTAGCCAGTAATACATAAAGTTGATGTGTGTGTGCTGGATAATGTAGAGTAAGGTGAAATCCTTAAACATTAACTGGCACACTTGATGACATAATGCTTTTCTCTCTTTATTTAATGGTACTACATCTAAAAAATTTGAATACTTAAACTTTTGTTATTTTGCTGTTAAATTGTAAAGTGAAGAAAAATAAGTATTTCACTACTGTACATCATAAGCTAGTTTGAGGGTTTGAAGATATAACGGTAAAAATTTTTGTTTTAACTCACTGGGGAGGAAGGGCCTCCTATTTGGTTGAGAACAAGTGGACTGGGCAGAGGCATGCCTTGATTTTGCCGCCTCCGCTGATTAGGACTTTGTGGACTTTGATGACCCATAGGCATGTGACGTGGACTAGTAGGACTCAGACTGACAGGACTATTGCCTGCAGCCCCAGTGTTAAAAGGATCATCCTGATCTAATGGAGTTGGCAGAGGTGAAGGAAAATGTAGAACTGACAGATCTGGTAGGGACCCTGTGTTATTTGCGGTCATCTGAATGACAGGCGAAGAGGAATTGTTACCATCATGCTCTTGGCTAGGATAGATGCTGGCAAAAAAAATGTACATATAGTTTGAAAGTGCAAAATTAAAACATGCTACAAACAGTCAAAATATTTTAAATTAGATTTTTTAATTCCAATAATTCTAAATATCCAGTAAGTGAACATAAAGCAAATTAAGACTTTAAGTATATATTGACTAACTTGATGTTTGGAACTTCACAAGATTTAGGCCGTGAAGGCCCACCCAGTTTTTTGGAGTCCCAGTAATTCATTTGCAGTCCATCCCCAGCATTTTCACCTACCATTTCAACAACTGCAAATTACAGATTTCAATGGAATTACAGATCAGTAAGCCTTACATTTTTATTTCTAGAGATCAATGCAATGTTAAATGCATATCTAACTTATACTTATATTGAGGTATGATACGACAAAAAATGCCAAGTTAAAAAAATAATGATAAAACAGTATGAATATCTTTCAAAGCAAGTCAACATTCAATTCATAAAAACCTAATATTGTGTTTAATTCTTCTTAAGTAAAAGGCCTAGTAAATAATGAAAATGAAAAACAAGAAAAATGAAATAAAACATATATGTTTTTGCTTACAATTTCTATTTTAACTTGTGTAGTTTCTTCATGTAACAAAAATATATATTTATAGATAACTGTAAAATTTTATTTATTTATTTTTTAAAATTTTTCTCAAACTCCCCCCAAGGTTTATTTTATGGAAGCAGATTTTTGTGTCTAAAAATAATATTTGGTAATGAAATTGGAAACAGCAGCCAATATATGAGTGAGTTGAAATACATTTAAATTACAATTATTATAAATTTTGATCTTGTCACATTTTCAAGGCATAAAAAATTTGATTACACGTTTTAACATGCATAATCTTGAATGAGGTTAATGGGAACAGTTTTGAAACAGTAACCATCTGAGTTTAAAGTAACCTGCCAGAAAGAATTAACTTAAGCTAGGCTGCTTGGGTGCACATTAAATAAGTTTATAAAATATACTTAACTTTATTAAATTTTATATCATAGCATTTCTTTTTCAAGTGAAACTGTTAGATTAATGCAATGAAAAAATATGGCTTTTACTTTTATATTTGAATTTTCTTAGAAGTAAGAGACCAAAGAACACAAGCCTGGAATTTGCAGTGGTGGGAGTGAGATAATGCATTCAGCAAAATCTGCTAAAAAATGTGTCTGTCCTCGACTTTAATTTAAGTCATGACAAAACTGTAGGGGCTAAAATATCAATCCAGACATATTTGATATTCTATAATATGAAAATACTTACTCCTGCGATGCGAAGGTGGTGTTACAGGAGGATGTGCATAATTCTTATTGTTGGCATTTCCCATGGCATTCATGTGTAATGATGGGTCTGAGTGAACCCTGTAAAATAAAATTTTGAATATAATGTTTTGTTCCCTTTTTCAGGCCATTTATGATGTGGCATATTGAAAACCCTCATTAATTATTTATTTTCAGTCAAGATGCAGGTTATAATTTAAATACATTATATGCAAGATGGCTAAATTTTATCGGCATATTTTGTCAGAATACATTTCAAGATCTTAGTTATAAAAGCAAGTTATTACCATGGTTGTCTAAAGCAAGAGGCTCATATAAAGAAACAGAAGTGATAAAATTTAGTTTTTAAATTGATTTTGTTAACTGCCTAAGTGAAAACAAATTAAATACAAGTGATTAAAATATTAACATTTTATTTAAGAAATAAATAGGGAAAAGATATATTATGTTTGGTAGGCAAGGTCTAGATGATTAACTTGGCTAAGTAGCTAAAGTTCTTCCCACTTACAATAAGTTGTTAAAAGCTTTACAATTTATATTGCATGCTAGAAAATATAGTCTAAAATATATTCACTTTTATTTTTCTGGATCACTGAATAAAAACCAAATATTGGGTTTAATTCATCTTAAGTAAAAGGCCTAGTAAATAATGAAAATAAAAAACAAGAAAAATGAAATAAAACATGTTTTTACTTGTATTTTTTAAATTTTAACTAGTGTAGTGTATGTAACGAAAATATATATTTATTAACAAGGGCGAAATAAAAAATGTATTCCAAATTTAACAATTGGTCAATAGTGACCATTAAATTAATTATAACTATAAACCACATTTAAAACATGGCTGAAGGTAAGGCCGTTTGGTGCTTGTGAGGTGTTCCCAATATTTATAATTTAATTAAAATATTATGTGTGTAACTGGTGTTAACTACATTTTTTAGTTATTAGACAAAGGCCAGTCACTTTAAAAACAAAATCTCCACAATGAGGGAGCTTTGGGATACATTGAAGCATAGAAAAGATAGTAAGATTTCAATGCTGGATAGACGAAATTCAAAAGAGACTAGTTGTTTTTTTAGATCCCTTGTATGTCTGGAGTTAAAAAATCTAACCCTGACAAACAAATCTTGATGAAATTTAATTAAAGGAAGAACAAGTAGTGCCAAAATAACCTCTTTTCTCTTTTCATATTTTTTAAAGAGGTTTTAAAAGATTCTCCTACTTCACTCCTTTTAAGCTTATTTACCACCAGAATTTCCTATAGTTACAAGAGTCAAAAATGATTAATAATCATACATTTCCTGTAAAACTGTCAGACTCAAATTAGAATAACAAGAATCATTTTATATTCTGCGGGTTCTAAAGATCAGAAACAAATTAGTATTTTAAAAAAGCTTAATTACACTTAAGATATACATGTAATTCTTAAAATGATAAAAGTACAGTTTAAACTATATAAAAAATTAAAGAAATCAGCTTATCTTCCAAATAAAAAAACAAATGAGCATGGAATCTTAAGCATTTATTATATTTAAGAATATTCTTAGTATCTTATAAATTGATGTAGTAACTTTAACTGAAAACATTAACAAAATTAACTTTGCATGGCAGTTTATTAGTCACAGATAAAGAATTTAAACTTTTGTTAAAATATGAGTCCTCATATTCAAAATAATGTTCTTTTGTGTCGGCTTTTTTTGTGGGGAGGACTCAACTACAAGAAAGGGCAAAGAAATTTTGACTTTACTTTAATTTTGAAAAAATGTCAGAGTTAAATAGTACTGTCAATTAATCACATCATGAGACTAAATTTATTTTGTGCTTTAATGTAGTCTTTTTTGAGAGGAAAGTTGCAGAGAAGCAACAATTTTATTCAATTTCGTAATATTGGTAATTTCAACAAACAAACAAAACCTCTAGCCTAATTTTTTCTTTTGGTTGAAAGGCTTTTATGGATATATTTCCAAAATAATTAAGATGCATCAATCATTAAACTTTTAAAAGAAAATTTAATGTGGTCTTTTGCCAAAGTAGGAAATAAATGGAAGAAAAATACTGACACAGATTATTCAAAACAATAAATTTCCTTTTGATTGAAAAAAAAGGCCTGAAAAAAAAAGCTGGATAAACAAGTTTTTTAATACGAAACCCAGTGTGAGTTAAAATAAGCAAAACGACAGGTTAAGATAATTAACTGCCTTGCTTTGCCTTCATGGTTTTAAATGGATGAAGAAAATGTCAGGAATACCCTAAAATTTGTCCACAGGTCATTTATCATTTTGAAAAGTATATTTCAATCAGCCTTTCTCTCTTACCTAGAGAGACAACCATCAAAATGTTTTCCTTATATTTAACAATGAGCTAGTTAACAACCTGTAATGGGAATGATGTTAATTGCATAGAGGACAACAAAGAGTTAATGATTTTAAGAATAATTTAGGAGCATTGCAGTAATAATTTTTTTTTAAATATAGGACAAATATTGAAAGTATATGAATATTCTTATGAGTAATAATAATTTACTATATTTTTAAAGACAAAAGTAAAAAATTATATATTTATAAAAAATTATTTTTCTTGCAAAGATTTATCAGTGAAAGTCAAGGTACTCTGTGAATATTGTATAGCAAACAAAAAAATGCACATTATACAGAGCAGACTTCAAACATCTTGTGTTAACACCATCATTCAGCAGATCCCCAAACCTATGACGATATTAGTGTTATGGTGCCAAACCAATGCAATGAGTGGAGGAATCAAGATGGAATTCAACTAAAGATACAGACTAGGGGGATACACTCACCGAGACAATGAAAGGCCACTATACAGATAGCGGTGCGTCCTGGGAAGCCCACAACTGGCAAAAAGGAAAATCAATCAAAGTAGAAGAGAAAAAAATAATAAAAACTTAGGGTGGTGGCAAAACAAGGAACATTACAATGAACATTGGAACTCACTTATTGGCTAACTTAAATGAAACAAGCATTTTAAATAAGATACTAATAGGTTTTTGCCTTTCCAATGGAACAAGCATTGTGCTTTCACAGCAACATATAAGTGCTTTTTAAAGACTGCTAATTAAATAATCACTTAATGAATTAATTTAATTTATCATACAAACTATTTTTTTAATGAAATGTTTCCTTAAAATGAGAAAGTTATGTTAGCAAAATAGTTTTGAAGAATAATTGATTGTATTAAACTTTTATCTTAAATTGATTTTAAATAAACTAATATATTACAAAATTGATAACCTTAGGTTTCAAGCTAGAGTTCCAATGTACAAATAATATTAAATTATCAGGAGGTAAATTTCAGCCAATTTTATAACCAAAATGAGGTGAGGGGGTACAATAAATCCTCAGGATATTAAACAGGAAAAAAAAATTCACCTAAATTACTGAAATCAATTTTTTTTTATCTGGTAGATCCATGTAGATTTCTTGTAGCAACAGTCCTTTTTTTCAAGCAATCTTTGCAATTAATTTTTTTTACAATTACAGTGGGGCCCACTTAACTCGAGCCCGGTTAACTCGTCAGCTCTATTAAGTCGACGTTTTTTATTGGAACCGCCAAATTCTCTCTTTGTCTTTGCATTTTTTCATCGGTTAATTCGATTTTTTAAAGTCGCCGAACCTTAATATTTAATTATTTCGAGCACAAAAAGTGGGCCAAATTTGCCACTTAGCATGGTTATCTCGATCCCCATGACCATTCGCCAGCTTTTGAAAATGTTAGATGTGATTTTGTGATATCAAATTTGTGTTATAAATTTTAAATAACAAAAAAACTTCAATTATTTTTTTTTCCCAATGGTATTAAAATTGTTTTGAAGGTTTTTAAATTTAATTTCTGTTCTTTTAGTTTATATTATTTGTTACGTTGTTACTATTGTTGTTTTTATTATTTGTCTCTTTCTAACGACTAAGTTCTTTTAGTATGTTTGCGAAAGAAAGATTCTTACAGACATTATACTTATTTCTTTTTATTTTGACCATCATTGTTTGAGAATGCTAGGGGTTTAGGTCTGCTTTGTTTAAAAAGCATAACATTTGAAAGTGATTTTTCACTCTTCGGGGTTATCAGTAGCTAATTTAAAGGTCAATGTTAGTTGTTAAAAAATTACAGTAACACTTGCTTCTATTTCATCCACTGGTAATTGTTTTTCAAATGGTTTAATATACACCCAACTTTTTAAATACCAGTGGTTATTTATAAATAATTTGTATAATAGTAGAAAAAATAGCTAAACTTAAAATGACTATAATTAAGTTAATTGTCAACATATAATCAACACCAGTTTAATTCATTATCTGCCAATTTGAAGTGAAACATTAGTTTCTATATACAAAACATAGAAAGAAAAAAATCACATAATTTTTTTTAAGACGGGTTAACAACCAGTTAACGGTAGCAAGTAGGGGTCTACCGATATGCCTTTTTGCCGATATTGCCGATATTTTTTTTGCCGATATGAGTGCCGATATGAGTATTTGTTATGACAAAAACCAGCGGTCATATTTGATGACGTCATTCTTAAATTTATCACTCGTAATTATTTATCTTTAATATTAGGGGACTACCGATACGCATTTTTGCCGATATTACCGATATTTTTTTTCCGATATGAGTGCCGATAGGGTATTTGTTAGGACAAAAACCAGCGGTCATATTTGATGACGTCATTCTTAAATCTATCACTCGTAATTATTTATCTTTAATATTAGGGGACTACCGATAGGCATTTTCGCCGATATTACCGATATTTTTTTTTCCGATATGAATATTTGTTAGGACAAAAACCGGCGGTCTTATTTGATGACATCGATCATTCTTAAATTCATCACTCCTAATTATTTATATTTTATATTAGGGGTCTACCGATAAGTATTTTTTCCGATATTACCGATATTTTTTCTCCGATATGAGTGCCGATATGAGTATTTGTTAGGACAAAAATAACAGCTGTCATATTTGATGACGCCATTCTTAAATTTATCACTCGTAATTATTTATATTTTATAATTAAGGGGTCTATCGATACCCAGTTTTGCCGAAATACCGATGTGTTTACAAGTTCCAGTTCATGACCTACATAGGACTCATAACAAAACGAACCGTCCTTTATAAAAATGTACAAGCATATTAGGTACTCCTTTTGAAACTTCAACCTTGACTCATAATTATTTATTCTAACCAATAGTTTAATGGCTTTTGCACACGGCCACCTTTTATGAATGAAACAATGAGAACAAAGTACAATAGTAATATAGTGAAAATGAGGCTGAAGCTTGAATGGTTGCCAATGACAACACGTCTTCACACGGTACATTTTGTTATTCCATACGAAACGAAATGTTTTAGACATCTGCGATTCTGCGTGCATCTTTGCTATTAGAGCAATTACGTGAACATAATGTTTACATGTTATCCATTTATTAGAGCAATTACGGTATACTTGGCATCGGCACTATTTACACAGTATTTCTGAGTATACGAAAATCGGCCGATACCTAAACAATATCAAAGCACATGGCACACTGTATCGTGGCTGCACATATTAATACTAGGACTCTTTTGACTATTTCAATACTGGTATCGGGGTCGATATATTAATTTGTCGAGATATTGTAAACCTAAATGATAGTTTTTTTGTTTCCGTTTTTTTTTGGGGTCAAAATGTCACTTATTATGTAATATCGGTGACGTCAATATCGGGACCTTTACAGGCTACCGATACCGATATTGCCGATATCCCCTAGTAGCAAGGTATTTTTCTTATGTCAATCAATCCAATATTGTATTTAACTTCCTATTACAAATATGTTAGTGCTTGAAAATGTGAACAATTGCAGGCAGGTGCATGGCATAAAACATAAAATTGAAGAAAACAATATATTAAAATACCAATGAACAGGATTTGTCATATTTAAGGTTATATAAGGACTAAGCAAAGAAAGAACTTGATTAAGCAAAGAAAGCAGTAGTAACTGAAAAAAAGAATTTTATGCCTAATTTAAGTGGTAAAAGATAAGTCACTATGTTTTCCTTAAGTTTGACACATATGTAAAAGAAAAGTTTCAAACCAGAGGAGTTTTAATTTGTCAACTTAACTTTTATCAAAGAAAAAAATTTTAAACATAATATTGACCACTGTACAGACATAAACTGGAAATAAATGTTTTAATTACCGAAGTATAAAACTAGGAAATGGAAGGATCATTTTTTTAAAAACATGAACAACACTTATGCTGAACAATATAGAACATTAATTTTGTAAAATAAACCTTATACATTATTTGCAAATTTAGAGATGAATGCTATTTTAAGGAAAACTTTCAATTTTATACAATCAAAATAAGAAGCAGAAGGTGTTTAAATATAAGCACATGGATGTGAAAAGGGGAATTTTTTTTAACTGGCCTTCAAGCTATCAAAAATATTACTTTATAGAAAAAGCAGTTCATAAACCTTAAATTAAGTAAATCTTAAGGAATATATGCAAGAAAAGGTAAACAATGTTTTACAAATAAAAGTAGACAAAATTTTTTGTTAAAATTTAGACAACCATGGGAACATGATATAAATCTACCAAGAGTATGCTTGCTAATAAAAATAAAAAATAATGTAAATTTTTATAACAACCTTACCTACGCCAGCTTGTGTCTGGTGGGGGTGACAAGTGGTATGCAGAACCATAAGGAGATGAATCAATCTGTATAAAATAACATTTTGAAAGAGTGGTAATGTCGTTGCATGAAGGAGATGAAAGATGTGGGTATAAAGAAAATTTGTGAAGTCAAATATAAAATGATGTATGCAAAAGATTTGAAAATTGCTAATTAAATTATAAATTATGAAATAAATTATCGTATAAATTTACACAAACAGATGCCAGCCACATAAATTATAAATTATGAAATAACAAATTATCTTATAAATTTATGCAAACAGATGCCAGCCAAACTATGTAAGTTTAAAGTTTATTTTCAAGGTGCTTGAAATTTGTTTTACACAAACAGAAGTTTTTTTTTCTTTTTTAAAAATAAAAATTTTTCTTAATACAGTCGAACCCACTTACCTCGAGCTCGGTTAGCTCGACCACCCCACTAACTCGACGTTTTTTATTGGAACCGCCAAATTCTCTCTTTGTCTTAGCATTTTTTCATCGGCTAATTCGATTTTTCTAAGTCGCCGAAACCTAGTACCTCGAGCACAAAAGAGGGCCAAATTTGCAACTTAACTTGGTTAGCTCGATCCTCGTCGGTTGGCCTAGCAATGCACTCTGGCAATTTTAGTTCAAAACAGTGTTGACATCTCGCTTTTCTTCGAGATTTCCGGCTATTGTGTGATTCTACGAGATTTCAATAAAAATCACCGGATGTTTTGCGTGTGTGAATTATAATTCGAAGTGTATTCATGGAGTATGTATTCACCCGAGGTACTGGACAATCGCGTTAGAGGTCGTAATTCGTCATTTCGCAGTGCATGTTATATTATTATTAAACTTAATTCATTTTCTGATGCATTTTATTTTTTAAGATAAACGAATATCTTTAGAAATGAAAATAAAGGTTTGTATCGAGAATTGACGACGGTAGTTTTTATTTAATCAAATAAAAAAATTATTATTCTTTTAAAAGTTTGGTGTTGCTTTGTTACCAGTAAGATACTTGACTGTGACTAACACGCGCGTGACGATGAAATGAAATCATTTCTGATAAGGAATGATATTTTTAAAAATTCGCTTAGGCTTATTTGCCGGCCAAGGTCTAACACACTACACACAGCCCACAGCGTGCTGTGATCAACGGTCAAGGTCACAATAGTTTTATTTATATTACAAGTTTGATTGACTGAGGAAATTCGAGAACGTTCTGATAGTAACAGATATCCTGCCCGTCAAAAGCATTAAACTTAAAATAACCATATTGAATCATATTGATTTGTTTATTTGTATTTTAAATTCGCTGATACGACGGCAAACGCGAGCGGCTGTGACACGGCGAAGCGTAAACTTTGACCTTTTAGCGCATGCGCAGACAATTATAAACTGGTAACTTATTTTTCATTAAATGGAATCGAAACATGACAGAGACGTAATCAAAGTCCTTTACTTCTGCATAAATATATATTCCTGTGTATATATATATATATAAATTCCCGATTAGTCATAACTTTTCCCGACTTTCAAGGCCGAGAAATTTTTTTTAAAGAATTCCTGACTTTTTCCCGTTTTCCTCAGTGGGAACAATGGTTATAATTAAATTTTAAACGGTCCTTAAAAACGAACGGTCATTACAACCTTAGGAAAGAGTGAAGAAATATTAGGGTTCCGATTAATCATACCATCACTAATTAACACTAACTAATTAATCATGTACATAAAGAAATTTCAAGCACATGTTAATATTTTGCCGCCATATTGGTTTTCATTTTAACTCGATCATCGGTTATCTCGACGCCATTTTTCATACCCCAACGCCGTCGACTTAAGCGGTTTTGACTGTAGTTTATGCACAGAGACATTTTTTTACTTTTGTTCTTACGTTTGTGGCTTTTTTAGCCCCATTAAAATTCCAAAAGTGCTATCAAATTTTAATTCTTCCAGTATCTTTGAAAGTTATAAATGTTCCACCTTTTGTATTTATTCAATTAATAAAATATGCTCTGTTTATAAATGCATTTTTTAAACTCTGAAAATGAATGTTTGAAATCACTGTTTATAAAAGTTCTGTAAATCTTTTGTTGATTCTCTAAAATTAGAGTATGTCTTTTAGAAATAAGATGATGGGTGAAATTAAATAACGAATATATTTTTATACCCGCTTATCAGGTGGAAAATTTCTTCGGTGTGGACCGATTTGCTGCCTATTCCTATCTTGCCTTCCATGAACTAATGTTGATCGACCTTGCTTCATATCATCTAAATGCTGAAGTGTTGCCTGAAAAATAGTAATTGTTGCAGTTAATTTTTAAAAATCTACAACCCATAAAATTACAAATAAATCATACTTTGATATATTATGCTTTTTTTTAAACATTTGCTAGGCATAACAAATAGATTCAACTACTTTAAAATTAATAGTAAAATGAAAAAGGGGTCATATAAAGGGACCCTCTTTTTAAATATTCCTTGACAAGCCTATTTTCCTTTTCACCTGGAGATTCTTTAGTTGAAGAAGGACTGCCCTTTGTTGGTTTTTTGAATAGTGGATCAAATGACCTGTTCATATCAATTGTCTTTAAAGAATTTTGGCCTCATAATTTTTTCAGGATTTTAAACTTCAATAAACTTAAATTTGCTTAACATTTCCCTTATAGGGTTACATTCAACTATGACCGACATGAATAAAATATAAGCAGGCTAATAGTACCTGTAAATCTATTCCTTGATTTTGTGAAATCTGATTGACATTTGGGAGAGATCCACCTCGATAAGTTCCAAGATTAGGGGCAATGTGTTGTTGTTTCTGATATCTTGGAGGGGCCTTGAATAAAAAAATATATAAGGTAATGTTAATAACATGCTATGTATGTTGAATGACATGAGACTAACAAATTTTCAAAAACCTGACACTTATTTCAAAAAAAAATTGCTTTAAAAATGAACAATTAAACAACTGTTTTTTGGATGAAATTGTATTGAATCAAGGTGCTTAATATCAGTAGATATGTGGTACAACTTTAAATAATTATATTTTCGTACTTCTATGTAATACTTTATAATCTAGTCTTAGTATTTTGATAAACTAGTTTTATCTTAATTTTTATCATTTGTGCTTGATGGCCGGCCACTAGACTGTAAAACATGTAATGGAACATTTTTTAAAAACACCTTTCTTGTCAAAAATATGACCATTCTGGGTGAGGGAGGGCATTGGGCCAATATAAGAAAAAGAAAAATACATAAGAAAAATTTATGTATTGCTCTCAAATGACATTTGCAGTTGCTAAGTCAAAATAATCAAAGGATTACATTTTGTACGAGTAATACAAAAACTTTATTCTTAAATTAAATTTGGCCCTTAAAAAAAAAGTAGAAAAAGTCTAGGGTCACCTGGGGGTAAAATGGGTATAAAATTGACATAGGTTTCTGTTTGTAGTTGCACCAATTGAACTTTAATTATTTTTTAAAAACTTTTATCAAATAAATTTTACATTGTACTTATTAGGAATAAAAATTTACCTGTTCTACATATTCCATTCAAATATGTTTTTAGATAAGGCCTATACCCATTTTCCCCCATAGTATACCGGTTTTCCCCCATGGTCCCGGGTTAAATGAGTATACAGTGGGGAAAATTGGGTATAGGCCTTAAAAACAGATATGATTATATTACAGTGGGGCCCACTTAACTCGATATAGCCCGGATAACTCGTCAGCTCTATTAAGTCTACATTTTTTTTGGAATCGCCAAATTCTCTCTTTGTCTTTGCATTTTTTCATTGAGCTCAAAAGAGTGCCAAATTTGCAACTTAACGTCGGTTAGCCTCGATCCCCGTCTGTTGGCCTAGCGACGCACACTCGCATTTTTAGTTTAAAAAGCATAGAAATCTCGAATTCCTCGAGACTTCCGGCTATTGTGTGATTTTACGAGATTTCAATAAGGATTACCGGATGTTTTTTATCTTGTTTCACTTTTTATCCGGGTGTTTTGATCCGCGTGTGAATTAGTTTGACACGGTAATGACACGTCTCTATCGAGTATGTATTCACCAGAGGTACTCGAAAATCGCATGTTATATTATTATTAAACTAAATTCATTTTCTGATGCATTAATCATTTTATTTTTTAAGAAAAACTAATATCTTTAGAAAAGAAAATACAGTTCGTATCGAGAATCGACGGTGGTTTTTATATAATTAAATAAAAAATTATCCTTTTAAGTTTGTTGTTGCTTTGTTACCAGTAAGATACGTGACTGTGACTAACACTAACACACGCGTGACGGTGAAATCAATTCTTAATATTCCAGTATGTATATATATATATATATATATATATATATATACATGTAATATACACGTCATCATTTTAGGTCGAATTCTGATAAGGAATAAATCACTTAGACTTATGTTGCCGGCCGAGGTCTAACACACAGCGTGCTGTGATCAACGGTCAAAGCCGCAATAGTTTTATTTATATTACAAGTTTGATTGACTGAGTTAATTCGAGAGCGGTCTGATAGTAACAGATATCCTGCACGTCAAAAGCATTAAACTTAAAATTACCATATTGATATGTTAATGTTTATTTATTTATTTTTTAAATTCACTGATTCGACGGGCATTGCATATGCGACACGCGATGGGACGACGCGAGGCGAAAACTTTGACCTTGTAATGCATGCGCAGACAATTATAAACTGTCCTTTACTTCGGCATAAATATATATACATATATATAAATTCCCGATCAGTCTTAACTTTTCCCGACTTTCAAGGCCGAGAAATTTTTTTAAAGAATTCCTGACTTTATCCCGTTTTCCTCAGTGGGAACAATGGTTATAATTAAAATAAAACGGTCCTTAAAAACGAACGGTCATTACAACCTTAGGAAAGAGTGAAGAAATATTATGGTTCCGATACTATTCTGATTAACCATCCCATCACTAATTTACGCTAACTAATTAATCACGTACATAAAGAAATTTCAAGCACATGTTAATATTTTGCCGCCATATTGGTTTTCGTTTTAACTCGATCATCGGTTATCTCGACGCCATTTTTCATACCCCAACGCCGTCGACTTAACCCAGTGTTGTCCAAACGGTGTGCCGCGACATAGCCGCGAGAAAATTTTAGTGTGCCGCGAAAGATTTCAAAAATACCATAAATTGTTAGGCTTTTCAAACCTTTAAGTTTTGAAAAAAATATCCTTAACTGAAAAAGAATTGAATAAAAACGTTTCATGTTTGTATTGTTCTGGTTGTGAGAATCTCTTGAAAGCTACAAAATTTCTCTCCTCCGTTGGGAATAAATATGTTGTAAGTAAATAAAAACCCTTTCCTGCTGTTCACTTTTTTAAAAACTTTTAATTACAGACGGCTATGGATAATTTTTTTGAAGAGAAGCCAGAAAGATTCCAGCGAGCATCAAAATGGAGAGAGAGCTGTGAAATCCAAGAAGAATGTTACCAAACGGAAATATCACGAGGAATATCTTGAGTATGGTTTCATACAATGTGCAAATGATCCTTCTCTTCCGTTTTGTCTTAATTGTAACATGGCATTGTCCAACGAGTCCATGAACCCCAGTAAACTGAAGCGGCATCTGAACTCAGATCATCCAAGATTGAAAGACAAGCCGAAAAATTATTTCGCATCCATTCGGTCCAACTTAGAGCAGCAATAAAAAATAATTAAGAAATTTTCCTCAATTCCTGTCAAAGCTAAGTTAGCAGGCTATAAAATTGCGAATCTTTTGGTCAAACAAAAGAAATCTCATTTGGACGCTGAGACAATCATATTGCCGTCTTCACGAATCACAGTTGAGACTATGGAGTTGGGACCCAACGCTGTTGAAAAAATAACTAAGATTCCACTGTCTCACCAGAAGATGGCACGTCGGATTGCTGACATTTCGACAGATTTGGACAATCAAATTAAAGAGCATTTTGCGGAAGCCGACGACATCCAAAAGCTCTGGGCAATGCAAATCGATGAAAGTACTGACATCAGCGGAAAGGCGCAACTGCTAAAGAATGTATTTTATTTTAAATTTGCTTAGTTGTTAAGGCACTGTACGAGAGCTAACACACAGTGTGCGTTTGATGTGAACAGTCAAGGCCACGACTGTTTCTATTTATATTAATTATAGTCGGTTTCTTATATAGACAAAGAAAGCTATAAAACCATAAGACCCGTGACCTAACAGCATTCTCAGGTCACCGGTTTATAGTCTGTTTCCCCGCATCAAAAAAATTGATCGACATAAGCCGCTTAGTGAAATAAATAAAGTAATGGGGGTGAGACTGCAATCAGGCTTTTAAAAAGGTAAATTTATAATATAAAAACAGAGTATTAGTAGGCCTGACAAGACGTAACACAACAGCGAACGTTTCGGCAAAGAGCCTTCCTCAACGGACAAATAGTACACAAAACGAAAATGAAACAAAACACAAACACAAAGTAGCAGTCAAACGGGTGAAAGTAAATAAAGTAATGGGGGTGAGACTGCAATCAGGCTTTTAAAAAGGTAAATTTATAATATAAAAACAGGGTATTAGTAGGCCTGACAAGACGTAACACAACAGCGAACGTTTCGGCAAAGAGCCTTCCTTAACGTAATTACTATTACACCCAATTGGAAAGGGGAGGTCTAAGTTTTTGTGAAGAGGGGGAGGGGTAAAAATAGACCATAATCGCATGACGTCATTTATGGACGGCCCCATTATACTAATACAGTGGGGCCCACTTAACTCGTCAGCTCTATTAAGTCGATGTTTTTTATTGGAACCGCCAAATTCTCTCTTTGTTTTTGCATTTTTTCATCGGTTAATTCGATTTTTTAAAGTCGCCAAACCCTAATATTTCGAGCACAAAAGTGGGCCAAATTTGACACTTAGCGTGGTTATCTCGATCCCCATGACCAATCGCCAGCTTTTGAAAATGTTAGATGTGATTTTGTATAACAAAGGGAAGGCATCGAATTTCGCTAGGTTTTCTTGTGACGTCACAGCCCGCTTGCGCTCATCTCTCAGCGCTGTGTTGCTTCTGGTACTACATGTATACCAATCGCCAGCTTTTGAAAATGTTAGTTATCGATTTTTTATAACCAACATCAAATTTCGGCCTACGCGAGGTCTGCTGGTGACGTTACAGCCCCCTTGCGTTCAGCTCTCAGCGCTGTGTTACTAACTTAAATCGCCAGCATTTGAAAATGTTACTTATCGGCTGCGTAAGTGATGCCGAGTATTACGTAATTGCTCCAATAACAAAGATGCACGCATGAGGCATGTCTAAAACATTTTCGTTTCGTATGGAATAACAAAATGTACCGTGTGCAGACTTGTTGTCATTGGCAACCATTCATCCTGCAACCTCATTTTTACTCTATTACTACTGCTTTGTTTTCATTGTTTCATTCATAAGAAGTGTCCGTGTGCAAAAGCCATTTAACTATTGGTTAGAATTAATTAAAATGTATCAAAGTTGAAGGTTCAAAAGGAGTTCCTAATTTATTTTTGTACACTTTTATAGAGAAGAGTTCGCTTTGTTATGAGTCATATATAGGTCATGATAAACAAATAACGGCAACGCATTTGTGTAAAAAAAAACTCCAAAATCATGTGCATGTAAATGTACGTTCTCATTTATTAACGCTAGTGATGGGACGAAAAATCATAGGGTGCTTACTGTAAACAAGGCTCCCCAGATTTTAAAATATATAATATAACAGACTACAGACAGTTTACCCACCCCCACTCTCAATCTCCCACACCATTGTCATTGTTGTTGGTTAGTCCGATTAGCACTCAAGTTACCGAAGGAATTCTGAGTCCATTGTAAGCTGAGGGGACGGGTGGGTTATGTATTTGTGTAGCTTGTAAGGAAAGTCACCAGCGGACCCCGCGCGCGCACGAGGTGTGTCGGGCAGGACTAGATGAATTCCTTATACATGTAGTTATGTACTAGGGAAAAAAACTGCGCTAACGCAATAAAGGGTTATATTTAAACTAAGGTTGTTAAGACCGCTCGTTTTTGAGGACCGGTTAACCTTTCAAAAAAAGACCGGTTAACCGGTTAGCCGCTCCGTATTTATACAATTTATACCATGTTAAGTGAACCAACAAGAGAATGGATCAGTGCGTCGTCGTTTAATTTGACATCAAAGAGCCCGTGATGTACCGACTCTAGTGTTGCTGTCAAAACAGCGAATTCATCCCCAACAAAGAATTAAACTGTAATGATATTCAATTTTTATATAATAATAGTATTAAAACGGCATATTATAAATTGTTGTCAAGTCAGTTTGTTTTTGAGGACCGGTTAATCATTTTTTAAAAAGCCCGTTTTACTGAAAAGAATATTATTATTATTAAGAAAACGCTTTGATTTTGACGTCACGGTCGCTCGCGTGTTGGCTCTGGTATTCTGCCGTAACACAACACAAAATTAACTCCGGGTAATAAGCTAATATACCACGTAATTAGCTAATATACCGACTAAATGAAGTTACGATTAACCAGTCCTGATAAAACGGAGTAAACAGTGATAATAAGATGGAATTTATTTAAATTAAATACCATATTTTGTTTCACTCGTCAACTTGCCAGAATTACGCGCTCACGACGACCCCCCCCCCAACCCAATAGGGTGGGGTTTAGGTGGTGTTGAGCTACACTCGCCATTTTCCAAGGCATGCTCTGACTCAATTTAAAAAGAAAAATGTTCCTTCCCCCAACCCACTGTAGATGTATAACAGTGGGTGAGGGGAGGAAAGGTGTCTCTTGGCGCGGTCTTGTATTGGCGTGTCAAAGCAAGAGGCTTCCAGTTACGTAAACATCAAAGACATTTCAAGCCTTCTAGCCTCCCCCCACCACCCTCATCCCTAACTATAAAACTCCGTAACTTGTCCCCACCCCATCCCCGTCCCTTTGAGTTGACCGTGGTTCTCATGAAGCTCTCATACAGTGCCTCCACAACTAAGCAAATTAAAATTAGCATTCCTTAGCCATAGGCGAAGTAGACTAATAGTGATGACATGTATATTATTTAGATACCAGAATAGGGAGAAAGCGATTTGAAGTCAACTCAACACAACAAAAACAGAACTCCTGGATAAAAAGCTATTACGGGCTTATTAAAGTTGCGGGGGGGGGGCCTTATTGAATTTGCGGTTAACCGATCCTGAGTAAATAGGACCGGTCCTGATCCGAGGACCGGCTAACCGGTTAACCGTTAACAACCTTAATTTAAACTTAAACGGTCCTTAAAAACGAACGGTCTTAACAACCTTAGGAAAGAGTGAAGAAATAGGGTCCCGATATTCCGATATGATTAATCGTCCCATCACTAATTAACGCACATCATGTATATAATTATAAAGAAATTTCAAGCGCATGTTAATATTTTGTCGCCATATTGGTTTTCGAATAACTCAGTGATTGGTTATCTCGGCGCCATTTTTCATACCCCGAGGCCGTCGACTTAAGCGGGCCCCACTGTATTGTTATTGGCAATATTGGTAGCTGACAGCCAATAGCCGCAGCCTTTTAATTTTAAAATAATTGAGAACTGTCAACTTAACAGAAATTAGACTTTAAAAATTACACATTACTTCTGGATGTCGTACTCCATTATATGATTATTACCCGACAATGTTTATCGGTAATCCCTTAATTAGAGCATTTTAAATTTTTAGAACAAAATAAATAAACTATATTAAAATAACTTACTTTTACTAATTTAAATCAGAAATAAAAGTATTTAATCAAATTAAATGCTTTAAAATTAGTTTTTCGTGTGTTTTGTTGAGTTTAAAGGGGTTTTTAACTTAGAAAAAGGTTTTTAACTTAGAAAAAGGTTTTTAAGCGCAGACTTTCAACAACAATGGATGGTGCCGTTAGTCACAGAAGATAGTGACATATACCAATTTTTATTTCGTACAAATCGTAAAATAGTAATTTTATTTCAACAAAAAATAATGTTTTAACTTTAAAATAGATTTCATAATAATAAATGAGGTAATTTTGTTTAAAATAATTTTTTTATGACTTGAAATATAAAGGCACTAAAATAAGGGATTGCCCAATGATCAACAGGCCTATTCACAATCAAACCAAATGAAAATGCCAAAACATGAAATGACCTGGTCCTGGTTTACATATATAATTTTATATTACATGTATTTCATGTAAAGAATCCAGTGTTCAGTGTAGACTAGGAAAGTCGCTATAGAGTACTATAGACACTATAGTTATAACTATGTGAACTATGGCAGACATGGAAAGAGGGGTATCTGAAAGGCTTACATGTTCTTCCCTAGCTTAAAAATTGTTAGCCCCAGATTTATTTAATATTATTATTTATTTTTTTAATGGCATTAAGATTAAGTAAGTCTAAAAGTCTATGCTCATGCACCCTCCCGTCAATATTTTCTCTAATTTTATATCAAAACACTGGGTACTGTGGGACTTCAATCAAGGAGGACTGAATCATCTGAGTAAGTCAGTGAACAATTTACCCTAGTTGCAGAATTAACTTCTTGTAATATGGCTTCGAAAGCAGCAGTTTCTTCAGCCTGCTTTTGGGTATGTAAGGCTATTTTTTCGCTGAACTTCCGAGGGTTCGCCATGATGGCTGAAAACGACAAGCTTGTTATGATTCCGACCATACAATATGTTGGTTTCGAGGATCACCAATGAAAATATAGATATAACGTCATGTGACTTGTATAGATGGCGCCTATTTACATCAACCGGTGTTGCATGTATAAGTTCCCAAATTTTAATACAGACAATTAGGAACGATTGAAACGCTTGTAAATTGAAAGAATTTACTTTTAATTGCCCTAAAAATTTGGCAGAGGAAATAGTTGACAATAAAAAAAGCACCAAACAAAAATTAAATCACTTTGTTCACTTCTGAAACGAAATGAAAGCTTATTTCTAAAATTAGCAAACGGGAAATTACATTTTCATACATTTTTATATTTTTAATAGTAATAGGTTATTAAGGATCCACTATCTTAGACTATCTATGTTTTAGTTGTGATAGTACTGGCTCATACTACAATGTATGATGACAGGGCTTGCGAGGTTTTTGAGAAAATGATACTTCTCAAATGCCATTCACCGAGAAGATCGTGAACTAGAGATATAATGAAAGGAGACCATGAATATAAATGTGTTAAAACAGTCAAGTGTTATCGCCTTAACTGATTATTTTGGAAGCCTGTTTCACAGTGGCGTTGCGAGAGGGGGACAAGTACCCTGGGCGGCACTTTTTTAGGCGCGGCAAATTCCTCGTCTTTAATTACTTTGTATTAAATGAAAATTTAAAAACAGATGTGATTTTTTTTTCAATGTAAAATAAAAACACAAAAAAAAATTTGAAAAAATAATAAAGGACCTATTTTAAAATATGTAAACATTTCTACTGCCAAAACTTCAAACTACATATTGCAGTGATGGCGAACCTTTTTGGGGCCGCGTGCCCAAAATTCAAACCAAATCCTACTTATTAAAAGCAAAGTTCCAATACTTCAATGAAACCCGAAAATTGGGATTTGGCTTAAGTGGTTTGATTATTTAAGTCACGTGGCGGCTGATGAGGCTTTGCGAGCCGACAGTGGCACGCGTGCCATAGGTAAGCCATTACTGCCATATTGGATATGTATTATTCTGATACTTATGCTACTGAACTGAAAACCCAAGAGTTTTAAGTAATATAAGATTGTGAGACTAATAAGCTGATTCTTCAAATTTGACAGTCACTCCTGTAATGCCGTCTTAACGCAAAGGCACGTTAAGCATTTGCCCGAGCTCCCACGAGCATAGGGGCCCCATGCGAATATGTTGTAGGGTTTCGGAAAACCCATATAAAATTTAGTATTATTTTATAAAAATATCTTAATTTTGTGTTTATATGCGAACGGGCCCTTTAAGTTATCAATCACTTCCAACCTTGAACCTGGACCAATGCTCAGGTATGGGGCCGTCAATAAAATGTTAGTTGACTTTGGGCAGTTGAGCACTGAGGCATCGCCTTTGGAGTCTTCATTGTACAGCTCAGAAAAGTATTCGGTCCATCTTCTGAGAGTTTCTTGTTCTTCTTTGATACATTTTGCGGATTTATCTTGTATGGTTGAGATACGACCTTGTTTGGTGGATGTCAAGTCTTTAACAATTTTGTAAGCCTTTCTTGAATTATTGTTCCTTAGTAGATTTTCATCGATGTCAGAGCATTGTTGTTCTATCCATTCCTTTTTTGCTTTTACCATATATTTCCTGATCTTTTTATTGATTTCTCAGTATCTGGGTCCTCCTTCTGCAGTATTCTTTACGCACTTAAGTTTTCTTCTTTCATCGCATAGTTCCAGAATATTAGAGGAGACCCATGGTCTTTTAATTGCTCGCTTCTTACCAAGTACTTCTTTTGCTGCTTCAATTATTGTGGTATTGAAGGTGTCAGTGACTAGGTCTATGTCCATGTCCGTTTCTGACTCATATAGTGTGGTGAGTGGAGCAAATTTTCCTCCAATGGTTGCCCTGAAGACTTCTGCGATTTCTGGGTCTTTCAGTTTGTCCAGGTCAAATCGTAATCGTGGATTGCCTTGTTTTGCTATCTTTTTCAGGTGTAGATGGAAGGTCATCAGCACCAGAGTATGGTCACTGCCGATATCTGCTCCAGGGAAACTTCTTGTTCTAGCTGTTTTAATACACGATTTGAATCGTTTTCTGACCAGTATGTAACCTATTTGGTTACTATGTTCCCCGTCGGGGCTGTGCCAAGTCAATCTTCTGGATTTTTTATGTTGGCCAATTGTGTTAGCTAGCAGGAGGTTGTTATATCTTGCAAATTCCAGGAGACGAAGTCCTCTATCATTGGTCAGATCATTGCAAGAGCGTCCGCAAGTATCTGCCCAGTTGGTCCATACATCTACTCCAATCTTCGCGTTCCAGTCTCCTTGGACGACGATAATGTCTTTCCTTGGTGTTTGATCCATGATGTCCTGTACTTGGTCATAGAAGGCCTCTACTTCGCTGTCATCGTGGCTGGTTGTAGGAGCATATATCTGTATAATTGTGATATTGAAGGGTGTGGCTTTCAGCCGGATGGTGATAATGCGGCTGGAGACAGGGCGACATCCAATGACCGAGTTTGTTATATTTTTATGGATGAGGAATCCAACTCCACGTTCATTCCTAATTTATATATATATAATATTCATAATGGCTCCGCCATTTTAAGAAATCTGATTTCGCCTCCAGCCGGATTTCACTTCATAAAACCGGCCAAATTCAGCTCCGGCCGGATTACAAAATTTTGAATCCGGTACATCCCTACTTTTAAGTGGAAATTGTATATTTTAATACAATTTAATATTGAAGTGTAATTTAAGTATTAAATTAAATATTTTAATTAGGTCTTAATTTTAAAATTTTTTTATTGAAAGTGTGACTTACTTTGGGGGGGGGTGGTCCCGAGATTTGTGACAGCGGGAGGGGGGTCCACAATGATCAAAAATAGCGTGACGTACTTTATGGACGGCCCCTTTACACATTTCTTACTTTTATTTGTTTAACATTGCTTTTATGAAATTCTGTTTTTAAATATTTTTTGTTCTCATCTTGACCTTATGATTTCATACTGATATGAAAACAATTTTCTCTTGTTTGACTTTCAAGTATAAATTAAGTAAAGAAATTTGACCATTCATTCATTGAAATTTAATATTTTTATAATTTATAATGTAGAGTAATTTTGTTCTTGAGTGTATTAATAAAATTATTACAATTGCAATAGTCAAGTGTTTTCTTTAAAGTAGATTTTGCATTACAGTATGCAAGTGATTTAAATTATTAAAGACCAGTTATCGAAAAAAGTCTGGAATTTCAGCTTGTTTTTAAATATCTCCTTACCTTGGGGAAACTCCTTCAATTTCACTTAACCATACACGTGTGATATTTACAGTGTGTGAAAAATATTGGTTAAATGTGTATTTTTCTTTCTTTGTGGAAAGATATAGCAGAATAGCAGTGTTTGAGAAACGTCTGATGTTAAAAAAACACACACTTTTTTCAGTAATTTTCAAACATTTTATACTTGCCTCTTGAACTTGAAGCCTGTTTATTTAAAGCTCAAATTATTTAAATAAGAGTGGTATTAAATTAACATTTCAAAATAAAACTGCTCTTAAATTCTCAAGTCATAAATAATCTTAATTTAAATATAATTAAAAATGGCCAGTAGTATAATAGAGGGTCATCCTTAAAGTACTTCAAGCCATTTTTGACCATTTACCCCCCCCCCTAAAGTACGTCACACTTTCGAAGAAAATTTTCTTTTTTATTAACTAAATAATTAGAGGTAGTGATTTTGTGGAAATTGGTAACTGAACCAAGTTTTCTGTATTGAACTTGAACCTAATCCTGAGACCCTGATCTTCACTTCCTCTTTAAAACTGTTAACTCCCAATGGGTAAAATGTTGAGTTGTTCCCATTGCAACAAGGTGTGGAATGTGGAAAAATTATTTTGGAGTAGAACAGACTACCTTTAGATTAGACAGCATTCGACCAATTTTAGACAATTTTTATAGAAAAATGTGGATGTCAGTTAAAGGGAAATTGATCTAGCATTTTGCCTGAAAAGTAGCTTATCCACTTTCAAATTAAAAAAAAACAACAACCATTTTTAAACAAATGTTTTCAATAACATGTAGTCTCAGTCTCAATGATGATTATGTATGCTAAGTTTAAGCTCTCTAACTAGAAAGTGGGTCTAATTTAGCTCAAAAGATTTCTGGCATACACAGGTGTTGGGGAAAAAAAAGTAGTTATTCAGTATCTTTATCTGATAAAAAATTTCCTTATCTATGCGCCCCCCCAAAAAAAAATAATAATTCTGGCACAATCACATTTGCCACAAAGTAAATATATACACACCAATTGAATATATTGTCACATTTAATGTCTCTATAAAAAAATAAAATAAACATTTGGATTAAGCAGGCCCACTTTCCAGTTATCATTATCAGTCCCATGACCGTTGTGGGTAGCGCACAGACACATCAACAGACAACGATCTCCACATTTGACCTATCTTGAGCGCGGCCAGTAATTCGTTCAATCTCATCCCTGTCCATTCCGTTTATGTTGTCAGCCAGTTTTTTCCGCTGTCGACCCTCTTTGCCGAGCCCCCTTCTACAGTGCCTTGAAGGATGATTTTTGTCAGGGTATCATGTCGCAGTACATGACCAAACCATGCCATCTTATATCTCTTAATTGTTATAATGGTTTCTTGACGACCCACAACAGAGTTTATTCTGTCCCAGACATATTCATTGGTCTTGTGTTCTAAATAGGAGATCTGGAGAATTTTTCTCATGCATTCGTTTTCAAATGCCTGCAGCTTATTTCAGTGGTTGCCAGTAGTGTCCAGGTCTCACATCCATAAAGGACAATGGTTTTACGAGAGCTCTGTAAAGCCTGAGCTTTGTTGGCAGGCTAATGTTTTTGCTGTTCCATATTTATTTAAACTTCGTCATTGCTGCCATTGCCGACCCAATTCTAGCTCGAATTTCAGCTTCACAGGTACCATCTCTAGATATAATGGCTCCTAGATATTTAAAGTTATGTACCTCCTCCAGCTTTTATTGGTACATTACGATGTTTGCCATACTGGCAGCTGAGGTATTAACCAATATCTTGCTTTTTTCTGAGCTGATTTCCATCCCATATGCACCTGATCTGTCTGCAAGTTTGTCAGTGAGCTCTTGTAGTTCTTTACTGCTCCCAGCCAAAAGATCTATGTCATCAGCAAATCTTAGGTTGCATAAGGGTCTTCCGCCTATAGAGATGGATGTGTGGTGATCACTGAGTGTTTCTTGCATGATTTTTTCAAGGAAGATATTGAACAGGACAGGTGAGAGAATGCAGCCCTGGTGGACTCCAATCTTTTCGTTTTGAAGAAGTCCCCTACGCAGCCTTTAAATACAACTGCACTGCTTGTCTGATTGTAGAGTTCTTCGATCACCTTTACCAGCCCTTCTTCAATGTTGAAACTTCTCATAACTTGCCAAAGTCCCTCATTCCATACTTGATCAAAGGCTTTCTTGAAGTCTATGAAGTTGTGATGGAGCTCGTGTTTGTGCTTCTGCCCAGTGCATTGCAACAAAAACTAAAAATCATGGACGGGCTCTGAAATAAAGTATCAAACTAGAATCAAAAAAGACATCTGTTACATCTAACCTGGTTTGGAGTGGAGTAATGGTTTAGAAATAAATCAAATTCTTTTGTTTAAAATAACTTATTAAACCTATTAAACTCTTCATCAGGCTTTTAAATACCAGAAAGAAGTCAAGGAACTTTCTAAGGAGCCGTTAATAAACACAAAACACTATTATACTCCCTAAGTTATTGGAGTTGCCATCTTTTAATATAAGGGGCCATCCATATATTACATAGGCAATGAGAGGGGTGTTACTGGGGATTTTGCGTATGGGGAGGGTAGGGAGGTCTCAACCGAATGTGTACATAGGCACAACAAATTTAAGTTGCATAATACTAAGCCTAGTAACGCAAACCACTCAGGCTGCAAACGGCATTCAAGACCGACTGAGTCAAGACTGATATGCAATAATGTTTTATAATTTAATGCAAACAAAATTCTGAACTTTTAATTACTTGGAAGTGAAGTAAATTAACATTTGATTCAGACCAAACATTCACACATTACTAAAAAATATTTTTTTAATTTATAGGGGCCGTCCATAAATGACGTCACGCAACTTTGGCTGACTTTTCACCCCTCCCTCATCACAAAAACTTATTACGTCACAAAGCTTCCCCCTCCCTTTTTTCTATTTGAAAATGAGCATGTTTCAAATCACCTTTTTGTCATTTAAATATTTTAATGTAGCCCTGCATTTCTAATATCCTAAAACGTGTGAAGCGATGTAAAATAATTTGTAAGCAATCAAATACCTAAGTGGAACTTTTATTTAAAGTTGCTTGTGTTTTGACGTGATGTCACAATTATTAAATTCCCTCCCTCATCACACATTGTCACAAATGTTTGACCCCCTGCCCCAGGGGCGGATTAAGACTGCACGGGGCCCCTGGCTGCAATTCAAACTGGGGCCCTATCCAGCCAGTGTACCTTTAGATAAAATGATTGCTAGCAGCTAATATAAGACTGTAACTTGTAAATATTCATCCAAAATGATTATTCATGAAAAAACCGAATTCGAAGAAATAACTTTTTGCCGGTATCCTAAAATTGAGTGTAAAAGACAATTTATAAAATTTAAAAACACATGAAAAAAAAGTCACACCCCAACCGGGGATTAAACCCGCCACCGCTTGCACCATAAGCCTTAGTACTTAACATTCGGCCACGAGAACTCATTTGGGATTGTCAATTTAAAATATATATATAATATTTTTTAATAATTTCTGTTATTGAGCCTATCAAATCAGTTTTTTTTTACTGCTAAGACTATTGTGTGGGAAAAGAGATCATTTTAATAGATGAGATTTTATTAATTTATCATATTTTCAGCAATTCATGTATACATTTGTCCACATTTATTATAAAATATGCTAAGTTTGGGGGCCCTAAATCATCGGGGGCCCCTGGCTTTAGCCCGTTCAGCCCCCCCCCTTAATCCGCCATAGCCCTTCCCCCCCCTAGGTGCTTGAGGTCATTTATGGACAGCCCCATATTTCCATTTCTTGAAATTAGTAGAAGTTTCTCTTTTTCCCACCGGTGCCTCAGTGGTTTTACAGACATAACGGGACGGAGATTTCACTGCTTATTTTGTTCTATTGTATCAGTCATTTTGATGCCATGTTCAAGACAATAAAATTTGAATTTTCCATTGTATATCTTTAATTTTAATAATTTCAACATGAAAAACACAATACAGTATTACAAAAAAACTGTAAAGACTAAAACCAATACACATATGGGAGGGAAATCCTGAAAATGTACGGGGTGCAACATTGGGGAGGGGCGGTACGAAAATATGACTTTCTGTGAGTAAATAATATATGGATGGCCCCTAAAGTACACCCTAAAAACACTTTAATATTGTGTATAACAAACAAGGTAAAACAATAAAATTTCATTCAATTTTAAAAATGAATTGTGGAGTAGTTTAGGCTAGTTAATAAATGTTACAAAAAATGGATATATTCACACAAGCTGTTTGAAAGTTGCTTTAAAAATAATTTAATGTTATTTACCTGAATCAAAATGAATAATGGTTGACCATTCTCCATTGCTATTTCTCCTGCCACTCCCTCATGATTTTATTGACAAGGTCAGGAGTGTCCATCTGTACAAAATGTCCAGAATCTTGGACAAGCTTCACTGTAATGTTGGGATTAGCTATAGCTTTCTTAGTCTCTCTTTGCATAATGCATCGTCCTTGCATCCCCAAAGAAGTAGGACTGCGATTGAGTAATGAAAGTTATAGTTGAAACGCTCTTCACCACTTCAAAATGTTGCTCTATAATAATTGATTGGTGGTGTCAATTCACCTAAATATAAGGTGAATTTTACTTTCAGGATCCTAAAACATTTAGTTATTCCCTCACATTTTAAAACCTATTTGTACCCCTATACAAACCAAAACTATAAAATTTCATATTGTTGGTCTTCTCTTACCCGGCTGCGAAAAGGTATACTTGTATTGTAGACGGCATCAACTTCCATTTGGCTTAAAGGGTTTTGGAATACTTCAGAGAAGGCAATGCCAGTTTTGTGTTGGTTACCAAACATGTTATCGATATATGGTAGTTGTTACTTTTCATTTCATTGAAAACTTGGGCACATTTGGAAGTTGGAAGAAAAACATGTACCTGCAACACAACATTTTTAGTATTAATAAGAGTGAACTAACAAACTAAGAAAAAACACAAAATAAAACTTCTCAATAAGTGAATTTAAATTAGGAATCTTAAAGCTTTCTAATGTTAATTTCTGATAAATATCACTTAAAAGAATGGTATTTTAATCTCAAATATTCATCCAATTCACAAGTTTGCATTTTAAAAGTTTCAAATTTTCTTAACGTTATCAAAATCTCCCTGGTATAAATTTTATTCTAATAATTTTCTTGAACTTTTTACAAAGCTGATTAAAGCCTACAAAGAGGATTATAATGGAACATTGGCTGTTCTCACCAGGACACCTTGAGCTGCCGCTTATTGGTATAAATAATTTTCTGGAACACTGGACTGGCAGGAGTATTCCTTATAATTAACTTTTCCACCATGTCAGAAAACAGTCTTCCAACAGGCCAGGCTACTGCACAAAATAAATAAATCATGGGCTACAAAAATGAATCTCTTGTAACCTGATAAATAATTTTATACATATGAACTGATACTGTAATCAATAGATCCACAACCATTTTCCCTTATGGCACACCTTGACCCAGTGTGTTCCTTGGTACATCACATTTTAACATATGATAGGGGCTATCCATGGTTAAGTTTAGTTACCGGGATTTTGCGTACGGGCGGGGGTCTCAAATTCATGGAAAAGAACTGACCCAAACTAAAGATGCAAAATACTTAGGAGTCTTAATAAATGAGAAACTATCATGGAATCCCCATGTCAATGAAGTTATTAAAAAATCAAACAAAACCTTAGGCTTTATAAAAAGAAACTTTAACAAATGTAATAGAGATATAAAACTAAAATGCTACCTCACTTTGGTGAGACCTGTACTAGAATATGCATCTTCTGTATGGGACCCATCCACCAAAGAAAACATTGATAAACTAGAACAAATTCAAAAAAGAGCTGCCAGATTCATTACTGGAGAATATTCAAAACTGACAAGAATAACACCATTAGTTAAATCATTAAACCTTGAAACACTAGAGGATAGAAGAACCAAAAGCAAAGTAGTAATCATACATAAAGCAATTAATTCTAATTTAGAAATACAACACAAAGATAACTTAATACAACCCTCAGATAGACATAAGGATAAAAACACCTTCCTTATTCCGTATGCAAGAACAAACACATACAAGTTTTCCTTCTTCCCGTCCGGAATTCGGGCGTGGAATGGGTTGCCTGAAGAATCCAGGAAAACCAACACTTTATCAGCATTTAAATCTCTAATAAAAATGCAGGACTAAACACAAACCATAGATAAGCGTAGGACGCAATAATCTTCTGTATAGAAGGAGCGTCTGTAAACAGATAAGATAAGATAAGATAAGAATGTGTAAGTACGCACAACAAATTTAATTTGCATAATACTAAGCCTAATATTATAACACAAACTCCATCAAAGCTTCATAGACTTCAAGAAAGTCTTTGATCAAGTATGGCACGAGGGACTTTGGCAAGTAATGAGAAGTTTCAACATTGAAGAAGGGTTGGTAAAGGTGATAGAAGAACTCTACAATCAGGCGAGCAGTGCAGTCCTATTTAAAGGCTGAGTAGGGGACTTCTTCAAAATGACAATTTGAGTCCGGCTGCCCAACCAACTCGTACTTCAACAGGCTAGATCACAACAGTGACTCGAACTGCCGTCATTGCAGCCTAGCCTCTGAGACAGTCCTATACACCTGTTGACGTCGTGTTCCGCGCTGGACATAGCCGGGGAGGTAAGGGAGGCAAAAAGAGTCCCACGTTAAGACAATGTTGTATGGCACTGCCCAACAAATGGACCAGGTTGCCCAGGTATAGCCAAGGCCTTAAGAGACTAGTCTCAGGCCTTCAGAATATGTGTTTAGTTTAGTTTAGCTGGAAAGTCTCCACCACAACCTCAGATTTTCTAAACATACGAAACGAAGTGAAGGTCAATAAAAATTTAGCGTAGCTGCAGTGGCGTAGCTAGAACTTTTGCCGCCCGAGGCGGTCTCCAATTTGCCGCCCTTTTAAGGGCTTTCCATAAATGACGTCAGGCACCTGGGGGGGGGGCTATACATTTGTTACGATGTGTGACGAGGGGGTGTGATAAAGAAATGTGACGTCACGTCAAAACGCGCAACTTTAATACAATTTCCACTTAACTATTTGATTACTGACACTTTATTTAATCCCGTTTATGTAAAATCCGTGTTAAACCATATTAGAGTGCAGCTTTACACTAAAAACATACTTAAATGACAAAAATTTGATTTGAAACATGCTCTTTTTCAAATAGAAACTACGGCTTTTATGGTGGGGGCGGGGTGTCAAAGCTATGTGACGTCATATTGAAGAAGTGGTCTAAGTTTTTTAGATGACGTGTTACGAGGGGGAGGGGGGAGAGAAATCAGCCAAAATCGGGTGACGTCATTTATGGACGGCCATTTAATGGATTATATGATGGGTTTTTATGAATTAATAAACATGAATAAATAATTGTAATTGAAACGAAGTAAAGGATTGAAGCATGTTTACCATTGCATGCCATATTTATTTAAGCAGTTAAAAAAGAGGCCGCATAAGATGGTACCAAACATAATAACTAACATCATCCGAAATCTGTACGAAAACTTCACCTGCCAAGTAGTACATAATGGTAGACTAACAGATGAATTCCATGTCACAACTGGAGTCAAACAAGGATGCCTCCTTTCACCACTTCTGTTCCTTCTTGTGTTAGACTGGGTCACAAAAGAAGCTTATGCAAGCTCAGGAAAAGGAATCCAGTGGAACCTAATGCAAAAACTAGAAGATTTGGAGTTTGCGGATGACTTGGCCATTCTGTCCCACAGACTTCAAGACATGCAAGACAAAATCACAGCCTTGAGCGAGACTGAGAAAAGAGTAGGACTCAATATAAACATTCAAAAAAAACAAAAATTTTTGAAAATAAACTTCCTACAAGATGGAGTCATCCAAGTAGAAAACCGCAACCTGGAGCAAGTAAACAACTTTGTATACCTTGGGAGTGTGGTCAGTGTATCAGGGGGAACAGATGAGGACATCGAACGAAGAATAAATTTGGCGCGACAGGCCTTTGCCAATCTGAAACAGGTCTGGAGATCTACACACATCTCTGTCAAAACAAAAGTAAGGATCTTTAACACCAATGTTAAAACGGTCCTACTCTATGGATCCGAAACATGGCGGACGACAGACAACAAAAAATAGACTCCAGACCTTTGTTAACAGATGCCTCAGAAATATTCTGAAAATAAAATGGTTCGATAAGGTCGAAAACTCCAAGCTGTGGGAGAGGTGTGGACAAAGAACAGTAGAACAACAAATCATGGAAAGAAAGTGGAGATGGATTGGACACACCCTCAGGAAAGATAACAGCAGGGCTAGGCAGGCCTTAGATTGGAACCCCCAGGGCAAACGACAACGAGGAAGACCCAAGCGTACATGGAGACGGAGCATGTTGGACGAGGCTGGAAGGACTGGGAAGAGCTGGGAAGAATTGAAGCGACTGGCAAGGGACCGTGTAGAGTGGCGAGCTTTGACAGAGGCCCATATGTTCCACAAGGAACTCAAAGGACAAATGATGATGATAAGATGATATACCTATAAATACACATTTATAAAAAATACACGATACTTTTTTAAAAGCCACAAGAAAGTTACCGAGGTCGCAGGTCCCGTCGTCGTCCCCGTCAATTAGACAAAACATATTCCAAATTTGCACCCAAAAAATATTACCAATTGCTATTCTTTTATATTTTATTTATAAATAATTGATTTTTTTTTACAAATTACAAAAAAATAAATTGTATACATTAGTATGTAAACATATTTATACATTTATTTTCTTAACTTTCATAATAGAAAAATCGTGTATTATGCTATCAAAATTTAAATTATTTGAAATATCTTGTTCTATGGACAATATTGCAAGATTGTGTAGTCTTAAATCACTCATTGTGCAACGGAGATATTTTATTTTAAATCAACATCAGTTTGGAGAAGCTCCTGTCACAACTAGCGACACTGATAGCCAGAGGCGTCGCTAGGGTTGGTGTCACCCGGGCGGTAGCTCATGGTGTCACCCCTTCATGACATAAATGATGTCACGTGGTGTTGCCGATTTTTCCCCACCCTCCCCCAGCGTCATACTTTGTCACAAAAACTTAGACCACCACCCCTTCTTTTACGATATGACGTCACAAAGCTTTGACACCCCCCCAGCCGTATTTTCTCAATAAAAATTAGCATGTTGCAAATTATTTTTTGTCATTTAAATATGTATTTAGTGTAAGTCTGCACTCTAATATCGTAACACGCGTGAAGCCTTTGAAAACGCCATTAAATAAATGGTAAACAATCAAATATTTAATTGGAACTTTTATTTAAAGTTGTGCGTTTTTAATGTGACGTCACATTTTGTAAACACACCCCTCCCCCTCGTCACACATCGTCACAGATGAGTGACCCCATCCCCCTATGGTGGGGGGACTGAACGGGATAAAGCTAGGGGCCCCCAATAATTTAAGGTCCCCCAAACTTATTATAAATTATAGTGTATAATAAAGATGCAGACACATGTTTGTATGAATCCCTGAAAATGCCTTGGACAGTCATAAGGCAATGCGGAAAATATGAGTAGGAAGTATAACGGAAACCAGGCTATTCTTTATGAGAAGTGCAGTGTTGCTCATTATGTGCCGTGCACAGCTCATTCCATTAATTTGGTTGGGAAAAGTGCAGCAGATTGTCCTGATGCAGTCAGATTTTGTTGTCTTCTGCAAAATCTTTATACCCGGCTTGTTGCATCTACTCGTCGTTGACAGCTACTTCAAAAACACATAAAATTGTTACATGAGCATGTTAACAAAGCCTTGTCTGACACAAGATGGTTAGCCTGACATGGTGCTGTAAGGTCTGTTAATAACTCATACCATGAGAATATCGCAGCACTGGAAGAATTAGCAACAAACGAAAATCAGCCACGTGACTGTCGACTTGAAGCAGAAGGATTCCTAAAGGAACTTGAACAACTGGAAGTCGCAATTTAACTTGAAATTTGGGAAACAATTTTAGAAAGGAAGTCTCTCATTTCTACTTAACTATTTGATTGCTAACAATTTATTTAATGACGTTTTAAATGGCTTTCCATGTGCAGCCTAGACTAAATACATGCTTAAATAACAAACAAAACAAAAAGGGATTTGAAATATGCTCTTTTTCAAATAGAAAATACGGTTTTTATGGGGGGTGGTGGGGAGCAAAGCTTTGTGACTTCATGTTGGAGAGGGGTCTAAGTTTTTGTGAACACGTGTGACGATGGAGGGAGGAGGGTAAAAAATCGGCCAAAATCGCGTGGCTTCTTTTTTTGACGGCCTCTTGTGCAATGAGGAAAAACATAAATTTCAATTTTATTCAAGAAATGGAGCATTTCTTTTAATTTATAACATAAAATGTATTGTGTCCTTATTATTAATTTCTAATAAAGACTATATTTACTTTATAGCATTAAGATATTTTTCGGTGGGGGGGGGCGGCAAAATTGGGTTCGTCCCCGGGCGGCACATGCCCACGCTACGCCACTGTCTAGGATGTAATGTCTAGCAATAAATTTTATTATAGCGACAAATCTTCTGGCGTTTTCTAGTTCTAAAGCATTTTTATGGCTCTCAACAATACATATTATATGATTGATTGAATATTTTTAGGCTCATTGTGGAGAGGTTGTGATTGCGTCCCAATAAGATTTACAAAAACAAACACATAGCGATATAAAATGCGCTCTGCGTTCAAGACAGATTATTAAACTCTTCGTGGAGCGCAATGTGTCCATGTGTTGAGCGGAATCGTGTAGTAGCACAATGAGATAACATCAACAAACTTCATTTTGTTATTTGGTAAATTGAGTCCATATTAACGTTTAATGATAATGCATATGGGAAATGATTACATTTTAGTCCAATCATTTTACCATAATTTTATTAAAAAACTTCAACAGTTATAAGAGCACATATTTATTGTTTATTTAATCAATACTACACCCTGGTTTGACACCAATAATGGTCAATTCAGGAGTTCCATAAGGAACTGTGCTAGGTCCATTACTCTTTTTAATATATATAAATGATTTACCCAACAACATCTCAACAGGAACAAAAGTTAGGTTATTTGCTGATGATTGTATAATCTATAGAACAATTAAATCAGAACAAGATAGCAAAATTTTACAAAAAGACCTAGATGAATTGATAAAATGGGAAACTAACTGGAGTATGAGTTTCCACCCAGAAAAGTGTCAAATGTTAAGAATAACAAAGAAAAAGAAACAAATAAATTCAAAATATTTCATTCATGGAAAGGAACTAACCCAAACTAAAGATGCAAAATACTTAGGAGTCATAATAAATGAGAAATTATCATGGAATCCCCATGTCAATGAAGTTATTAAAAAATCAAACAAAACCTTAGGCTTTATAAAAAGAAACCTTTACAAATGTAATAAAGATATAAAACTAAAATGCTATCTCACTTTGGTGAGACCTGTACTAGAATATGTATCTTCTGTATGGGACCCATCCACCAAAGAAAACACTGATAAACTAGAACAAATCCAAAAAAGAGCTGCCGGATTCATTACTGGAGAATATTCAAAACTGACTAGAATAACACCATTAGTTAAATCATTAAACCTTGAAACACTAGAGCAGGGGTGCGCAACCTGCGGCCGTACGGCCGCATGCGGCCGTGGGCACGAAAATGTGCGGCCGTGGAAATCTGTTTAAATTATAATAACATGCGGCCGTCAAATATTTGCAATTTGGAAATATATTATGTAAAGTTGTAAACGAAATATCGAATATTCATTTACACTCTTAAGCACTTGTTATTGTGAAACAAATTACGACTCCGGCAGCTGTAGCATTAGCTGTAGTGTTTAGCGCTCAGACATTGAAATAGCTCTAGCCGCGTTGGTGTTAGGCTGCAGCTGTAGCTAATGAGGGCAGGCCTTTGAATTTCAGCCGCCTAATATTGAAGCGCACCGAAACCGTGTGATGTGAACATTTTATTGATTTGTCTTATCTGCGGTGATGTGAAAACTGTCAAAAGGGACAATGCCAAGCAACATTTTCGCCGACATGCATCACTCAACTATGCACAGTTACAAGGTGATGCAAGGAAGATCTGCATGGAAAATCTAAAGAGGAATGTTCGACAACAGACCTCGGTCATGTCTGCTTTTGTTAAGACTACGAATAAGCGCAATGAAGCTTCCTATCGAGTGGCCTATCGTCTCGGTGTCGCTGGAAAGCCTTATTCCGATAGGGAACTCGAGAAAAGTTGTATCATGGATGTTGTTAAGTGCATTCATCCCGGTAAGTAAACGGATTATTCTTTGATTCCTCTGTCGCGATACCGTGCAATGCGTCAAAGTAATATTGCCGAGCAGCTGAAGCTCTCCATGCAGGCACAGATTAACAAGGAGGACAGCCTGTTTGCACTTGCTGTTGATGAATCTACGGACATTTCAGATTCAGCGCAGCTACTCATATTCATTCGCTCACTATCCCCAACATTTGAATTGTGCGAGGATCTGCTCTCCATGGAGACACTCGTTACTCAAACTCGAGGAGAAGATATATTTTTGGCAGTTAAAAAAGCTTGCATCGACTCGCACGTTGATCTGAAGAACCTGCGAGGCATCTGTACAGACGGCGCGCCTGCCATTTGGTAAGCAAAATGGCCTCGTGGCTAGATTATCCGATTATGTGTTGAAGGATCACGGTAATGACCAGCTCATAAATCTGCACTTCATTATTCACCAGGAGGCGCTGTGTTCTAAATCTGTTGATTTGGATAAAATTCTGAAGGATGTGAATCGCACTATCCTTTTCATTCGTGCGAATGCCAATTCTTAAAAATTCTTCACACAAATGATTCGTCGGCTGAAAATATTGTGTACCACACCAGCGTTCGTTGGTTGTCTCGGGGAGAAAAATCTAGCCGTGTACTGCTGCTACGAAAAGAAATACTTGAATTTTATGCCACGAAAAACAAGGACTGCCCACTGCAGAACCAGGCCTTCTTAACATCTCTGGCTTTCTTTGTTGATTTGTTCATTTATATTATTTTATATCAACTGCCTCAACGAGTCTCTGCAAGGCAAAGGAACAACAGTTTGCCTCATGCACAGAAGAGTACAGAATTTCTGTGACAATTGTCTGCTACAAAGTCATATCCAACAGCTCAATCTCCATTATTTCCCGCAACTCACCGCTCTCAACGAGAGCCATGAAACAGAAAAGATGAAATTCCGGCTGCGTCCTTTTCAGGCGTCCTCGAAGAGCTGTTGTTGGAATTCGCAGAACGTTTACAGGATTTCGACAAGATCTCAGAAAATTTGGGACTCGTTGCTTCTCCACATTTGGTTGAGACAGAGAGTGCGCAGTTGGATGGATGTCCAAGTGGAACTGATCGAACTAAAAATTAACGCGCAGCTTGAGAAGAAATTCGAGGAAAAAAACGATCTACTTGAGACATGGAAAGTAGCTGTGGAGTATCCCAAGCTTCGCGAAATATCAAGAAACACTCTAATGCTGTTTGGAAGCACTTACATGTGCGAAGCATTATTTTCACGAATGAAATATCTCAAGAACAAATATCGAATCTGACTGGTTGACACCAATCTGATGATCTCCAGCGAGGGCCGGACTTTGCGCGACTCTCGGCAAACATCCCAGCAAGGCAGCCACTAATTTCTGGACACTGGACTGCTAAGTTACATGGACAGTGTTAGTGAAAGTGAAGCAGCTTATTACTTATTCAGTTATTGTGTTCTCGGTGTACTAATGCCACTTAAAAATATATTCATGCTGTACGTGTGTGACATGATGTTAGGTTTGTGTGTGACATGATGTTAGGTTTACATGACAATGTTCAATAAAGTAGAAATATAAGAAAATATCGATGGAAATGCTTTTGTTTGTAATTAAGCACTGTGTTTACCTACACTACATTATGATTATGTCATTATTATCTCGCGTTGACTATTACGAGAGGTAAACTTTTGATAGTTACCGTTTCGCTTTTCAGTGAAAATTTTTTGGCGGCCGTGGCAAAAGTAATTTTTATTTGTGCGGCCGTCAATAGCCCAAAGGTTGCGCACCCCTGCACTAGAGGATAGAAGAACCAAGAGTAAAGTAGTAATCATACATAAAGCAATTAACTCTAATTTAGAAATACAACACAAAGATAACTTAATACAGCCCTCAGATAGACATAAGGATAAAAACACATTTCTTATTCCGTATGCAAGAGCAAACTCATACAAATTTTCGTTCTTCCCGTCCGGAATTCGGGCGTGGAATGGGTTGCCTGAAGAAACCAGGAAAGCCAACACTTTATCAACATTTAAAACTCTAATAAGAATGCAGGACTAAACACAAACCATAGATAAGCGTAGGACGCAATAATCTTCTGTATAGAAGGAGCGTCTGAAACAGATAAGATAAGATAAGAGATAAGACATTATCATGTAATCATTTAATTTAATATTAGAAAACAAAAAAATTAGGTAGGCTAAGGGGCCATCTATAAATGACGTCACGCGATTTTGTCCGATTTCCCCCCCCCCTTTTTTTTTGGTCACACGTCGTCACAAAATGTTAGACCCCCCTCCAATATGACGTCACAAAGCTTTGCGGCAACCCCCCCCCCTCATAAAAGCCGTATTTTCTGTTTGAAAATGAGCATGTTTGAAATCTATTCTTTGTCATTTAAGTATTTATTTAGTGTGAGGATGCGCTCTAATATCGTAGCATGCGTGATGCCACGTAAGGCGTCATTAAATAAATTGTATGCAATCAAATATTTAAGTGGAATTTTTATTTAAATTTGCGCGTTTTGAGGTGACGTCACATTTCTTAAACTTCCCCACCATCCCCCTTGTCACACATCGTCACAAATGTGTGACGTCATCTATGGATGGCCCCTTAAAATCGATTAAAGCTTGTTTGTTATATGGCTTGATATTATTTTCCCTCACCCTCAAATCATAAGCAATATTTAAACTGTAAAAATAAAGTAATCGATTTATAGTTCTTGGCGTAACACAGTGGCGCCAGCAGTGGCGTAGGAAGACAAGTTGAAGGAGTGGTGCTTCATCCTTTCGGCCTGGCACTTAAATAATATGGCATCATAGACGTTAAACTATGCTCAAATAATTTAATTATAAATAGGCGTACTCAATTTGATTATAGTATCGTTGAAAAATTTTCATTAAAAAAAATTAAGATAAAGGTTAAATAAATTCGATGTCATCAGCCGACGTGTGAGGGGAGTCTACAGTTACTATTTTTTTAGTAAGCCTTTCTTTAAACGACCAATGATACACAAGGCTTTACTTCTACACAATGACAATATTATCAAAATACGTGTTCAAGTCTTTTTTTAAACCAACAAAAGCCACGTTTTTAATCCAGACAATGTATATCCTGTGACAGGGAGAATGAAGATAACAAGCGTTAAGCTGTTGCATATCCTTTCTTTCAAAGTCACCTGTAGTGATTTTTAAAATCTCAATAAACATGAGACAATGCACGTGGAAAAATCCACCTGAAAAGCCGCCCCACCCATACTCAGCTATTGGTAGGCTGATTAACAAGGGTTTTTGAAAGCTGTTTTCACGCATGAATGTCTCCACTCCGTCAACTCTGGACAAGATGTGTCAGCATCTAAGTTCCCCTTAATAACTATCAAGCCACAAGTGCAAGGACCTCTACCGTAGAGCAAGCGGGAATTTCTTGAGGGAGGTGCGAGGTCGGAATCCAGATATCTCGAGTGGACATGCTGGTCAAAATGTTTAGTTAAAAGTTCATGTGTACTGGATGATGGATGTAATGTATGTGTGTGTGTGTGTGTGTGTGTGCCCCCCCCCCAACTGAAAGAAAAAGACTTTCTAAGAAGAACACAATACAACTGAAATAGCCTCAACATCATGTTAAATAAAAATAAGGAGCCAGAGAAGTGTTGTTAAACACAAGGGCTTCTAAAGGTTACATAAACTCCCCGCCTCTGCAATTCAAATGGCTATTGAAGGTAGTTTCTGGAAATAGTTGCCTAGAAATGTTATTTAGGATAATTATATACTTAAAACGACAATTTGAATTAATTTCTTGTGTAATATGTTTATTAGAGGTATTTTTAAAAAATCACAAAAGTCTCATGTTTATTAAATTTTTAAAAATAACTATCGTTTCTACTAACTGCATATGGAATGAAGGCCCACAGGGAGGCGTTGGAGGGGGGGGTATAAGTAAATCTATTTCTGTATCAGGATCGCTATGTCCGTTCTTTTGGTAAGGTGTGGCCCCATTGTTTAACATTCGCTTGTTTTGCTGTGCGTGTGAGAAACACGTGATAAGTGAAAAAGCTAGAATTTTTTTTTGTTGTAACGCAGCATGGACAACAACATCAAATCATATAACAATTGTGATTATATAATTTAAAACGCACTTTCCAGTTTTTGAGAAGTTTAAATTTATATATAATTGTATAACTCATAAATCAAAATTTAATTAGATCTAGATCAATTTTACACCGCACGATTATGAAAACAAACACGTAAACAAAGTAGAAAATAAATTATTTAGTCTTTCCTCCTGGGTCACACCCCTAAAAATATTTATAAAAAAAGAAAGAAAGAAACAACAGCCACTACCGAAACTCACCACCCTCCCCCTATATCTTGTGCAGTTTGGTGACTACAACTTAGCTTCGAAGTTCACGGATTAGTAAGTGTGCTCTGGCGGGAAAAAAAGGGTTCACGTTATGATAATGTGTTACGCTATTTGCCATTCATCATTTTGTGTCAGGTGAGCAGTTTCGTGAGACACATTTCCTTTATCAGGCTATCAAGACCCTGCAGTTAGCAAGGTGCAATATATTTTCATAATCAAGACCTTTAAAATAGACTATCGTTTTTAAAAAACTTAACGAGTAATTGTCCTTATTTCACATTATTTCACAAGAGAAATAAAATTCTAAAAGATCAGCATATTAGGCTAACCTTTATTTTAATTTGTTTTTTAAAAAACTTAGTGAGTAATTGTCCTTATTTCATATTTAAGAAAAATAAAAATCTACACGATTTTAGCAGTTTCAGAATCTTTCAGAAAATTTCCATTCAAGGATCCAGATGACAGAAAATTCCTTTATCAGGCCTCCATGACACAGTTAATCATGATACGGATTTCTGCATTGAGCAAGGTAAAATATAATTTCATAATCTAGTCCCTTAAATGTTTTTGTACTACTAACATATTAACCTTTATTGGAATTTTAAAAAAAATTAAATTGATAAGTAATTGCAGTTATTTCATATTTAAGAGAAATAAAATTCTAAAAGATTGGCAGTTTTATGTTTCAGAAAATTACCAATCAAGGGTCCAGAAGAAAGGACATTTCTTTATCAGGCTTCCAAGACACTGTTAATCATGATACAGAATTCTGCATTTAGCAAGGTAAAGTGTAATTTCATAATCAAGACACATAAATATTTCTGCACTACTAACATATTAACCTTTATATTAATTTCTTTAAAAAAAAATTATGAGTAATTATCCTTCATTTATATTTAAGAGAAATAAAATTCTAAAAGATTAGCAGTTTTATGTTTCAGAAAATTACCATTCAAGGATCCAGATGACTGAAAATTCCTTAATCAGGCTTCAAAGAAACTGTTAATCATGATACAGAATTCTGCATTTAGCAAGGTAAAGTGTAATTTCATAAACTAGACCCTTAAATGTTTTTGTACCACTAACATATTAACCTTCATTGAAGTTTAGATTTTTTTTTAAACTTAGTGATAAATTGCCCTTATTTCATATTTAAGAGAAATAAAATTCTAAAAGATTAGCAGTTTTATGTTCCAGAAAATTATCATTCAAGGATCCAGATGACAGAAAATTCCTTAATCAGGATTCCAAAACACTGTTTATCATGATACGGAGTTCTGCATTGAGCAAAGTAAAATATAATTTCATAATCTATCCTCGCAAATGTTTTTTTACTACTAACATATTAAATTTTATTGGTATTTTAAAAAATTAAATTGATAAGTAATTGCCCTTATTTCATATTTAAGAGAAATAAAATTCTAAAAGATAGCAGTTTTATGTTTTAGAAAATCAGCCACCAAAGGTCCAGAAGATAGCAAATTCCTTTATCTGGCTTTCAAGACACTTAATTATGATAGAGAGTTCTGCAATGATCAAGGTAAAGTGTAGTTTCATAATAGACCCTTAAATGTTTTTGTAATACAGTACTAACATATTAACTTTTATTAGAATTTAGTTTTTTTTTAAATTGTTAAGTAATTGACCTCATTTCATATTTAAGGGAAATAAAATTCTAAAAGATTAGCAGTTTTATGTTTCAGAAAATTACCATTCAAGGATTCAGATGACAGAAAATTCCTAAATCAGGTTTCCAAGACACTGTTTATCATGATACGGAGTTCTGCATTGATCAAAGTAAAATATAATTTCATAATCTATACCCGCAAATGTTTTTGTACTACAAACATATTAACTTTTATTGGCATTTAAAAATAAATTAAATTAATAAATACTTGCCCTTATTTCATATTTAAGAAAAATAAAATTCTAAAAGATTAGCAGTTTATTGTTTCAGAAAGATACCATTCAAGGATCCAGATGTCAGAAAATTCCTTACTCAGGCTTCCAAGACACTGTTAATCATGATACAGAATTCTGCATTTAGCAAGTTAAAGTGTAATTTCATAATATAGTCCCTTAAATGTTTTTGAACTACTAACATATTAACCTTCATTGGAATTTAAATTGATAAGTAATTGCCATTATTTCATATTTAAAAGAAATAAAATTCTAAAAGATTGGCAATTTTATGTTTCAGAAAATTACCAATCAAGGGTCCAGAAGAAAGGAAAATTTCTTTATCAGGCTTCCAAGACGCAGTTAATCATAATACAGAATTCTGCATTTAGCAAGGTATAGTGTAATTTCATAATCTAGACCCATAAATATTTCTGCACTACTAACATATTAACCTTTATATAAATTTGTTTTTTTTAAATTATGAGTAATTATCCTTCATTTATATTTATGAGAAATTAAATTCTAAAAGATTAGCAACTTTTATTTTTCAGGAAATCACCATTCAAGGATCCAGATGACTGAAAATTCCTTAATGAGTCTTCCAAGACATTGTTAATCATGATACAGAATTCTGCATTTAGCAAGGTAAAGTGTAATTTCATAATCTAGGCCCATAAATATTTCTGTACTACTAACATATTAACCTTTATTTGAATGTGTCTTTTTTTAAATTGAGTAATTGCCCTTAATTTATATTTAAGAGAAACAAATTCTAAAAGATTAGCAGTTTTATGTTTCAGAAAATTACCATTCAAGTATCCAGAATACTCAGGCTTCCAAGAAACTGTTAATCATGATACAGAATTCTGCATTGAGCAAGGTAAAATATAATTTCATAATATAGTCCCTTAAATGTTTTTGTACTACTAACATATTAACTTTCATTGGAATTTAAAAAAAATAATTAATTGATAAGTAATTGCCATTATTTCATATTTAAAAGCAATAAAATTCTAAACAATTGGCAGTTTTATGTTTCAGAAAATTACCAATCAAGGGTCCAGAAGAAAGGAAAATTCTTTATCAGGCTTCCAAGACACAGTTAATTCATGATACAGAATTCTGCATTTAGCAAGGTATAGTGTAATTTCATTATCTAGACCCATAAATGTTTCTGCACTACTAACATATTAACCTTTATATAAATTTGTTTTTTTTTAAATTGCGAGTAATTATCCTTCATTTATATTTAAGAGAAATTAAATTCTAAAAGATTAGCAATTTTTATTTTTCAGAAAATTACCATTCAAGGATCCAGATGACTGAAAATTCTTTAATCAGGCTTCCAAGACACTGTTAATCATGATACAGAATTCTGCATTTAGCAAGGTAAAGTGTAATTTCATAATCTAGACCCATAAATATTTCTGCACTACTAACATATTAACCGTTATTTGAAATTTATACGTTATATTGAGTAATTGCCCTTAATTTATATTTAAGAGAAAGAAAATTCTAAAGGATTAGCAGTTTTATGTTTCAGAAAATTACCATTCATGTATCCAGAATACTCAGTTCCAAGAAACTGTTAATCGGGATACAGAATTCTGCATTTAGCAAGGTAAAGTGTAATTTCATAATCTAGGCCCATAAATATTTCTGTACTACTAACATATTAACCTTAATTTGAATGTGTCTTTTTTTAAATTGCGTAATTGCCCTTAATTTATATTTAGAGAAAGAAAATTCTAAAAGATTAGCAGTTTTATGTTTCAGAAAATTACCATTCAAGTATCCAGAATACTCAGGCTTGCAAGAAACTGTTAATCGGGATACAGAATTCTGCATTTAGCAAGGTAAAGTGTAATTTCATAATATAGGCCCTTAAATTTTTTTTTACTACATGTACTAACATATTAACAACCTCATTGGAATTTTAAAAAAATTAAATTGATAAGTAATTGCCATTATTTAATTTTTAAAAGAAATAAAATTCTAAGCGATTGGCAGTTTTATGTTTCAGAAAATTACCAATCAAGGGTCCAGAAGAAAGGAAAATTCTTCATCAGGCTTCCAAGACACAGTTAATCATGATACGGAGTTCTGCATTTGAGCAAGGTAAAGTGTAATTTCATAATCTAGACCCATAAATATTTTGTACTACTAACATATTAACCTTTATTTGAATTTGTTTGTTTTTAAATAATGAGTAATTGCCCTTATTTCATATTTAAGAGAAATAAAATTCTAAAAGATTAGCAGTTTTATGTTTCAGAAAATTACCATTCAAGGATCCAGATGACAGAAAATTCCTTTATCAGGGCTTCCAAGACACTCTTAATCATGATACCGAGTTCTGCATTGAGCAAGGTAAAGTGTAATTTCATAATCTAGACCCATAAATATTTATGTACTACTAACATATTAACCTTTATTTGAATTTGATTTTGTTTTTTAAATAATGAGTAATTGCCCTTAATTTATATTTAAGAGAAATAAAATTCTAAAAGATTAGCAGTTTTATGTTTCAGAAAATTACCATTCAAGGATCAAGATGACAGAAAATTCCTTTACCAGGCTTCCAAGGCACTGTTAATCATGATACAGAGTTCTGCATTTGAGCAAGGTATAGTGTAATTTCATAATCTAGACCCATAAATATTTATGTACTACTAACATATTAACCTTTATTTGAATTTGTTTTGTTTTTTAAATAATGAGTAATTGCCCTTAATTTATATTTAAGAGAAATTAAATTCTAAAAGATTAGCAGTTTTATGTTTCAGAAAATTACCATTCAAGGATCAAGATGACAGAAAATTCCTTTACCAGGCTTCCAAGGCACTTGTTAATCATGATACTGAGTTCTGCATTGAGCAAGGTAAAGTGTAATTTCATAATCTAGACCCATAAATATTTCTGTACTACTAACATATTAACCTTTATTTGAATTTGTTTTTTTTTAAATTGAGTAATTGCCCTTAATTTATATTTAAGAGAAATAAAATTCTAAAAGATTAGCAGTTTTATGTTTCAGAAAATTACCATTCAAGGATCAAGATGACAGAAAATTCCTTTACAGGCTTCCAAGACACTCTTAATCATGATACGAGTTCTGCATTGAGCAAGGTAAAGTGTAATTTCATAATCTAGACCCATAAATATTTTGTACTACTAACATATTAACCTTTATTTGAATTTAGTTTTATTTAAATAATAAGTAATTGCCCTTATTTCATATTTAAGAGAAATAAAATTCTAAAAGATTTAGCAGTTTTATGTTTCAGAAAATTACCATCAAGGATCCAGAAGAATGAAAATTCCTTTATCAGGCTTCCAAGACACTGTTAATCATGATACAGAGTTCTGCATTGAGCAAGGTAAAGTGTAATTTCATAATCTAGACCCATAAATATTTTGTACTACTAACATATTAACCTTTATTTGAATTTGTTTTTTTTTAAATTATGAGTAATTGCCCTTCATTTATATTTAAGAGAAATTAAATTCTAAAAGTATTAGCAGTTTTATGTTTCAGAAATTACCACTAAAGGATCCAGAAGAATGAAAATTCCTTTATCAGGCTTCCAAGACACTGTTAATCATGATACAGATTCTGCATTTAGCAAGGTAAAGTGTAATTTCATAATCTAGACCCATAAATATTTGTGTACTACTAACATATTAACCTTTATTTGAATTTGTTTTTTTTTAAATTGAGTAATTGCCCTTATTTCATATTTAAGAGAAATAAAATTCTAAAAGATTAGCAGTTTTATGTTTCAGAAAATTACCATTCAAGGATCAAGATGACAAAAACCTTTACTCAGGCTTCCAAGACACTCTTAATCATGATACTGAGTTCTGCATTTAGCAAGGTAAAGTGTAATTTCATAATCTAGACCATAAATATTTTGTACTACTAACATATTAACCTTTATTTGAATTTGTTTATTATTTTTAAATAATGAGTAATTGCCCTTATTTATATTTAAGAGAAATAAAATTCTAAAAGATTAGCAGTTTTATGTTTCAGAAAATTACCAATCAAGGATCCAGAAGAATGAAAATTCTTTATCAGGCTTCCAAGACACTGTTAATCATGATACTGAGTTCTGCATTGAGCAAGGTAAAGTGTAATTTCATAATCTAGACCCATAAATATTTGTGTACTACTAACATATTAACCTTTATTTGAATTTGTTTTTTTTAAATAATGAGTAATTGCCCTTAATTTATATTTAAGAGAAATAAAATTCTAAAAGATTAGCAGTTTTATGTTTCAGAAAATTACCATTCAAGGATCAAGAAGAATGAAAATTCCTTTATCAGACTTCCAAGACACTCTTAATCATGATACGGAGTTCTGCATTGAGCAAGGTAAAGTGTAATTTCATAATCTAGACCCATAAATATTTGTGTACTACTAACATATTAACCTTTATTTGAATTTGATTTGTTTTTTAAATAATGAGTAATTGCCCTTAATTTATATTTAAGAGAAATAAAATTCTAAAAGATTAGCAGTTTTATGTTTCAGAAACTTACCACTAGAGGATCCAGAAGAATGAAAATTTCTTTATCAGGCTTCCAAGACACTGTTGATCATGATACAGAGTTCTGTAATGAGCAAGGTAAAGTGTATTTTCATAATCTAGACCCATAAATATTTGTGTAATACTAACATATTAACATTTATTTGCATTTAGTATTTCAAATTTAAGAGAAGAAAATTCTAAAAGATTATCAGTTCTATGTTTCAGAAAATTACAACTCAAGGATCAAGAAGAATGAAAAATCTTTTATCAGACTTCCAAGACAATCTTAATCATGATATGGAGTTCTGCATTGAGCAAGGTAAAGTGTAATTTCTTAATCTAGACTCATAAATATTTGTGTACTACTAACATATTAACCTTTATTTAATTTTTTTGTTTTTTAAATGAGTAATTGCCCTTATTTATATTTAAGAGAAATAAATTCTAAAAGATTAGCAGTTTTATGTTTCAGAAAATTACCATTCAAGGATCAAGATGACAGAAAATTCCTTTATCAGACTTCCAAGACACTCTTAATCATGATACGGAGTTCTGCATTGAGCAAGGTAAAGTGTAATTTCATAATCTAGACCCATAAATATTTGTGTACTACTAACATATTAACCTTTATTTGAATTTGATTTGTTTTTTAAATAATGAGTAATTGCCCTTAATTTATATTTAAGAGAAATAAAATTCTAAAAGATTAGCAGTTTTATGTTTCAGAAAATTACCATTCAAGGATCAAGATGACAGAAAATTCCTTTATCAGGCTTCCAAGACACTCTTAATCATGATACAGAGTTCTGCATTGAGCAAGGTAAAGTGTATTTTCATAATCTAGACCCATAAATATTTGTGTACTACTAACATATTAACCTTTATTTGCATTTAGTTTTGTTTTATTTAAATAATTGTTAAGTAATTGCCCTTATTTCATATATTTAAGAGAAATAAAATTCTAAAAGTATTAGCAGTTTTATGTTTCAGAAAACTTACCACTCAAGGATCCAGAAGAATGAAAATTTCCTTTATCAGGCTTCCAAGACACTGTTGATCATGATACAGAGTTCTGCATTGAGCAAGGTAAAGTGTAATTTCATAATCTAGACCAATAAATATTTATGTACTACTAACATATTAACCTTTATTTGAATTTTTATGTTTTTTAAATGATTAATTGCCCTTAATTTATATTTAAGAGAAATAAAATTCTAAAAGATTAGCAGTTTTATGTTGCAGAAAATAAGCTATCAAGAGACCAGATGACAGAACATTCCTTTATTAAACCTCAAAGACAGGCCAAAGTATCCAGAAGGAATTTTAGTTTTACGTCAAAGAAGACTATCACTGCAGTAGTGAAATTCGTCTGCATCATTCTTATGCTTTTATCAGAGCTAAAAATATTTAAAAATTAAAAATATTCAATTTGCACAATTTAATTTTCAAACTGACCTTGTCCACAAAATCTGTTTTGGAAAAATAAAATGATTATTGTAAATTGTACTTTTTAAAGTGATTTCTCTAGCATCCATTACTTTTCCATGATTTCTGTATGATCGTTAAAGTGTTTCATTTATTTAATTTTTATAAAAAATAAAAAAAATAATATACTAAAAAAATTTTTAATTGTTTTTTTTTATGCTTGTTTTGTTTTTTGTGTGATAAACACTAGTGAAACAATCTCACAAGCATGTTGAAAAGATAAATAAAATGCATGCATCATTATCCGGTTTGATGAAACAAAAGAAAATTAATGCTGTAAAAGCTGAACTTATCATAAGAAAATTGAAAATTTGCAATATATGTATCTTTTTCCACTAACTCATCAAGTAGAGAAATTTTATCTCGGTGATTGTCTTAGGCCGAGATTTAAGAGAATCCGATATTTATAATGGTATTTCGATTATATCAACTGAATGCAGCTATATTTTCTAGGGAAGAGACAAAACGCTCATGGTCGTTGAAATGACTACTATAATATCCAGGACATATCTTTGAATTTTTAAAATTTTTTGTAATCAAATAGGATGATAATTTGAAAATAAAAAATATACACGTAATTTGTACTAACTGAATAAAAATGCCAAATGCCACCCCTGTGACGTCAACCATTCAGTCTTCCCCTCCCAACCCATCCTGTCACAAAGGTCAAACCGTGGGTCAACTGAAGATGAAAATGACCAGTTGACCATGCCCCGGGTGAGAGTAAGAGCCTGGGGTCAGTTCTTGGGTGTCACGCTGTCAAGCCCCACCCCCTCCCCCGGCCCTCTTTCTTTTCTGAGCATTTGACGAAGTTTTTGTGCGCTGTACAATGTGATTACACAGGCGGTCAGGGCGGCGGCAGCAATAGCAGATGGTGACGCTTGGCTCACGCCAACAGGTTGGAGGGCATAATCACCCGGGCGCCACTTCTTATAGGACGAGGTCCTGCATTCGGGTTAACAACAAAGTGAATGGTGTTGGCCATCATTTGTGTTTAATGTGGTAGGCCGGTGGGTGAAAAAGGATCAGTTCAGTTGAGGATAGCTAGTCCCTAACATTAAAAGTGGATGACATAGAACAGAATCCATTCTTACGTCGGAACACCTCACACGTCCAGCATTCTCACATCATCATGACCAGGAAAAAAAAGTCCAGGCTACCAATTGTGAGAAAATTAAAGAATTCACCTGGATTTTAGCAACATTTTTTTTCAACCATTATTTTTGTAAACAGGTCGTCACAAATTATGAAAGTTTTGAAACATGTAACTATTCTGATCTCCTAAGCCTAGTACGGTTGCCCTAGTACAGGGTACTGGGATGAAGGCATGTGCCATTTTATTACTCACTTAAAGGATGTATCAGGGCCACAACCCGCCCCCCCCCCGCGCACAACAACCCGAACCTAGTAAACGAAAAAAAACCCACATAACTATCAATATTATTTTTGAACTACAAATTTCACGAAAAGTACAATTTTTATTTTTTTAATACGACCACATTCACATTATTTGAAAAAAATCGTGTATTACCAACAAGAAAATTATTTAGTGACGTTATTTAGTTACTACCACCGCTAATGTTCCCTTTAGGCTGCGTGGTTGCGCGGCCGCATAGTTCTCTGGCCGACGCCGCGCAGTGGTTTAGAATAACCGCGCACAAATTGTGTAGTACATGTATTACACAAAAAATGGTCTCACGACTTTTTTGTTGTTTTTTTTTGCTTTGCACACGAACCAACGAACCTTATAGGGTACATTCAAGCTGCTGGGCCCTGTAATCTGACTGAATGTGACGTCATTGTTCAGTTTACTGTAGTTTTAGTTTGTGATTATGACGAATGCATTTACAGGGAAAAAAGTTTGTATGTTTTCAATAGTATGTTTTGGAAGTATGCTGTTAGCTACTGTGTTAAATGAGGTAAATGGATGGTGGCTAGATTGCATTCTATAGCCGTCAAGTACCCGCGCAGTTTTTTTCAACAATATTGACAGCCCTAGTTACGATTAGGGATGTACCGGATATATACCGGATATATACCGGATATATATACTGGATATATATGCTGGATGGTATTTAAAAAAACCCGATTTTGCCATATGAACTCTAGGTTCTAGGTTTATTATTGCCCGGCTATATTAGATCAATGTTTTGCACTTTCATGGTTGGATTTGAACCTGATCAATGCTGTGTACTCAGTTCAATAATCACATTTTCCCAATTACAATTTAAATTTTTTTAAAATTATTTTTTAAATGGAACAAGTAATAACTAATAAAAGCTCAGCTAAACACCACTAAAATTCTAGGAATTAAACACATACAAAAAATGGTCTTTTGATTTTTAATACAGAAAAATATTCAATTATATTTATATTTTACATACTTTTTACATAGTGGACATATACATTACAAAAGAATGTGTGGAAGTTACCGGTAGCCTAGGTGACGAAATTACAATTACAATTAGCGCCCCGGCAGGCTACCTCTTAGGAAATAAGGATTATGAAATTTTACAAGGCGCAAAAAGAATTAAAATTAAAACAAAAATATTGCCACAGGTAAATAAAATTAATGTTATCTTATTAAAAATATCATTAAATAGTTTCAGAATGCCAAAGAAAGGAGGAAACATTAATAAACCACCCACAATTTCTTTATACACTGCTGAGGGCAATTTTTGAGACAGTTGGCATCTTTTGAACTGTTCGTACAAAGTAAAATAAATAAATCATATGGGGCCGTTCAAAAAGTACGTCACGCTATTTTGACCATTTACCCCCCCCCCACTACCCCCCCCCACTACCCCCTGTCACAAACTTTCTTACACCCCCTCCCCCCTCTGGAGCGTGACGTACTTTATGGACGTACCAGTCTTCACTCTCTCTCTCTGTCTGTCTGTCGTGGTCCCGCCCAACCGCGGGGGAAAAAAAGTAAAAAATGACCCGCTTCCCATGATCCTGAAATGGAGCTGAAATTGTGTACATTTGCACTTTGTTTTTACGGGTTTTTTTTTGTTATCCTCATTACAGTGCTAGTGAGGTCATCTTTGATTTGGGGGATGGGGGAGATAATATAATAATATATTACAAACTGGTCGACTGTAACTACTTTACTTTTCAAATCATATATAGGGTATTATTGGGAGCGAAGGATTTTGGCACTTTGATAGAGAGCATTTCATGCAGTTAAAAAAAAATATGGCAAAAAGTCATTTTCATAATTATGAACATCATTTCAAAACAGCAGCAGTTCCTTTTTTGGTCAAGCATCTTTCACTGAATCTAACCGGAAGTCCGTCAACGGGGTGTGGCACAGGCAAGTAAATCATTCGGCACACGCCATTGGTCAAGCTCCAGGTGCTGGAACGGACCAGTTCCACCAAGAATACGCGCAGTGCCAGGAGGGCGAACTCTTTGCCGGCGCACATTCTGGAACCACCACCAAAGGGGAGGTAGTGGAACTTCTCGCCACCTTCCCTCGCCAGCCAGCGGTCCGGGTTGAATTTTTGGTTGTTGGGAAACATCGGGCTGGTTTGGTGGGTCTCCCGTATGCTGTAGGCCACCGTCCATCCCTCTGGAATTTGATAGCCCTGAAAATTAAATATAATGAATAAATCTGCACACTAATATAATTCATTGAGAGTTCGTTATGACCTGATTGCTGGGGAAAATTCGTCTTAGTGTGTTTTATTATTATGGCGGTGGCCATGTGTGACTTATAGTACCAAAACTGGGTAACGTCACCATTAACTTTCAACATACATTTTAGAGACAAGAACAGCACTTACGTTCAATTCAAACGTCTTGATTACTTTTCGAAAGCCTCCTCCGATTGGGGGAAATAAACGCAGAACCTCCTTGATTACCGCCCCTGTGTACTCGAGCTGTCTTAGCTGATGCAAGGTGAGGTCAGTTTGTCCTTCTTCCATGAGTCCAAACTTATCGAGTTCATTAACGACTTTTTCGAGGACACCACTGGAGACAAAAGAAAAATTTATGTTTACATTAAAAAAAAAGATTCCAAATATTAAAATTTGACATTCAGATATACCGCAATGAAATTTTATTATACAGAAGAATATTATAAATTCCACCTACATCCGTACCTGTGTTCATGGAGCATAATCAAAAGTGAGGTCGCAGCACTGGCCGTTGTGGCGTGTCCAGCGAACAGCAACTCCAGGCTGAGGTCTTTCAGCTCGCTGTCGGTCAGAGCGTCCCCGCCACTGGCTCTAAGCAGCCTCGAGAGAGCGTCCTCCCCTTCGCCTGTCTGGTCATCGATTTCCTGCTTCTTTCGCTCCAGACATTCCTGGATCTTCTTTAAAAGAAATTTACGTGCGGACATACCCTACAGAAACAAGAATTGTAAACTTTCATTTTGAGAGTCAGTGTGGGGGAAAGTTAATAGAATAGATAATAGAAAGTGGCATAGAAACATGGTAGAACAATGGAGATTTAAGAAAAAATGAAATGGCAGTGATCAAATTTAAGAACGCCCATGAATTAATAGGTTCACGTGGCAGTTCAAAGATTACTTGAGATTCGTGTGCATTTTTTGTGTGGGAAAAAGTTGCAAATATTTTGGGGAAACCTATTAATCTTTCAGCTGTTATAGCTTTTAAAAAAACAGCTAAGCCATATGAATTCTCATTTTTTGTAAGGCTTCTAATGAAATGTATAATCGTAGCTGGTTATATGCAAAACCCACCTTGACAAGACCCATCCCTGGGCACAGAAAAGGAAGACAGAAAAGGTTGTTGACGAAAACTTCAAAAACCCCCATGAGCTCGTGATATTCACTCGATTGAATTCGGAAACCGACTAAAGCCTCTGCAGCCAAGGTGAAGGTCATATTCCGGCACTCGGAATAGCCAGAAACTTTTTCTTTACAGCACCAAGAGGTAATGCAATTTTTAACGACCTGAAAAAAAAGTTCATAACTAAGAAGACGTTTTGAAAAAAAAAGATGTACATTCATATTCATATTCATAACCAATATATTTATAATTGTGGAGCAATAAGCAATATATTTTTGTTCCTTGTTTTTAAATTAATTTAAAAATAATCATATCGACATAAAAATTTACCTTTTGCATGATGGGCACATAGTGCTCCATGGCCTCCTGATTGAACACCCTCTGCAGTGCCCTTCGCTTTGTCCTGTGCAGCTCTCCTACGGACATGGATACGGAACCGTCACCTAGCAGCATGCGGACACTAGTGGGCCAGTAAGCCGTCACCAGGTCGTTTTCATTCATGAGGATTTTCTTCACGTTTGCCGCCCCAATCACCCGGATGACGGGAAGCCCGAGGATGTGAGTTTTGTATACCATGCCGTGACGTTGCAGTCTGCTCACGTAGAACTCAGTGCCCTGTTGGTTGTAGAAACATTTTGTTTGTATCTTTATGGATTCGATGTGCACTTTCTTCTTTAATTAAGTCAGGGAATAATCCACCAGCAGTAAAATTACTGCTTTCATACAATGTTTGATAAAACAGGCCACTGAAGTTAGGAGTGATGTTATATACACATCCACGGTTCTACCAAAAAGAGCTGCGCATCTTCAAATGTACCTCAGGTATAAACTGAAAACAAGTAGCGTATTTTTTTCTTCTAAAATACGTAGTCTGATTCTGAAAGACTTGACATTATTCTTAAAGCCCCGACAATTGCCTGAGCAACTTCACCATCTTCTATGCGTGTTTTTACTTAATGATTGGCGATTGATTCTCTGGGCACTCCCCCCCCCCTCATTATCTGTACGTTACTGCAAAAGAGTACAATGGTAGAGTTTCATAAGCTAATGCTATAATGTATCCATGCACGTACCTTATAAATCAGTGATATAGTTTCTCCGATTATTGGAAGCCCCATCGAGCCAGGCGGTAAAGGAAGATTGGCACGGGGCCGCGCACTGGCATTGACCCAGATGAGTCGCCTCGCGTAAAACAGCAGTGCTGGCAAGACGGTCTTCATGGTAAGCAGGATGGTGATGGGGAGGCGGATGGCACTGTTGAGCAAAGGAGATGGTATACTATCACATATGAATACACTAGCTCTGAAAGAAATGTAATTGAAGGGCTGTGTACAAGTTATTTAGTTATGTGAAGGAAATAGAAGAACGAGATATAGTGCGGAAGCATAATACATTTTAGGGCTAATAACGATTAATTTAAATTTAATCGTTAACTTTTGAAACATTTTCTGTTAAAAGCAAAAATTGACATTTATGGTGTCATAAGTAACATTTATTAAACGTACTTGTCGAAAATCGAAATAACACTGGAATGTCTTCTTTAATATGTATTGACATTATTTGTTCAAAAGTGATGAGCGGGTCTTATTGACAATATAACCAGCCGAGCTGAACAATCGTTCACATAGCTTTAGATTGTCTCAGCTTTAAGCAGCGTGGCTGCGCAGATATTTGACCGACGCCACGCAGGATTTTAGAATCCCCGCGCAGTCAATTTTGTAATGGACGTTGTGCAACATTGCACAGGAGTTTTGTTTAAAAACTTTTCACACGGACCAACGAAGCTTAGACTTATAGCGAACATTGCATGGTAGGCAAACGATTTCTCTCAATGGAAACAATAACATTGATCAACATTTTGAACATTCACGTCAGTCAATAGTTTGAAACCAAAATGTTCGTGTAATCGTCCGTAAAATAAGTTTATATTTTTCGGCCGAAATATTTTACTTTTTGACTTCCAGTACATTTATAAGTGGTGGGTCGATTAATTGTTAAAAATATTTTTAATCGTTAATCGTTAATTTCCACAGCCCTAATAAATTTACATGAAATTGAGATAACGTTGCAGTCAAATGCCTTATTCAGCAGACAAAACAATAACTACATATGGATTAAAAGCTTAAGTTTCAGTTTATCCCCGTCTATTGGAAAATGTTGAAGAAGCATTTTGAATTTAAATTAGACAGAAATATTTTAATTGAATATGTAACCCGTTCACATAAAAAAGACACATGAATGGTTTATGCTGTCTTTAATTTTTAACAATGCAAGTACTGAAAATAAATAAGATTAGTATCTTTTTGATCAAAATGAAAGGCGATCTGACTCATGCTACTGCCTAACCTGTGTTGAATGTAAATACTGAAATAACAATGCTCACTGTTTATCGCATTGACAAACTGAACCCGTAGCTGTGGTTTGTCACGTCCGAGCTTGGAAAATAATTTGACACCGCTTCTCCGTGTACCAATAATGGGGTAAAAATAACATCTCCCCCAAATTCTCACATGTCAAAATGTCAAGTAAAACTCTCCCCACTTTTACAATTCAGACATCCACATATTTATATTAATTGTATGTGCGGTATATATAAACTTTTGCAGTTAAAAATTACTGCAACAGATTTGAACAAAGATTTACAGCAATGATTACATGGACTATTAGCGGTGGTGGGGTGAGGGAGTCATGGGTCACCACCTCTAATGGGGAATTGAAGACTTTCAAGTGTTTCAATATATGTGCACGGTGTTTGGTAATGAGCTGAAAATAATCTTATTAATCACAATATCCAAACTTTAAAAGAATACTTTTTTTCTTTCCCCACCACTAATGCTTCAATTCAGGCACAGGTCGGTGCACAAGGATTAGATGCTGATCTATACAGGGTGGCCAAAAAAAGTGGGACCGCCTAGGGTTTTTTGTTTTGTTTCTGTGTTTCAGAACGAGAGAAGTATACGAAGCCTTTCGTTTACAGACGAAAAGATATTTACTCTTGCCACACCAGTAAATTCACAAAATGATCGTGTTTATTCTGAAGAAAGCAAGAACAAAAAAACAAATTTCCTTCAACGAGACTCATACGAGAACGTGAACATTTCAGCCGTTGCATCATGGTTTCGGTAGGTGTGTCTCGGATGGGAAAAAAATAGTGTTGTATTTGTTGAACCTGGAGCGAAAGTGAACAGTGAGTATTATTGTGATAAAGTGAACAGTGAGTATTATTGTGATCACGTGAACAGTGAGTTTTATTGTGATAAAATGAACAGTGAGTATTATTGTGATCACGTCCTAAGACAAGGATTGCTTCCGGATATTCGAGCAAGATGTAATCATCACAACTGGACACTGCAACAAGACGGAGCTCCTTCACACACGGCAAGAAACACGATAAGCTATCTTCGTCGGGAGAATGTCACCTTCATTGAACCAGACATGTGGCCACCAAATAGCCCGGATCTAAACCGGGTAGATTATGCTATTTGGGGGTGCCCTCCAACAAAAAGTCTACATTCGTCGTAAATTCGCAACAATAGAACAACTGAAATTGGCCATTGTTGAAGAGTGGCAACATTTGTATCAGCGGTTTATAAACAAGAGCACTGACCAGTGGCGAAGACGTTTAGAAAAAAACTGTTGAGAACCGAGGAGGACACATTGAATTTGAATTCTGATTTTATATAATTAACCAAGTAGGCAACAATTTAATTGATGTTTTGTAGAAAACAGTTACAAAAAAAAATATATATTTGAAATTATACAAGACGGTCGCACTTTTTTGAGCCAAAAAAACTTTTTTTTAGTTCAAACGACTTGGGGATAATCCATTATGAAAAGTTCATCAACGGAAACCTTATTTTGCGTCGTGATCACACTGCAGAGTGTGACGAAATTTGTAAGAAGCCCAGTTTTGGGATACAGGGTTACGTTCAAATAAGTAATGGTTTTTCGGAGTACCTCAACCCCTCAACCAAAAGTCTTTTTCGTGAATGCGACAAACCTTCGCCGCGGTCACGTCACAATTACGTCTCTTTGTTGACATGGCACGACGTCGACGGGTGATAATCGTTTGTATTCAAGCTGCCCCTGGGCACAATACAAGTCAACATGTCACGGAGAGGGACTCACAAGCTTGTAAATTATTGGCTATCCCGAAAGACCACCTCAGAATTTGTTTGTCTTTTAAATGTGTGGGCGAATGTAACTAACCCTGACCAAAAAAGTTGGTCGTTTGGCTTTGTTAATTTAGTGAACACATTAATCTAAAAATACATGTTTGGTAAAGTTCGTTTTGCGACGGATATAGGTTCCCTCGACTAGCGTGGCAGATGTTGCAAAATATAGGCAAAAAGTGTTTGGAATGATAGGGTGAAAGGTGCACAGCGGGACAGGTTTTGGAGGGGCGGTGAGATGTGGGCGTGTATAGAAATAGTAACATTGTAATTTCCCAGAAACTTTTCAAATGTGGCCTCCCTCCAGATCGCTTATAAACGGTTTATGGTTTGAGATTTAAGGCAGCAACAGCTTGTTGGTTGCCACCACGACCATCCGCCAGGCACAAGTAAGTTCTTTGTCGACTTTGTGAGACGGGCGATAACCCCCACCCCTCCCCTAGGTGAGGAGATGAAGATGGAGTGGGGGGGAGGTGGGGGGGGCTGAAACGATTACGTTTGGCGTGGGTCTTCAGTCATGGCATTCAAACAGTTCAAATCCCGGTGTCAGCCCTAACAACGTGAGGTAACAGAGGCCCATTGGTTTCGGACACTTGTAGCCCACGGTTACGTCCGGTCGTCCGTGACCGAGTCTTGTTTTTGTTTACGCTCAAAGAGAGCTTTTCATGTCGAGCTCGACCACGGTATGAAGTATCGACTACGTACAGAAAGTTCGGTATCGGAATAACAAGGTATTGGTATCGGGGAATAAGAGCTAAAGAATTATGATCACGCCTTTTAAAAGTATCTATGATAGAGATTAAGTCAGATAACCAACAAAGGATCGGTAATGTACAGGATTATTAGCTTAGCTCGAGAAAAAATTCAATGTGAGCAAATGGGTTTGTGGGTCCTAGCTTATGATAATATGCAGTTTGAGGTAATTACTGCGTTTTCGAAATCGTTGCAACGTTTGTGATGCGTTACTTTGGACACGTCATAAACTTGACCTCTCGACCTTGACATTATTGCCTAATGAGCAGAAAGCAAATATCTGATGGCCACGAAGATATCCAGAGGAAGATTGGGGCTGACGACTTTGCGGGATTAAACGTTTTAATCTTTCTTTGTACACATTGTACATGTTCGGGGTAATCCCTGGTTGCTGGTAGCCAAATTGTACACGTGGCTTGAAAATGAAAATTTTGAAGCCGCTCTGATAGGTGCGACATCAAAACTTGTGTAACAACTAAGGAACCCACCGCCCCCTTTCTCCTTTCCACAGACTAATAGGTGAATAGGTAGACGAGTTGAGCAGATACTTGGATAATTGTGAATATATTTACTACAAACATCGCTGGGTTGTGCATAATTTACAGTAGTTAATAATTGACGTTTGTGTGAATAATTAGCTTATATTTGAATTGGGTCAAGTTCCCTCCCCCCAAGAACTTCGTGCTACCCGATCCAGTTGCTACAAGCGCATCGAGTGACCACCAGAGCATCGAATGACCTAGTAAAGTTGTCAACAGGAGCTTTGTGTCATTGGACCAAGTTTCCACCAGAGCTTGTTTAGTTTCTCTTACTCAATTTCATCACAGCATATGACCACCTGATTATGTACTTATTATTGATTATGTGATTATGACGGCTTATTAGGCTTATTTTCACTTATTTCAGTTGCCATCGGAGTCTTGTAAACGTATTAGATTTAGTTTTAGCCCCCCAAAGATAGCAAGGCCGCCAGAGCTGGAAACCATTTGATGTGATGGTCATCCAGAAGTATATCATATATTTTTTGCTTCATCCACGTCTGTCTGGTTGAATCAGTCAAATATATATAAAATATAACAGATTATCACTGGCAAAAGCATATCATTAAAAAGTTCTAGCACGAATGTCACTTTCCATCAATTCACTTAGATTTTTTTATAGTACTTTCCAAGAGAGTTGATAAATTTTTTTCCTGCAAAGTAACTGAACTGTTTTTGAACATTATACTCTACTTAAAATTTAAAACGATACAAAAATCAAATATACAAATAAGGAAATCACGGATGATTATTTGACCACATGTGCAGTTCCTTGGTCTGTTCCCCTTACTGTATAAAAGTTGTGTAATTAGTAAGTAAGACGAGAAATGGGCTGCAAGATTCAACCAATTGGACGTAGTTCGTTGACCCTTTGATCTTCAGTCTCACTGACACACAAGTCAACAACGTTATTCCAAACATTGGGAAAAAAACAACAACCCCCCAAAAAAAAACAACCAAACAACAACAACAACTCACCAGTATAATGCATAGATGTTGAAGTCTGAAAATGGAAAGATGTCCTCTTCTTCACTTGAAGGCGATGAGCAGTTCATGTTTAAGCTTGCCTTGTCGTATTCGGATTCCCCAGGGAAACACGCATCCATTTCTTTTGGTGAATATCTTTTCTCCTACACTTACACCTTGTTCAGAAAGAAATCTTGTTTCAAATCTTTCTTTCGTCACGTGATTGGTATAAAAAATAAATAAATTTCCTGACTTATTATTGAACAACTCGGATGAAAAGACAGTCAAACAGCAGTTATAAGTTCTAAATGTGTTGTGGCGTGAATTGCCAATGCAAGAAGCTCATGAAACCTGTCGTTAAAGTTGAATGTGTTGACCGGTGATTGCGGAGGGGAATTTAGTTATTGTTGAATGCAAGCGTGGAGCTTTTAAAAATTTAGGGCGCGCATTGCAAGCCGTGGTGATAGGTTGGAGGGGCCTGGGGGGAGGGGCAGAAATGCTTAAATTTCTATTTAGGGGACACAGGTAGCCCCGTCAATCAGATTTCCGCTGCTTTGATTGGATGAATGTTCCGAGGCTTTATAAAATTATTCATGGGCCCCCGTTTAGAGGGAGGGAATGGTCTTACGCTGTATTAGAATTTGAACTATATTCTTGTTGATCGTCGTCATTTGACTTATTGACACCCCCTCCATTAAGTGAAGGAACAAATAATCAAATAATAATAACATTTAATCAAACAAATCTTGACTATGTAAACTTCATTATTATTATGCGTGAGCTCGTATTTTTTTAGCTTGTTTCATAAAGCTCATTTACATTAACTGCGTTTAATGACTCAACTTACTTTGCTTAGGCTCAAACACATCCTCATTTTTATGTTTATCTTTGTCTGATAATGAAGATTTTTAAAAAATGGAGTTTTGAGGAGAGTTGTCTTTAAACTCTTTTGAGATGGCGCTTATAAAATGACCTGATTTAATATCTGAAAATATACATAAATTAAGAAAAAACAACAAAAAACCAAAAACAAACAACTACCTGGAATGACGGCGACATTACACCAACAAGCCCGTATGTGTGTGCGTCAACTTTCTCCACCACCACCTACCGTGTCGTCATCATCTCCATCTGAACTTTCCCCATCACCCTTTACAGTGTCGTCATCATCTCCATATCCGCGACCACCATCCCCAGAACTCGTGAACTCACTATTTCTAACTTGTTCTCCCTGCTACCCGAACGCCGCTTCATGCCAGCCAACTCGGCTCCATCGTGTTATTTCTCTAACCCCAACGAAATACGCCTGCCAACATCAACGTTCTATATAAGCTTATACCGTTAATCTTGATCCACGTGACATTCATACAATGTAACCATCCTCCGGTCCGTGACCACATTGCCAGCAGATACACGTATAAGATATACAAGTATATACCCCCCCACCTTAATAATTCACCGTGTATGTATTTTTAGGAGGTTTTTAATTACTATAATGTTTCTATATTAAGTTGTAAATTAAATTTTTTAAGGTCCAAAGGCTAAAATATATTTGTTTAAAATAATAATTGTATTTTTTGTGGAAAACAAAAAAGCTCATTAATGTTGATCAAAATATTATTTCTTGTCAAACAATATTCCCCAAAGGACGAGTGACAATAATGCATCTAATTTGGAGGCTCAGCCTTTAAATCATGACACAAGACTTATCGAAATGACATTGTTTTACAATTCAATATGTTCAGTATTGCTTTTGGCTTAAACGTTTACCCTTAACCTATATTATTGATATTGCCCAAAGCCGAACACATTTTCTGTCTCCTTAAGATAACTTAATTTTTTTTCAATCCGGTTTGCAGTGTGTCGATCTTGCTTTGACAATCATCAGTTTTCTAAAAGTCTTACTGATTTTATTTCATGGTCGCCTCACTTTTTTTATTAAGGATATAACTGTTATGTATTCTTTTTTGTACTTACGTAAAGTTTTCCCAAATTAGATTTAAGTCAAACAGACTGACGTCATTTGGGCCATAAAGACCCTCAAGAGGCTAGTATCAAATTGACGTTCCTATACTTCGTCACACCAGGTTAGGGTCATAATGACGTTCCTAGACTCGTCTTTGCATGTATGCATAATAGTAAAACTAAACAGCAATCCACTCATGAGGAGGCTTAAAATATGATAAATTCATTTACTAAAGGTATTCAAAATTTCTTTTCCAAAATACATAGTTTGCACGTATTTGCTCTCCTTAAACTGTTCTCATTTTGATTTTTTTAGGGTAACGACATATCTCTTTAGAATTTAGGCTCATCTGAATAAGACGCCAAGGTGATAACAATTTTTCGACAATTTCAATCTGAAGTAATCACATGGAACGAGATTTTCTTATAAACATTAGTCATTAGAGAGCAATTCTCTTTATTGAATACATCAATTCCAAAATCTTGAATCCAAATTCGAATTTTGAAAGTCAAACATATATTTCACATTTGCTACAGATTTTCGAGATTCGAACACGTCACGTACACACTGACTAGGACTGTCGTAAATCTTTGTGCGCGTCTAAACTCGTCTTTGCGTGTGTGTGTGTGTGTTTATGCATGCATGCCACTCGCTTATATTACTCGAATTAGTCGTATTTATAGTTTTCCGTTTTGTCCCCCTAGGGCCTTCGTTCTCTCTGACTTGTATTGCACAGATTGATTATGCGTTCGTCGTTTTGTCACTTATCCGTCTCACTCACGGCGAAAAAGAAAAAATTGGAGTTCCCGGCCTTAGACTGTCAACGTTAATATAACGATGAAAGATTTGGATTTTGAAATTTGATTTTGGTCAGTGATTTTGGTTTTTTGGATGACATCCTAAATATATTTTAAAAAACTTCAGGAAAAAAAAACCCGAGTTATTTTCTTAACTTCAAGTCACCGTCCACATTACCCCCCCCCCATCTCCTCTTCACCTACCCGCCCCCGCGTTGAGGATTGAGATTTAAATCAAGATTTGACCCCATTTCCTCCCACGCGAATCCACTGAGCTCTCCTCTCCATTCACCAAACAACAAACAATGGAGGAGCTGATGTAAAGATGGGAGGATGGCGCGAGGGCAAGTGTCAAAAGGTCACGAGGAGCGGTCAAGCGGGTCAATGACGTAACGGGCCGGTATCTCCTTTGCCTCGGGGTGGGGGGTGGGCGAAATTTCCGTGCCTCGCCCAGGCCAGCCAAGCGTCCACCTCGTGAGTTGGGACAAATAACGCCCTGTCGTAATCAACGGGATTGGTTCGGTGGGGGTGAATAATAGAGGGGGGCGCCCACACGCCGTAAAAACTGCCCCGAGGATAACCCCTGCTCCACCGGGGTTTTCTGGACGTCGGTCGGAATGTTTGGGGAATATCTAAGCACACAACGAGACTCGCGACTTCCTAAACAAACAAATTAACTCCCTTGTAATGACAGGTTCACCTCCTGGGTTAGAGCTAGTTTCTTTCCTTGAATGATCCAAGCTACTAGCTTTGATTTCGTGGGTAAAAATTAATTTTTAATTTTTGTTTTACGTAAATTTAATAAAAAATTTCTCTGATTCCATAATACACCACATTAACCATTAATATGTGGGGTAAACGATGCGGGACTATTAAATTTTTAATATAGTTCTTGGGATCGATAAAGGGGTGGTTGGGAAGGGGGGTTGCTTTTCTATTGGTTCGGGGATAGTCAACGCTATTTAGTGCATGCATTTAGTTAATTCCATCAGGGGCAAACCATTATTATTTGCGCTCCCATCCACTAGGTCCACTGTAAGTTGCTTTTGACTACACTATTTTTTTTCTTTGGTGTATAGTGTATTTATTTCGGATGATATGACTAGTGGCAGTGGTGTAACAGCGGCTTGGCATTGGGGCAGTTGCCAAGGGTGCCGGGCTGCGCCAGTTCAAATGGGCGCCGCTAAATCTGGTGTATTTTGTCAGTCCCATGTATTTGTGGACTGGAAACTTCTAAACCCACAAGTTCAAAATCATGAAAATTCGTGGCCACACATCAACAATTTTAAGAAATGGAAATTATTAGAAAAATGGGTTGAAAAGGGTGGACTAATTGACGACTTTGAACAAGCAGCACTGAAAAGCGAAATTTTGAAATGGCGCCATACATTGACTATAATATTAAAATGTATATTGTATATTGTTTTGTGCTGGAAACAAATTAGTTTTTCGTGGACACGAACAGGATGGGGGTATATTTTTTTAAATCTGATAAAAGTTGTGAGTCAGTTTGATGTTGGTTTTTAAAAATTCCCTTTAATCGCACATTAAAAATCACACTAGCTATTTGTCGCCAACAATCCAGAATGAATTTATTAATTTGCTATCAGCGAAAGTACAAAATGAAATAATAAAAGAAATTCAAGAAGCTAAATATTATTGTATAATAATTAAATAATAATAATAATAATAATAATAATAATAATAAGTCTTTTGGATCTTTTATATTCACGTTGTATGACTGCCGCTGTCAGACTACGTAATTACAGTATTGCCATAAATAAAATGAGAGAAATTCAATTACTTTTTTCTAATAATTGAATCAATCCCAGAGCTGAAACTTGTCAATTATCAAGGGCGCCAAAAATAAATTAGCCAAGGGCGTCAAAAACCTAGTTACGCCTGTGGATATGACCTCCACAAAAGTGAAGAGAAAAGCGCCTTCCATTACGGGCACTCTTTTTGTATCAGGGCACCAACATAGTTAAAATAAAAACATAATGATACATCCTTACATTGGTGTATGAGGAAGAACCAATTAAAAAAAATACATGACTTTAGTTTTCAATTACTTGAGATGTTTTTTTCCCGCCTAATGGCTGTTTGTTCATGAACACAATATTATGCGTAAATAATAATTGGCGCTAGGAAAAAATAAAAGCATTTATGATGCTGAAAAACCTGGATTACATTTGATTTAAATTACATAGATATTAAAACATTTATGCTTGTGTCCAGTGTGACACGAATTCATATAGTCGTTTCAATGCTCCGAGAACCCCGGGGCACCAACTTTAAATTTAAAACACAACAAATTACAAATATAATAACAATTTCAACACAAAGAAACTTATCGAGACATTACTAAAAGCGTTTTCAGCCCGGGTAAACATGGCAGCGACAAGGTTGGGGAGCATTATGGATCAGACTTCTCCTGCACACAGATAAAGTTTCGATATATTTCTCAGATTAATAAACAAAACAATAAAAATGTTTTATTCAAAACACCAAGAAAACATAAATAAAATAGAAACGAAATATTAAAAAAATTAATATAAAAACCCGAAGGTCTTCTGTTTATGAAACAATAGACCTTTAGTTTTCAAAAATTATATTAAAAAAATGGGTGGTTCCTGATAACGAAAAATAAAGTAAATCATTTTGCAGATTTATGCCCTCAGATTCTATATTCATGCTAAATAGCTAAGTCGGTTAACATTCCTAAAGATGTTTTCTCCCTTCTTATTTTTTAAAAATAAATTTGATATGGTATACCCAATTCAAGTGTTGGCCACTAACTGGTGGAGGCTTATCTTATCTTATCTTATCTTATCTTATCTGTTTACAGACGCTCCTTCTATTCAGAAGATTATTGCGTCCTACGCTTATCTATGGTTTGTGTTTAGTCCTGCATTTTTATTAGAGATTTAAATGTTGATAAAGTGTTGGTTTTCCTGGATTCTTCAGGCAACCCATTCCACGCCCGAATTCCGGACGGGAAGAAGGAAAACTTGTATGTGTTTGTTCTTGCATACGGAATAAGAAAGGTGTTTTTATCCTTATGTCTATCTGAGGGTTGTATTAAGTTATCTTTGTGTTGTATTTCTAAATTAGAATTAATTGCTTTATGTATGATTACTACTTTGCTCTTGGTTCTTCTATCCTCTAGTGTTTCAAGGTTTAATGATTTAACTAATGGTGTTATTCTTGTCAGTTTCGAATATTCTCCAGTAATGAATATGGGAGCTCTTTTTTGAATTTGTTCTAGTTTATCAATGTTTTCTTTGGTGGATGGGTCCCATACAGAAGATGCATATTCTAGTACAGGTCTCACCAAAGTGAGGTAGCATTTTAGTTTTATATCTCTATTACATTTGTTAAAGTTCCTTTTTATAAAGCCTAAGGTTTTGTTTGATTTTTTAATAACTTCATTGACATGGGGATTCCATGATAGTTTCTCATTTATTAAGACTCCTAAGTATTTTGCATCTTTAGTTTGGGTCAGTTCTTTTCCATGAATGTAATATTTTGAATTTATTTAGGCTTGAAGACGTGAAAGTTGGTCAGACGTCGATAGACGCATAGTAGGGAGTGGCCGTTGGAATTATTGAAAATAAAAGTGAGCGCGTGTCTTTAGATGGACAGGTGGCCGCATGAAAAGGGCACACCTTGTTGTTGTCGGCATTTGGACCAGTGACCAGGAAGTGACAAAAGAGAAGGGTCAAAGGTTGTTCACTTCGTGCCCTCAGGTCAAGCCCCCCGAAAGGCGAGGTTATTCTTTAATCTCATTCTGCGGTTGCGTCTGTCTTCATGCTTCCAGACACCTTAGCACATTTATTTGTAGAGGTTAAATACAATTAAAATAATATTTTTATGCTGTAAATATTCTAGGAATTTGTGTATTTTTCGAACAGTTGAGAACATTTTTAATTAACATCTAGGAGTGACAATACCAGATCATTGCTTTGTAATATTTTACACGAATCATAATAAAAAAAATATTAAAAAAAAACAAATACCTCTGTAAAAATGTGTGTCCTGTAATTAAAGCATTATACAATAACGTATTCTTACAGAATAGTTGAGACTCGATGGTTTGCTATTTTTGGAAATTAAGACCTCATTAAAGATAATCTTTAAAAGAATTGCTTCCACAATTATAAAATAGGAAAGGATTTAAGCTTCCGATTGGACGAGACGTCTCGCTACCAACGAGTGGCGTGGTGTGCTATCACCTGAACCCTACAACTTCTAGTACAAAACGTATAGGGAGTAGGGAGCGTCAGAGAGTTCATATAGATGTGAAATTAGACGCTACTCGCACGTACGTTCAAGCAGGCGACAGTTACAGTTACTGTAATGTTCACAGTAGAGTTGAATATTAGAATGATGGCAAAAAGTCAGAATATAAATATTACACAAAGAATGAAAAACATCAAACCATTAAACGTTTATAAATGAAAACATACGCCATTCTGCGCTGAAATAATATATTGAAATTTTCCAACCGTCACTTTTTTCTTCAGCCCATATGCCCATATGAATCAAAATCATTCCTCGTTGAAGTGAGAGTACTGAAATCGGCCGTTAAAACAGCCAAAAAGGGAAAAAATGCTTTTTACTAAAGGGTGTGATCCTTCACATATATGTTCGATATCTTATGTTATCAAGAATGTCATTGAGTAGGGTATCGGTAGCTCTGTAAAAATACAAAACAAAACAAGCGAACTTATAGGCGAGAAGTTTTCAGTAACTTACATTTTCGTTAACCTTATTGCATGAAGTTCCACTCACATTTTTTTAGATTTTTTCAACAAAACAAAGTTAGGGTATCTAAAATAATTAATTAAAATGCTAGAGCGACACATTCAATTATTTAAAAAAAACTAAATGTTAAATATTTAAATCAAACTTTAATTTTTTTTACAAATGTTTGCGATCAATCTTAAAATTAAGTAAAAATAGTGAATATTGTGCAATGAATTGATTATATAGCGCTCTTAATTGCTCCATATCAACGGAAGGTCAAATAAAAATGATTTTCTAACATATATATACAGCTTAGGAGCATCCTTCGTTAATAAATTTCATTAATAAACTTATATCTACCTCACGGTCACATCTTTCAATGACGTTTATCAAAGCACCTATTACAATTCTTTAAATAGGTAATCTTTGTGTCCATTGACATTTAAATAATTTTTTGTTTTTACTGTTTGCACGCGCGCTGTGAGTACAACCTGAGACAGCGGTCGACGACGGTCAGGTCGGGTCAAGACATCACCCAGAGGTCAATCTGTCGGTCAAATATCTCGGGCCCAGCTTTAATGAGGACATTGCGGTTATCTAGGATGGACCTGGTACAAAGAGAGAGTCTTACGGAGGAGAATCCCTGGGGGGGGGGAGGGTTCGATTCAGTTCAAGCATGGCCCGCCTTGATGGACTTGTGCTCACACTCCCATAAGGACGGTCCATGCACGGCAGGTTGGGGGGGGGAGTGGAGGCTGGCATTAGCTACCACTGTCGGGTTCTATGAATGACATAGAGATGTCAGTTTTAGACACACATATACACACAGAAGCATCTCAATTCGTCGATTGTTGCTGTCTTTCTGTCTCAGTGCCGAAAATTCACACTTTTATGAGCCCCTTACTTCGTCGCCAACTTCCTTGTTTTGGGTCTTCCACGCCATAGCGATGACAGGTTTACAAAGATTGTATTACCATCAGAAAGAGTTGGAAAGAGTTGACGATAACAAAGACTGCGGAGATATATTAATTGTTCATGACCAATATACTTATTTGGGGTAGGGAAGCAAAAAAAAATACACACACCCTTCCTTAAAAAAAACAAAAAAACTTCAAAACTTTCTCTGATTATAAATCCCACAATGCTTTGATAGACACATAAAATCATGTATACCTTGAAATTTACTCAGGTGACTGTCAAATCGGAACATTAAAAAAAACAACACAACAACAAATAACAGTACAAGTAGAGAATACTTTTCCTATTAAAATGGATCATGCAAAGAATTACTTTTGATAAGTTGAGGTACGCTTGATGTAGCAAATGGAATCAAACTAAATGTTTGAATATCCTAGATGTTTTATCTTTAGACATGTAAAGATATTTTGTTAAAAATTGTTTTTAAAGAGTTTAGAAATAATTTTTGAAATAAAGACTCAACAGTTTGTTGCGTAAAATATAATATTTTAATTCAATACCTTATCCTATATGTCAGTCACTCACCACACCACCCTCCCATTCACTCTACCCATGCAGCATATCGAAGTTGTTTTAGCTGTGTTTTATCAACTAATATGTGACATTACGGATCCGCACTCAGAAGACTTAAGAATTGACCAGGTGACATAATCACGCATGTGACCAAAAACAAACTACGATGCTAAAAAACTTCTTTTCGGAAAAAAACAACAACCAAACATTTATAAATTTTTAATTTTAAAATATTACAAAGTTTAATGAGCAAAATGTTTCAAAGAAATATAATACATCAATGGCACCCATTACCATACGCCCCCAACAGCCATTTACAGGATGACCTCCAGGATTGGTCTGTCATTACGATAACAATTATTTATTCACCGTTATGACACGATGGTTAAATATTCATTTGTACTGCTAAACGTTTTAATGCCTTTATGTCCAAGGACTCTTCAATGCTTTTAATTGTGTTTCATAGAGGCCTAAGAATATCGTTATTTCAGATGAGCTGAAGTAGTCGATTTAACTCACGAAAAGAAACACGCCAAACACTAGTTTAAATAATTGCACAGGATGAGGCAGAAGCGAATGACTTATAAGGGTCAGTTACATACTAACTTTTCGCCACAACAGCATGTACGCGTAACGACCGGGGTTTACAGCTAAGGAATTTAATTCACCAGAATTGTTTTCAAAAGCTTTTTGTTGTTTCTGATATTAAACTCCGAATGTCTGGAAAGTATTTTCCCCACAACGACTAGCGTCTTGACGCCTTCATCTGGTTGACTGTAACCTTCTCCCTTCTGAATTAATATTGTTTTGCCCCGACTTTTGGAATCGATCCAGGTTTATTCACGTGAACTATACGCTTTGCATTGGCAGAAGCAAGCACAACATAACCGTTAAATATCGACATATTGTCTTCGTTTTAATTTTGAGCCCCGCGCTTTCTTATTGCTGTGCTCAAGGAGAGGGAGGCTCTCCAATGCGTTAAATAAAACTTGTAGTTGATAATTTCTTGTCCTTAAAAAAAATCTCGTGCAGTTTGACAGATATTGATGTTTGTGTGTTAGTTATTTTAAATAATTATAATTCAGAAATTTCTCACACATAGTTAGGAATAAAAAAAAAGCAAAAGGCATTGCTCAATTTTACAATTAATTCTAACTTTTTCTTTAACGCGGTATGTAATTTAAAAGTAAGCTTGTTAAGACGAAATTAAAACAAAACTGAACTATTCGCGAAGTGGCCGTACAAATAGGAAAATAGCCAAGGTCCTTATTTCATTGCTTTTGGCGATCGGCAAAATTTGGCAGAAATAATTCATTATTATATGTAAATTATGGTTAGACTTAATAAGGGCATTAATACATATATCATCTGTATATCATCTCGAGCAGAGAGCCCGATATTATACTTTTTTATCCTCTTATTAACGCATTTAAGTGTCCGATAAACTGATTTTCATATCTATCTCCAACCACTATTCACCCCCAATCCCTAGCCCTAACCTTAACCCATGACATCCTTAAACTCCATCCCTGAACCCCATGCCATCTCAGCCCCTATAGTCTATAGCTACCCCAACTTGTTATCGACAAAACTTGATGGTCTCTATAAAATTTCAATACAACCTTCTCGATAATTACATAATGAGCATGATAAAACTTGGCCCCCAACGCACCTTTTAACAATTTAGCATACATAAACAGAAAAAAGTATTTAAAAAAACACAACAATTGAAACGATGCATTTGATCTTTACAAATCTGTTTTTTAAAATAATTCTTTACTAATTTTTTTACTCTGTAAACATAAATAAAAAATATAAAAAAACCAAGAGCTTTTGTTTGAAATAGCTATAGAAATATTCTATCAGAACACATTTTGTTGAACATCTTATTAAATAAAAAAATCATGGTACTTTTATCATTTTAATTAAATTTAATTTTTTAGGGGGTGAGGGATTGGGAAAGGTTAAGATGGTAAATGCTCACCAATCGCGCTATCTACCGAATACATTTTTTTAGAACACCAAATGTGCATTGATACCTTTCTTTTTAGAAGAATAGATTTACAAAATATTACACAGTTCCGATCATCAACAAATGTAGTATAAACGGTACTACGACTGAAAAAGCTGTTCTGTCAACTGTTAAAAACTGAAAATATTTGACTCGTTTTTTTCTCCCGTTGCTCTCTTGTAATTAACGAATAATTATAATGAACGAATAATTATAATGAACGAATTAAAAAAAAATATGACTGGAGATCTAAAATCTAAGCGCTTAAAAAAATATTATGTACTAGCGTATCACCCGTCAAAAATGACGGAAGTTTTCAGCTGAAATCTATTTATTTTATAATAAAATGCAATTTTTTTAGGTCGCCTACGGCGCCGACCTTTTTCAAAAGCCCAACTAACTTGTCCTTGTTTGATAAATACGAAATATTAAACTTTCTGAAATGTACACAAAGTAGGGCCTATATATAATATAAAAGCCCAAGTCATTAACCGGCCCACTGTGTAACGGTTAGGAACGATGTACAACAGTCTATAGCAGTTTAAAAAAATCGTGTGGGGATTAGCACTGTAAATATATTTAATATGAGGTCATTGTTTGATCTTATATTTAATACAAGGCGCGCAAAAGGGCGTGAAAAATAATTATCAATTAAAGACGTGCTGTAAAAAAATATTATATGACGTTATTGCTTTAGCTTATATCTTAATTTTGGAAAAGGGAACGATGTAAAAATAGGATTTGATGATTTATAATTATAAAATATTTAGTGTACATTTCAGGAATTTTAATATTTCGTATTTATCAAACAAGGATAATTTACTTGGGGTTTTGACAAAAAAAGTGGGCGAGGCGCCCTAAAGCCGGTGTGGGCACCTTAGGCGCCTTAAAACCCCTAGTTTTATAATAGGGATTTTAGGGCGCCTACGGCGCCCCCTTTGTTTTTTGATTTTTTAATTAACCATCATCAAATCCTCTTTTCACATTGATCCCTTTTCCAAAATTAAAATACATGTATGAGCGAAAACAATGACGTCATATAATATATTTTTTTACAGCGCATCTTTAATTTGCACACCTTTGGATGCATTGGTGCATTAATTTGGTTTTCCCTGCTTTCTAAAATTAGTAGCGTCACGGACAGACATTTCAAATTATATTGTTTACTAGCGTATCTCCCGTCAAAAATGACGGAAGTTTTCAGCTGAAATCTATTTATTTTGAAAAAATGCACTTTTTTCAAAAGCCCAACTAACTTGTCCTTGTTTGATAAATATGAAATATTAAACTTTCTGAAATGCACACAAAGTATTTTATAATAAGAGTTGTTTTTTTATTTTATAATTAACCATCATCAAATTCTCTTTTTACATTGTTCCCTTTTCCAAAATTAAAATATGAGCTAAATCAATGACGTCATATAGACGTTTACAGCGTAACTTTAATTTGCACACCTTTTGGTGCATTGGTGCAGTAATTTGGTTTTCCCTGCTTTCTAAAATTAGTAGCGTCAGGACTGACAGACACTACTTGCGTGACAATTGCAAATTATATTGTTTAATAATATTATGAACCACCTAAAAGGAACCTTTGTCTTGGATGCGTCATGTCCATCTTGCGTCATAGGTTATAATAAAAATTCAATTAAAAAAAATATAGATAAAATAAATTGTGGTAAATTCTTTGAGGTATGTTTAAAACTTGCACTTTCTTCTTTCATTTAACAATATTATTAAAACAGAACCGGCGAATATGCGTATTGCATATAAAAAATACAGCAATACATTCGTGTCTTTAATTAGTTTTTCTTTACGTGACATCAATAACTCCAATGGCTAATTATCAGCCGTTTGCCGGCAGGGAGAAAATTAGAACACTTACTAATAGGATTTTCTATTTTATCTTCACAACAAACAATTGTGTATACGTCTTATTGTGTTGAAATCGATGTGTCCTAGCGTTTGCCAGTCACGTTTCACTGAAGGCAAATATTTTCTGTCTTCTTTGTTAGTGGCGTTTGAAAGTTTGAATAACGCATTCAATGGTACATTGACCGTTCTAGTGCAAAGTTCAAGTTGTAGATCGAGTTATTTAGCATCTCTAAATCAATTTTACGTTCATAAACTGACAGAATCAACGTGAAAATTAAATTCGCCATTCAATAAATGCACATATTCTTGTGCCACTGGAGAATGCCATTTCGTCTCATCATCTCATCATCTCATGGGCTGGGCGGGCGGAAAAACAAAAGTCAAAAATGACCCACTTCCAGTGATCCGATCGAGCTGAAATTCGGCACACGGACCCATCTGACCTAACAATGCATCGTATTAAAATTTCAGATCGATCGATTGTACCGTAATTAAATTAATGCATTTTTAGTTTTTCCTTATATAACGTATGTAATTCAAATTCACGGTTTGTTATTGTTTTTTTCCCACGTGAGTTTGAGTTGACGCTTAGACGTCGACCGTCGTGCCGACACCCCCTCACGTCCCATCCCCTGTTAAAAGACAGGGGACATCACTCGGTGTCAGTCTGTAAATATTTGTGGCATTGGAAAATAATCAATACTTATAATTATGACTCAAATATAAGGGATTTATAGTAGAATGCTTTGTTTTTACGGGTTTGTTAAATCCCTTATATTAACTTCGCGGCCGGTCATGTCATCATCTCATGGGCGGGCGGGCGGAAAAACAAAAGTCGAAAATGACCCACTTCCCGTGATCCGATCGAGCTGAAATTTGGCACACGGACCCGTCTAACATAACAATGCATCGTTTCAAAATTTCAGATCGATCGAACGTACCGTAATTAAATTAATGCATTTTTCGTTTATCCTTATATGAGGTATGTAATTCAAATTCACGGTTTGTTAGTGTGGCTAAACTAGACACAAAACATAGATAAGCGTAGGACGCAATAATCTTCTGTATAGAAGTAGCATCTGTAACAGATAAGCCACCTTTGTTACTCAAACTATTTAAGGTACCCACCCACCGGAGCCGAATGGACACAGAGACGCCCTTAGCCAATACCCTTTAACCACGGGAGCAAATGCTTGCCCCCAGAGAGACTCGAAACCGAAACTCTTGGTGTGCCAGCCGAGCATTTAATGTGACATCACACATCTCCTCTTCTTCACTCTTAACCACAAAAATGAGCCCCCCCCTTTCCCTATTGTAGACAAGTGACATCGTTTATTATCCTGTATCCCCCTTAAATTAATAGTTTTTTTTAAAAATCCCTTATATTAACTTCGCGGCCGTCTCTGTCTGTCTGTCTGTCGTCATCTCATCATCTCATGGTCGGGCGGGCGGAAAAAACAAAAGTCGAAAATGACCCACTTCCCGTGATTCGATCGAGCTGAAATTTGGCACACTGACCCGTCTGACCTAACAATGCATCGTATCAAAATTTCAGATCGATCGAACGTACCTTAATTAAATTAATGCATTTTTAGTTTATCCTTATATGAGGTATGTAATTCGAATTCACGGTTTGTTATTGTTTTTTTCCCACGTGAAAGTTTGAGTTGACGCATTGAGGCGACCCATCGAAGCGACGGGGTGCTTTTGTTTACATTTTACGTGTCACGCTGAGCTCGGTCAAGCGAATCGGTGACCAGACTTTTCCCCTCTCCCCCTCTCTCTCTCCCCCCCCCCAGGGTTATGAAGCAAACTTGAGTTAAGACAGATTCAGTCTGTAAATGTTTGAAAATAATCAATACTGTTAGTTATGTCTCATATATAAAGGATTTATAGTCAAAAACTTTGTTTTTACGGGTTTGTTTTATTCGACTGTAGATTGTCCCGTACAACGAACCCTTGTCATATATAAGTGGCGTGGTTAAATGGTAGCGCGCTGGACTATAGAACCGAGGCAAAAACGAGTCGTGGGAACGAGTCCCGGTATAGGCAAGTTGTGCTAGCCACACAATCCCAAGGGGATTATTATTATTATTATTATTGTCATATTAAGAGCAAAAAGTCTTGAAGATATGGATGTGGAAGGAGGCAGGGAGTACAACTTATAGGAACAACCGGTTATGTTAATTGCTCCTCTTGTGACCCAAGAATTGGGTGTGTGGTTGGGCACCGATTACAAACCCTGCTAAATCATCACTGACATATAAGTAATGTTATATATAATCTGTATTAATAAATAACACAATAGTTTAGTGCCGATATAACAATCATTGAAAACAGGTCAATATAACAATGACATTAACACTTTTTTAAAATATTTGTTAATCACATCTGTGACTGGTTGGGGTAAAAAAAAATTAACAAATCTTTGTAACTGGACTCGTGACTGACAAATTCTGAGGTTAAAATTTGGAGCTCCTTTCCAAACTTGGGGAAAGAAGTTATCAGACCACGAAATTATAATGATATTATCCTGCTTATTACGACTTTTGTTTTTGCTTTTTAACGTGAATGCATAAATAAAAAAAATAAATATAACTAATGACTAATGACTAATTAACTGGAGTCAGAATAATAAATAAACAAACTGACGACAAAGATGGGATGGGCATGTGAAAAGGTTGTTTTTTGTAAGACCGATCATAATATCAATAATGAAATATAGCTCTTGGGCGAATGTTGCAATCCTGTATTCTTTGCTCAACTGTGATGTTCCAAAGTTCACTTCCTTATTCATATTTCGCTGAATAAGATACTGCCCTATCTATTATATTAATAGACCTGATTTTAATTAACATTGATAAATCTCATCTCTTTATGGTCGGCAAGTTTTTTGAGTGTTGCAGACCGTCAGTCCACAATTTACTGACAAGCTCCCTGCACTTTGTTGTCATTTCAACACAATGTCCAGGACAGTTTTCGATTTCAGGAATTCAGCAGGGATGTATTTCTTTGCCATTTAACATATATTTTCGCATGTCAAAAATGCAATGTTATTCAAAACCCGACGGTTTGTCAATTCTTCCTGTGTTTTCTCTCTGTTAATATTTTCTTTTAAAAAATGTATTTATAAGTAAAAAATTTTTAAAAATGTCTGACGTAAATTTGTGTCGTCAAGGCAACCGCACGATTAGTTCAGTTCATTTATTTTTGACGACGACATAATAGCTCAGATGTCACTGAAAGGTTTACAGTGAGTCTCAACCCATGCAATGCTGGCAGGAAATAGGATAAACTGAATAAAGAGAGACTCAAGCTCCACCTTACGGATGTTGAGGGTGATAGTAATAATTGCACAAGCAAAGATTGGCATGACGATGATTAAACAGGGCAATGATGGCGATGAACGGTATATCATGGATGATGATAATGAACAAGTTGGAGATGGCTATGATAAGAGAACAAAATATGAATGTAATGAACATGGTGATTATGACAATTGGTGATTGGAACGGCAATAATGAAAATGGCTATACAGATATTGAAAATGATGTTGATGCTAATGGTGGGTAAGGCAATGTAGGTGATGTTGATTTAAGTGATGTCCATGACAATGATAATGATGGATATATATCACATTTTACAGACCTTACATGGAACCTCGATTAATGAGCCGGTTTAAAAAAAAACGCTCAACAACATTTCTTGGGGCTTCAAAATCTTTCCCCAATCCCAAGATACTGATATTTTACACTGGTAAAATTTTAGCGGCACTTAAATTGTATAACTTTATGTAAGGCACTGATGCCAATTTTGCGATACATCAGGGGCCCGGAGGTATCTTATCCCTTGAAGCAGTAATCAGTTTTCGAGAGATCAGTAATGCGGCACCAGTCGACATACCAGGTTATCAGACTGGCATCAACAGCACCCAGAGTAACTATATTTTTAGAAGGTATCAACAATTTCACTTTATTAGTCTTCTTAAGGGAATGGATACCCCAAAAAAGCCTTTGGTAGTTGCTAACGTAGAGCATCTCATACATTTTAGCCATGTGACTTCTCTTTATCGGTGCGCATACTGGACTAGCATAAACAGTCAGCGCAATAGAAGACAGACATCTTTACCGATGTAAGACCTCTCTCGAGATAATTCAGCCGACTGCGTTACTCGGAACTCCATTGATTCGTATAGCGGGGGCGTTCAAGGCGACGTTTCGAGCGCCACCGTTGGACGTTAGCTGCGTCTCCGTCGTCACACCAAACATCTGCGGCCTACGGCTGCTCGGCTGGTGCCTGGCCTCTGCGTCGAGCGGGTAAACACGTTTCCTTGCGAACACAATGCGCAGCTCGCGTCGGAACTTCGAGCCCGCGATGGAGTACATGACGAAGTTGCTCGAGTTGTTCACATACTGGATGAGGTTCAGCACGGTGAAGGTCAGATACAGGCGGGCCAGATCCTCGGGCGTCTGCACGTGCCTCATCCAAGTCGGCCCGATGATGAAGTAAACGCTGACCGGCACCGTGGTCACCAGAAACACCAGATTCAGCGCGAGGAGGGTTGCCGTCATTGAGGACGTCCTGCTCAGCTTCGGCAACGCCGATTTGTTAATCCCGCCGTCGGGGTTCACGGCCTCGAGGTGGGGCATCACCCCGACGATGTTGACTACGGTGGAGGTGGCGTTGGTTCCGCCACCCCCAGCTCTGCCGGCCCTCCTTCGGCTCAGCATGACCTGGACGACGATGCAGCTGTTGCCGATGCTGAGGATGAGGATGGGGATCAGGCTGAAGGCTGTGAAGTCGATCCAAGGCCACGCCGTCTCCAAGAAGAGGTTGTAGTCTTCGTTCAGGGCCACGCAACGGCTCATCACGACCAGCCCGACGCTGGAGGCGTTGTCCGTGGAAGTGGACAGGTCGACCATGCCGTACAGCAGGTGGCTGTTCAGGACGAAGAAGACGACGACGATGGCGGTGATGGTGATGAGTGACGTCACGCGCGAGCAGTAGTGTTTGACCTTGTGGGGCAGGAAAACCGACAGGATGCGCTCAAAGGTGAAAGCCACCAGGATCCAAACCGAGACGTCAAGGGACAGGTAGACCACCAGGAGGTTGATCTTGCAGCCCGTCTCAGAGAGCTCTCTGAGGATTATGAGACGAAGTTCATTTACAGGCTAGGAAACAATAGACATTTGTATTGAAAATGGAGGTAAGTTTCTTAAACACATCTTCGACATCAAAATGGGAAGAAAATTTCATTATTATGCGCATACAGTAAAAACAATAATCTACAAATATGTTTTAAAAAAAAGCTAAATTGACTGGATTCTTACAATTTAAAAACATGTATCTCTTGATAAATTTTGCCTTTTAAGATTTAAAAAGGTATTTATTCATTAACAATTACTTCACTATTGTTTTGCATAACCCGTTTGGGAGCATCACTGGCCAATCATTAATATCTTTGAAGTCATTATACGCCACTAGAGGCACGATGAAAAGTACTGGACACACCAAGCACTAAGACGATTTCTTGTATTATTTTATTGCAAGAAATCGTAGTCATCTTTTCTTAGCTTTGAAACAAATCGAACACCCCGTTTAAAGTCCTTCTCCCTTCTCGCTTCTCCGCCCTTTACTATTGCTCCCATAATTTGCACTATCATTTGTTTACCATATCAGTTAAGTTTCGAAAGGTAGTTGAAAAGGCCAGTATTTTTGACCAACTACCATTTTGTTGTTCTTTTGTGTTAGTGGAAGAGGATTGCACTACCAGTCTCTGCTATACAACATTACTCACCGCAATTTCTATAAAAGGTTCTCTACGCCCTTAAAATACGCCCCTAAAATACGCCCAGGTTCATTCATGCATTTTAAAAAAAATCACGAAAAAACCAATACAACGCACTCCTCCCCCCCCCCTCGTTAAAAAAAAGGGATAACAAATAAATGACAAATAAATTAATAAAAAAATTACAGGGCCATCTCACCTGACGTCAAAGCCACCGATCTCATTGATAAAATGTCTCATTAGTCCCGTGTTGAGGACCAAGATGTCTGCCACGGATAAGGCCAGGAGGTACACTGACGTTTGAGTGCTTCTCATCCTCCGTCTGCTCATGACCACAATGCAGACGACGTTTCCCACCGTGCCGAATATGATTAAGACCGGAGACACGACCTGATCAGGGGAGGACGACATGTTTTCTGTTACATTCATTCGCCGTTTGGACAACAACAAAAAAAGAATATAAAATTAACGTAATCAACTCCTCTTGTATATATTCTAGGCAAACTAGGCCAATCTAGGCCAATCTAGGCCATTCTAGGCCAATCTAGGCCATTCTAGGCCAATCTAGGCCAATCTAGGCCATTCTAGGCCAGTCTAGGCTAATGTAGGCCATTCTAGGCCAATCTAGGCCAATCTAGGCCAATCTAGGCCAATCTAGGGCAATATAGGCCAATCTAGGCCAATCTAGACCAATCTAGGCCATTCCTTCTCAACACATTAATTTGTCAAATTTTGTATAAAACATAATGATTCATGAGAATCTTCCGTCTTCTTTCAACACGTGCTTTGGTGAACCTTACTTAGCACCCCAGCCTGCTTATTTGAGTGTATCATAATGCGTTAATTAAGATATACCAAAGAATGCATGCGTATTTTCACAACAGCTTGAAGATTTCTGGGGTGGGTATATCAAATAGAACCATTACCCCCACCCTATGGCGGATTAAGGGGGATGCTGATTGGGCTAAAGCCAGGGGCCCCCAAAGATTTAAGGGCCCCAAACTTATTATATTGTATAATAAAGGTGGCTGGACCGGGCACCAGATGGGATTGCAGCCAGGGGCCCCGTGCAATCTTAATCCGCCCCTCCCCCCACCCCCATCATTGGACATAAACATCGAAACAAACATGGAATTGAACAAAGGTGGTGGAAAAATGGAAGGGTATGTTTGTCTCTACAATGTGGAAATATGGTGGGGGGGGGTGTAGACTCTCATCTCATTCCAACATAGAACAACAACACTACTCATAGGAACTAGGAATCCAAGTTAAAAAAGATTTATTGCGGCTTCTAGCTTGATTATATTCCAGCCTTCTGAATTACAAATTTTTTAACCACTTAATGCTATAACGCGAACCAAAACTCGTTAAACTGCATGGTTTAACAGGACGTACGATCTAAATGGTCTGCAGTCACTAATGGTATTTCCTATTTCCATTTACAATATAACAGTAATATTTTTTATCAATACCGATAACGCAGAGGGATACGAAGAAACTGAAATGCCCCATAATGCGATACAGCCTCTCCCCAACTTCCCGTTATGAAAAATGCCGATCTTGGCTATAATAGGAAAACTTACCCGTGAAATCGAATGAATAATCTGCTCAACCTTTCACACGACATTACGCCGGTGACTTAATTGACAAGCTACGTAGGAAAACATCCCAGTTTCTTGAGATAAGAAAGATGACGTATTGGAAACTTTGGCGGGTATAACAGCCGCTACTGAAATGTCGGAGTTGTTTTATCCATGAAAGCTTTAGTATGTTGATCAGCGGACAGTTGACGAGCTATTTCACCGATTTTCAAATATTTAAAAAACAAAAACAAACACTAAATATCCCAAAACTGGGTCGATGTTTGTTTTCTGTGCTGGTTTGGGTGTGGGAGGGAAGATGGTGATGGTGTCACCTATTTACATTTCAAAAGAAGACAAAAACATATTTCAAAGCAGAAAACGAGCAAATGTTATAAAATAACTCATTAAAACTATGGAAATCTTGCTCCGGGGAGGGGGGGGGGCTCGATAAAGTTTCAATGCTTGTTAGAGTTGCAAAGTCCACGTAGTTCCCCCCACACCAACAACGCCGTAGTGCCCCGACTTTTAGACTGCAGGGGGTTGGGTAATGACGTAAATGACTTGAAATTTGCGGGTGGGTGTGGGTGGAAGAATACACCAGGTCGTTTCTTGGAGTTAAATATTTTGATTAAAAACAAAACCACCATGGGGACTGTGTTCATTCATCTAAAACTATACGGAATTCAATGTGATTTGATAGGTTTGAAAATGCAATCAGGTTAGGTATACATAAACATAATATTGATTCGGGTAGGACGAAACGTCCAAAATAAATGAAAAAAAGGCACCCCAACAAGAGACGTGTTCGCAAAAAGCCTTATCAGAAAGCATAAAGCTCATTTGTGATCCGAGAGAACTGCTAGCGGTTCCTTCCAACTGTATGTAGTTATGTCATAATTTCAAAGAAGTCAACAACTATTGGCGTAAACAAAGAAGTGCAGTTTTTGTGTGGTTTTAACCCAAATTCCTCTAACTTCCAATAATACATATTTTAATCGAGATGCCTATTCTTATAATAGTTAAGCTACTAGTGACAATTATAACTAGGGTGTTAAGCGACAAATTATAATCAAATTATTAAAAAAATGTTTTTCATCGACAACTTGTATATCATAGTAAACATCCTAAACTAAATGGAAAGACGCATGAATAAAAGGGGGACAAATGATGTGTCGCCCTGAGAGGGGAAATGGGGGGGGGGCGGAGAATCCCACCATTTTTTTGAACTTACCGCCCAGAGGTAGTAGCCAACCTGGTACTCAAGTGTCCCCTCAATGATGGACATCCCCATTGTCCTGTCAGCTGGCGACAATCTGATGTCAACACATGAAATCACCTCCTGCACTTGTCATTCGGTCGCCTGACGGGGTAGATGCCTACAGAAATAAATAACGATATTTATTTCGTGAAGGGAAAGAGAGCAAACAACAAATGAAACATGAAACGAAAGAAATCCTTGACTGATATCGTCACGAAACAAGACAAAAGATATTACGGTCTTGTAGGCACCGCGCGGTGAGTATTGATCTGCATACGACATCTACTCAATTGCGCTGGGCTGCTGTAAATCTCACAGGCACTCATATTATTTATGGTATAACTGACAAGAATTAAAAAAACAACAACAGTGGAGGGAGCAATCAGCTCCTAGAGACTCTCTCTCACACTAAGGTGATAATGGATATTAAAAAAAAATGCTGATCAATATTCAAAGATGGTTCACGCGAAAAGATAGTGAGGTAGAATTTTTTTAAATAGATTTTTTTCACAGTGTGTGGAATTTGGATAAGGACCTTGGCGTGAAAGTTATTTATCCCATCCCCCGCCACCATTAAGAATCCAGAGAATTAAGCAGTTTCCCATTTAAAATTACATTAATTTATGTCAAAATATATTTTTAAAAACCTGCTAAAAATGGCGTCAGCTTTGTGTGAATATCGTTATACCAAATGTATGTAACAAAATGTGCATTTTAATACTAGAATTTTGATCTGAAAGTCCGTTTACCACATTGTGATGGAGCCATACATGCATACGGATAAAGTAAATCATCATTAGTGATCATGGGCGTCGCTAGGAATTTTTCCAGGGGGGGGGCAAAAAAATCCCACTTTTTTAAAATTTTAACTGGCAATGCCATACAGGTACAATTTTCAATTAAATTCAAGTTCAGTATAAAATAAGGGTTGAAAAAAGCCTTAGAAATTAATAAGACTTACAAATTAGGGCTGTAATAGTTAAAATACACCATTTATTAATGCATTTAATAAATTAATTATTTTTTTCTCAAATGTAGGGGGGGGGCAAATGCCCCCCTTGCCCCCCCTTCCCTACGCCCATGTTAGTGATTACCCTTCAAATGATCCGAAACTTTCAACTGTCCATCATTAAAATAACAACCTTATCAACTTAAATGGTACGTTGCTCTTATCCATTATTTATTTCCAAAGTCCTGCATTTTTATTAGCGTTTTGAATGTTGGCACGGTGTATAGGTTTTCCTGGTTTGTTCAGGCAATCCATTCCGCACGCGAATGCCATGAGACGACAAGAAAGACGATTTGTATGCGTTTGTCCTTGCTTATGGAACAAGAAAACCATCTTTATCCCTAGGTCTACCTTTGGATTATTGTATTGGATTTTTGTTTTTCTGCGTTTGCTATTTATAAGTTATACATATTTGACACAAGAATGTGGGCTATTTCATTAAAGAGATCTCGTTTGTTCTTTTTGATAAATTTATGAAATCTTTTCATTTACTCGTTCATAAACTCGTTACAGCTAACAACCCCTTCAAAACTGCCACATTAAACGCTATGGCTGTTTTATTCATACATTTTTAATGTAAAAAAAACTATTAAAAAACCCCCACATGTTATTTAATTTTTACATCTCCGAGCCGCAGTTTTGTGTTAACCAATCAAAACATCCACATCTTGATTGCCATTGTTTTTATTTAGCGTCATTCCATTTTCCGCACCCGGTTAAAGTAAATATCTAGACCGAGGCTGACGCAGAGTGTGAGTATCAGTGACAAACCAAAGAGTGGGAACAGGGGCGTGGAATGGGGACATTAATAGGAGGTGATTAAATGTCATTATTTGTTGTATTTAGGATATGAATGTATAACATTGAATGAATTGATAATTATGTAAAGCGATTTGAGCCCATTTGCTTGCTGTGGTGCTGCGCTATATAAACTATCAAATTATTTATTATTATTATTACCATCGACCTTCATTTATAAAAAAAAACAGGAAATTGTGGCATTTTTTTCTGCCGTATGAAACACAACGTCATAACTTCATGATGTATGGAATACAACGTCATAACTTCAGGATGTATGGAATACAACGTCATAGCTTCATGATGTATGGAATACAACGTCATAGCTTCATGATGTATGGAATACAACGTCATAACTTCATGATGTATGGAGTACAACGTCATAACTTCATGATGTATGGAGTACAACGTCATAACTTCATGATGTATGGAGTACAACGTCATAACTTCATGATGTATGGAGTACAACGTCATAACTTCATGATGTATGGAGTACAACGTCATAACAACTTCATGATGTATGGAATACAACGTCATAACTTCATGATGTATGGAATACAACGTCATAACTTCATGCTGAGTGCAATAAAGCGTCACAACTACATGCTGCATGAAATATTTTGATAGCATAATAACTTCATGCTAAATGAAATGTAGCCTCATAACTTCCCGCTGTATGAAATTAAGCGCCATAAATATACATGCTGAATCATGAAATATATATCTTGGTATCTTCATGCTAATCTCCGACTCTCTCTTCATCCTCCCTTCCTTCTCACCCCTTTCCCCTTTCTGTCCTCGCTCCCGCCTATTTAACCCAATTAAAAAATTCATTTATAAATCAGAAGATGGGATTCAACAACTTAACCCTTAGCTCCATTTGTAGTTGATGGGAGATTGAAAGTTATGACATTTTAGTTGATACAGCGCTCATTGTAATCCCTTACATATTTGATGACAACTTCTCATCAGAACAAAACACAGGACGAACATTTCATTTCTAACCGCGGGGAATCAAATGACGTCGTCACGTTTCTTGTTGGCTCCTGACCGTGGTGTTTATGTGTCAACCTCTATCAGTGGTTCTCAAATGTGTCGACTTGGGTTACGACAATGAAGTAATCGTCAGGGCAGGACACCAACGTATACGCACAAGCCTGATGCGGTCCGAACTACGCCGGGCGTAGTGGGAAAGATCGTGCTCGTAAAATTCCTGATGACATCTCGATCATCTCTTGTCCAATTTGTGGACGCATGCTTTCGGGCAAGTATAGGTCTCAAAAGTCACCAAAGGACACATAGTGTATGATGAGATTTGTTCCCGTCGATAACGAGGGACAAACAACACACACATCGGCATATTATTAAAAGAAACGTGCTTAGCCTTATATATTTTACTTTTCAATTCAAATTATTTCCAATGTAGCTGACTAACATTGTACGAGGAGTCCACTTGCAAGACCTACTAAGTCGATTTTGGTGGGAAAATGAGTTACTGCCAATATTTTTTTTGGTTTGAATGGTAGATCTCCACAGTATTCTTTTGGTTTGGTCATGATTTAAAATTTAAAACCTACTAAATACGCTGTATTTTAATGTTAAAAATATGAAACACAAGGAAAATCTGCTAAGTCTCGCAAACATAAATGCCTTTTTCTCAAAGACTCGTAAATAGTGTCTCAGTAGGTTTTGCAAGTGGAATCTTATTGCTGAATTCATCACACATTTGCAATTGCAACTACATGAGATCAAGTTCTAGTTTACGATTTCTTTGGTGGATGGGTCCCATGCAGAAGATGCATATTCTGGTACAGGTCTCACCAAAGTGAGGTAGCATTATAGTTTTATTTCTTTATTGCATCTGTAAAAGTTTCTTTTTATAAAGCCTAAGGTTTTGTTTGATTTTTTATTAACTTCATTGATATGGGGATTCCATGATATTTTCTCATTTATTATTACTCCTAAGTATAATATTTTGCATCTTTAGTTTGGATTAGTTGTTATCCATAAATGAAGTATTTTAATTTATTTGTTTCTTTTTCTTTGTTTCTTTTTCTTTGTCACTCTTAACAGTTGCCACTTTTCTGGGTGGAAAGACATACTCCAGTTAGTCTCCCATTTTATTAATTCATTTAAGTCTATTTGTAAAATTTTGCTATCTTATTTCTGATTTAATTGTTCTATAGATTATACAATCATCAGCTAGCTACCTTACTTTTGTTCCTGTTGAGATGTTGTTGGGTAAATCATTTACATAAATTGAAAACTATATTACTTAATAAATTTAATCCATGCAGTAATAAAATTTCTTTTATAACCTTTTTTTGACGTGTATGAAACAATGTTTACATGTTTTTTATGTAATTTTGAAGAAGTGATAACTATCTTCCACAGCGCTTCATGAAAAATGTATTCTGTAAATCTTTATAACTGAGTTCAAAGATGAAAGCACTTCAAGCTAATGGTTCAAAGGAATGGTCAGAAAAAGAATCTGAGAACCACTCATCTACATGTCTTAGAGCAGTGCTTCTCAAACTTTTTAGTATGGCGGACCGGCAGGAATTTTTTCCATTGCACCAGGGACCGGTGCACTATTTTCCCTGCACTGACATTTTTTTCGGTACTTTTTTGAGAACATCTGCGGACCGGCCGCGGGTGGCACAAGGACCGGCACCGGTCCGCGGACCACCACTTTGAGAAGCACTGTCTTAGAGAATCGATGGAAAACCACACCCACAATACCAAGGCAATCAGCGAGACAAAATGTTTTCTACTAGTTTATATGAACAAAAACAACTAAAGGTGCTGGTCCCTGGACACTGGTCGGTCGGCAAGCCACTTTCCACCACACCTAAACGACAAAAAAAATCAAAAGATTGGAGGAAAGAAATTAAAAAATCAATCAGGGCACCGGACCCCATGCTGCAGTGTGTGAAAATTCAAACTGGCCGTTCAATGCCACTCATTGAAGCCACAAAACAATCCACACCGCGGTAATGTTCGTCGACTACTCTGAATGGGGCCAGGACCAGGATACGGCCCTATATAACTACATTCAATTGTTAGGTGGAAATGAATCTTCGGCCTCAGCAGTGCAGCCATGTCATCGAAAATGGTACGTTTGAAAGATATAAATCTAAATCACCAAATGTCGCGCCCAACCCTCCCCCCTCCAAAAGGAAAAAAAAAGCGAAAACCGGAAGCTTACAAAACGGGTTAAAAATCCTAGATCAATGTATTTGTTACCTTTATTTTAGGCTCTCGCGCGGCGAGGGGTGTGTGGATTTCCCCCACTCTCGTTGTCGTATAGGAAGCAACCACTTCTCTGTCCCCCCATCCCAGTGCATACCCTACTATCACGTTGACTGTTGATCTATAACGTCTCTCTCTGGGTATGGTAAAAGGAGCTAATAGTGGCACTTAGATATTCCACAATCAACCACCTACTCCATTCTCCTCACACCAGCAAACATACACACAAAAAAACAACAAACAAACAAAAAAACAACAACATACTCGTGGCCATAAACAAACTTCCAGGCCGATGCACGAACTTGTTTATGTGTACTCGCGCTCATCCCCCCCCCCGCCCCAAGTAAATAATTTAAATACAACACGGAAATCTTATACTACAACGACAAACAACAAACTAATATGCGGTCACTTACGTATCACTGACAACAAACTCTCGTGTGAGATTATTCGGAGATGCACTTTGGACGTTGCTCCGACGCCTTATCTGATCTTTCTAATCGGCTTAACGAATTATATCCTGGACTACACTCAACTCTTAGCTCGTCTGCACTGTTGGACACACATTATTTTACATAATCGTTGATTAAAAAAAAATCTGAAGATTCAAGAAACATTTTTTGAAAAAACAACTTCATTAACGTTCAAATGAAAAGTAATTTAACGAAATAACATTTACCTCTGTCTTGTAGGGCGGTCGGACTAATAGCGTTACGTCACGTGGATGTGCCCAGATGATAGGAGACGAAGCTGTTGGCAATGGCGTCCGCTTGGTTACAGACGTCCACGCCCACCTGCCGCCTGATCATTCTCAATGTGACGTAATGTTCGAGTTAAGGATCAGGCGAGACGAGGCAGTGAGGAGAGCTATGCTTTCGGCTGGCATTATGTCTAGTCATATGTCATTCAATGGCCTTTGGGTCATAATGTTTATTTAAGTAACAACGTCAGTAAAAAAATAAATAATAAAAATAAAAGATAATCCCGATGGCCAGTTTTTACAGCATTGTAAGTTTTGAGCTTCGGCGTTTGACTGTAATCAGTCTGTTTTATTTTAGTCCCATTTCAAAATTGCCACACACGCATCGATTCTGACATTTCTTCCAGGCGCGTGAGATAATTAACAGAAAATGTCAACATTTCGTAAGTATAATATTGACATTCCGACCTTACCCCTACCACAGAGTTTTCGCACATTTTGGCTACCACCCCCCCCCAACTCGCGTAGTACATCGGATCAATGACGGCCTCAAAATAGTGGGAGATTATTATAGTGAAGGATTAAACTTGTGGACTAATCACTCGTTGTCATGATTAGGGTTTCATAAAGGAATATATGAACGTTAATTTCAGTGAAAGAGATAGAGAGGGAGAGAGGGAGAGAGAGAGAGAGAGAGAGAGAGAGAGAGAGAGAGGGAGAGAGAGAGAGAGAGAGAGATAGAGAGAGAGAGGGAGAGAGAGAGAGAGAGAGAGAGAGAGAGAGAGAGAGAGAGAGAGAGAGAGAGAGAGAGAGAGAGAGAGAGAGAGAGAGAGAGAGAGAGAGAAGAATTGGAATGGAAAAGTAATGAGTTTTTATTTTGTGTATTTTTCTTGTAAAAGGGAGAATACCATGGATTTCTGTTAAAAGTTATAGAAACATCAATTACCTACCTTCATGGTCGACATTCAGCCACAAAACTATTTCTAAAAAGATATTTCACCGAAATACGTCTTTTCGTTTGGTCCTGTAATACCATGGTGAACAAATTGGAGAGCATCAAAATTGAAGAGCGGAATTTCTGAGCGATTTCGCTTATTAATATTTAAGAGGTTGTTGTTTGTTTGCTCACAAAATAGCCTTTAAAATCCAGTTGATTACAAAATAAAGATATTTTATATTTGTCAGCTTTTCAGTCAGAAAAATAAAAGTAAAAAAGATTACCAAATAAGAGTGGCATGTGTATTCCGGAAAACGCATAATTTAACTTAATTATTGTGGAACTCTGGGAAATCAAAGAGCAAAGATATTGGGCTGGTTTATTACTTCACGCAGACCTTACACGCAAACACTCTCCCGCTATTTCCCCACTTCTATATCCCATTCTCTCTCTCTCTCTCTCTCTCTCTCTCTCTCTCTCTCTCTCTCTCTCTCTCTCTCTCTCTCTCTCTCTCTCTCTCTCTCTCTCTCTCACACACACACACACACACATACAGATGCATACAAACGCAGAGATTAACACATATTCATGTGATATTCAAACAGAAATAGATATTAACAACACCAAAAACAAGAGTTTAAAATGTCCAAAGTCGTTTAGCCTGCTATACGATCAATCGAAAGATTGATAATGATGTTAGTTAAATATAACTGAAAGTTACTACATATAATTTTACATTACAATGTCTAGAATAAGCATGAACATATTGATACGCGTAGGACGTTTTGATCTTCTAATGTAGTAGCGTCTATAATATTTAAGATTTGAATTATTTTGAACACACACACACAAACAATTTGAGTACCTCTACATTTAATTTATTATTTGTATCATTAATTTCTTGTTTTAAATTTAAAACTTAAAAGATCAACTTATTAATAAAAAAATATACATATTATAATGACTTATAATAACATGCTAATTAAATATTTATAAAAATAACATTTTACCAGGTAATGAGCATTACCATCGTTGAATTATTTGCCTTCAATAAAAGAAGAGGTCTGTTCATTTACTTTGCAATACTTTAGCAAAATTGTAAAATTCTGTTTAATCATAGATGCTTGATTAAAGTTTTAAAGGCGGCACTGAAACCGAAATGTAGTTCTTATTTTGTAATTGAACATCTTTAAGAACTGTTCAGTTTTCTTAAGATCTCCAAACAGTGGAGTAAATGTAGCTTTATTTCAAGTCTTCCTGTTTTCCTGTTATTATTTTTTTAATGGTCGACTTATATTGTTGAGAGGACTTCAAAGCGGATTTCTCTCTAATTATTCTTAATGGCTTTTTAGAAACCCAGCAGAGCTCTCGAAATCAAGCAATTAAAATTCTAGACTAATATTTTTCTTATTTAATTCTTTTTTTTTCTTCTGCAGTGCTTCTCACAATTCTCATTTAGATGGTTCCAAATTATTTTTATATCAGATATAAGCATTGCTAAATTTTATGACTTTTAACTTCTTATTTTCCTAAACATTTCCTCGGCGATTAGAGTGCAGATGTTGTCACTGGACTTCTGGTAATCACTTGTACCACTGAATCATAAACACTTTTTGTGTCAGTGTTGTTGTGTGACCAATTTAGCAGATACCATGAAACTAGTATAACAAAGTCAAACAACAGCGCCCCCTATATTACGTCACATACAGTCATTGGCGTCACATGGGACTCATTACGATGCATGTATCAAAGCGCTGTATTCAAACAGGTTGGGTCTGCATATCTAACAATATGAAACCGACAAGCTAAACACTTTTTGACCAAGTGCATGAAAGTAATTCTCTTTCCATGGTCACGTGAGATGGAATACTCAATCAATACCATGATAAAAACAAACAAACAAAGGCAAAACATGTCAAAACCTATTCCAGCTCCACCTTCTAATGGTTAACTTTCCATCTTAACTTTTAATGGAGCATGTAGAGAAAACAATAAATAACACAAAATATGATATTAGCTATGGCAAGTTCAGTATGGTTTGAGCCATATATTTAACCCACATTTAACCAGACGTGTTGCTAACATTCAATTGAAGTGAGAAGGAAGGCGAGAAAATTAGAGTTGTTTTGAAGATGCAGTCCTTATATAAGACAGACTGATGTACATTTGAGGAACCCGAAAAGCTATTACAGACGTGTCTTGCAGATGGGTTTTAAAAGCTACGTGGAAGGGGTTAAAAAAAAAGATGAACTGCAGAGAAATAAAAAGTTTCTATTGACAGAAATATAGATTGTTTTTCACGCTGAAAGAATTACCTACCCCTCACTATGGCACAATCTTATCACATTTCTGTGTGGAGCTTGTCGGCCTCGCCCCCACTCCCCTCTCTGTGAGCCTGACCACATACGCACCAAATGCACACAAAATGACGGCCAAATGATGAGTGATTGATTATCTGTTGAAGGAACTGGCAGTAATATTTGAGCCTAAAACGGGGGCTTGGAGAGTATTATATGAACGCGCGCAATGTGGTAGTGGTGCCTGAACATTTTGAAAGCGTTTACCACGAATTTGAGAAGCATAACGTAATATTTTAGTCAAGCGATAAGTAAGACAAATATAAGCGATTTTAAGCATCCTTCATTAAAACAAATCACTGTGTGTTTTTTCCTGTTGTTCCCTAAACTAAAAACGCAATGATGAAAAAAATTTTTCTCTCCAAATTCAATACGCAATTATTAAAAGAATTATACATAGAAACGTTCGTAAAAGAAATCGTAAGATTTCGTACAAATGGTATTCTTTATTCTGGCCTTCTGACGTCAGCTTAACACAAAATCTGGCATCGTAACAATGTAACATTGTAGAAATTGCGAGGGTTGTTTAAACTGATCACACGTTAAATCTTCCAAAGTTGATACGTTGATAGAAGCGAGCGACAAAGTTAACCCTTAGTTACCCTGCTCCCATGACAATAACGGTCAGTTGTTATTAGGTCTTGAGATTGATCAGCTAAACCAGGGGTCGGGAAACCATGGCTCGCGAGCCAGATTTGGCTCTATTGATGGCTGCACCTGGCTCTGAGACTAAAGTTCGTTTATTTAAAAAAACACACGTTTATTCAGACTCATTTGATCTACGTATTGATTTGCATTTAAAACAACAACATTACAATGATATTAAAAAGAATCCAGAGATATAATTATAATTATAGTACTTCAAGTGTTTACAAAAAATACACACATTTACTTGATTTTTAGTTTTAAACATAATGTATAGCTGTCACAGAACTACTTCTCTAAATATGTGGTGTTTATGGCTCACTCAGACAAAAAGTTTCCCGACCCCTGAGCTAAACATTCGAAACTTAAAATAAAGTATACTTAATTTATAAATTATATGTATATTTATAAAGTAGAAGAGATTTTCAAAATGCGATGCTTAAAAAAAAACAACCCGTAAAAAACCAAGTTTTTGACTATAAATCCTTTACGTATGAGACGTAACTAAAAGAATGTTCATTATAACACGCAGCGCAAGACCATCCAAAAATACAAAATTGCAGTTGTGTCGTAAAACGTGTTTAATATAATGCGCACCGATCAGGAATATGTTTATAAAAAGAGCTGTCAATAAAATACGCACCTTATTGCGCGACAGAAAGGTTGTTCAATATAATACGCACCGCGACGCTCTATCTCAAAAAATAGCATGATACATAGGAATAAATAAAATAATCTAAAAAATCAATAATTTAATTACGGTACATGCGATCGATCTGAAATTTTGATACATTGTTTTTATTATCGGTACAAAACTGCCTGCAAAATTTCAGCTCGCTATCTTGCGAGCAAGTGGGTTAAAAATCGATAAAAAGTTTTGGCGACAAGCAAGCAAGCAAGCAAGGTCGGCCGCAGACACCACGAGTTAATATAAAGGATTTAATAAAAACAACCCGTAAAAAACCAAGTTTTTGACTATAAATCCTTTACGTATGAGACGTAACTAAAAGAATGTTCATTATAACACGCAGCGCAAGACCATCCAAAAATACAAAATTGCAGTTGTGTCGTAAAACATGTTTAATATAATACGCACCGATCAGGAATATGTTTATAAAAAGAGCTGTCAATAAAATACGCACCTTATTGCGCGACAGAAAGGTTGTTCAATATAATACGCACCGCGACGCTCTATCTCAAAAAATAGCATGATACATAGGAATAAAAAAAATAATCTAAAAAATCAATAATTTAATTACGGTACATGCGATCGATCTGAAATTTTGATACATTGTTTTTATCATCGGTACGAAACTGCCTGCAAAATTTCAGCTCGCTATCTTGCGAGCAAGTGGGTTAAAAATCGATCAAAAGTTTTGGCGACAAGCAAGCAAGCAAGCAAGGTCCGCCGCAGACACCACGAGTTAATATAAAGGATTTAATAAGAAAAACCCGTAAAAAACCAAGTTTTTGACTATAAATCCTTTATGTACGAGAAGTAACTAAAAGAATGTTCATTATAATACGCAGCGCCAGACCATCCAGAAATACAAAATTGAAGTTGTGTCGTAAAACATGTTTAATATAATGCGCACCGATCAGGAATATGTTTATAAAAAGAGCTGTCAATAAAATACGCACCTTATTGCGCGACAGAAAGGTTGTTCAATATAATACGCACCGCGACGCTCTATCTCAAAAAATAGCATGATACATAGGAATAAAAAAATAATCTAAAAAATCAATAATTTAATTACGGTACATGCGATCGATCTGAAATTTTGATACATTGTTTTTATCATCGGTACGAAACTGCCTGCAAAATTTCAGCTCGCTATCTTGCGAGCAAGTGGGTTAAAAATCGATCAAAAGTTTTGGCGACAAGCAAGCAAGCAAGCAAGCAAGGTCCGCCGCAGACACCACGAGTTAATATAAAGGATTTAAAAAGGACATTATTGCAACTTTGGATCACATGTGTCTTTATGAGGATATTTTATTTTGAAAATGAACTGGTATTTAAAAAAAATAAATCTACTAATGATAAATGATAAAGAGAAGATGCAAAACTAAAAACTTCATTAACAAGATTTATTTCAAATTGGTGTTAATATATTATTTTAGAATTTTTCGTCTTTTACCTTCAAAGACAACCAATTTAATTGTTACGATAATGAAAAACAGAGGTCTTTTGACTAATGCTAATTATTACCACCCCACAAACAAAGGGATTTCTCTGCGAGTCCCAAATGCTCTAATTAAGCAACGGTAACGAAAACGAAACATCGGGAGGAAATATTATTCATGGAAGGAGCACATTATAAAACGGCGCTGATTCTGTCTTGGGGCAAAGAAATAATCAGTCTACTTGTGTCCACTTTTCACAGCGTCCGCTGGTGAAGGGCGTGAGAGGGGGGATGGATGGTGGAGGGTGGAGTATTAAGTCCAGGGCACTGGGACCTTCTATAAAAGAGACGGAGATGCGAATTGACAATTCTTTTTTTTTCTTCCACAACTCGTCGTAAGAAGACAGCTCCACATAACTTGAGGCACTACTCACTACAAACCAGACCAGTTTGTCAACTCAGGCGAGAAAATTTTAAGGTTTCAGAGAGTAAAAACGCGTAGAAATGGCCAGGGGGGTATAGTATAAATTATTGATAATTTGAAGATTGCGGCGGTTGTGCAGGTTGAGAAAACATTAAAAGTGTCGGTATTGGTGAGTAGGGAATGTTGAGTGGAGATTAGAGAGTGGGGAGTGCTGAGTGGAGATTAGAGAGTGGGGAGTGCTGAGTGGAGATTAGAGAGAGGGGAGTGCTGAGTAGGGATTAGTGAGTGGGGAGTGCTGAGTGGAGATAAGTGAGTGGTGAGTGCTGATTAGGGATTAGTGAGTAAGGAGTGCTTAGTGGAGATAAGAGAGTGGGGAGTGCTGAGTAGGGATTAGTGAGTGGGGAGTGCTGAGTGGTGATTAGTGAGTGGGGAGTGCTGAGTAGGGATTAGTGAGTAGGGAATGCTGAGTGGAGATTAGTGAGTGGGGAGTGCTGAGTGGAGATTAGTGAGTGGGGAGTGCTGAGTAGGGATTAGTGAGTGGGGAGTGCTGAGTAGGGATTAGTGAGTGGAGAGTGCTGAGTGGAGATTAGTGAGTGGTGAGTGCTGATTAGGGATTAGTGAGTAAGGAGTGCTTAGTGGAGATTAGAGAGTGGGGAGTGCTGAGTGGAGATTAGAGAGTGGGGAGTGCTGAGTGGAGATTAGAAAGAGGGGAGTGCTGAGTAGGGATTAGTGAGTGGGGAGTGCTAAGTGGAGATTAGAGAGTGGGGAGTGCTGAGTGGAGATTAGAGAGAGGGGAGTGCTGAGTAGGGATTAGTGAGTGGGGATTGCTGAGTGGAGATTAGTGAGTGGTGAGTGCTGATTAGGGATTAGTGAGTAAGGAGTGCTTAGTGGAGATAAGAGAGTGGGGAGTGCTGAGTAGGGATTAGTGAGTGGGGAGTGCTGAGTGGAGATTAGTGAGTAGGGAATGCTGATTGGAGATTAGTGAGTAGGGAATGCTGAGTGGAGATTAGTGAGTGGGGAGTGCTGAGTGGAGATTAGTGAGTGGGGAGTGCTGAGTAGGGATTAGTGAGTGGGGAGTGCTGAGTAGGGATTAGTGAGTGGGGAGTGCTGAGTGGAGATTAGAGAGTGGTGAGTGCTGATCAGGGATTAGTAAGTAAGGAGTGCTTAGTGGAGATTAGAGAGTGGGGAGTGCTGAGTGGAGATTAGAGAGTGGGGAGTGCTGAGTGGAGATTAGAGAGAGGGGAGTGCTGAGTAGGGATTAGTGAGTGGGGAGTGCTAAGTGGAGATTAGAGAGTGGGGAGTGCTGAGTGGAGATTAGAGAGAGGGGAGTGCTGAGTAGGGATTAGTGAGTGGGGAGTGCTGAGTGGAGATTAGTGAGTGCTGAGTGCTAATTAGGGATTAGTGAGTAAGGAGTGCTTAGTTGAGATTAGAGAGTGGGGAGTGCTGAGTAGGGATTAGTGAGTAAGGAGTGCTTAGTGGAGATAAGAGAGTGGGGAGTGCTGAGTAGGGATTAGTGAGTGGGGAGTGCTGAGTGGAGATTAGTGAGTAGGGAATGCTGAGTAGGGATTAGTGAGTGGGGAGTGCTGAGTAGGGATTAGTGAGTTGGGAGTGCTGAGTAGGGATTAGTGAGTGGGGAGTGCTGAGTGGAGATTAGAGAGTGGGGAGTGCTGAGTAGGGATTAGTGAGTGGGGAGTGCTGAGTGGAGATTAGTGAGTGGGGAGTGCTGAGTAGGGATTAGTGAGTCGGGAGTGCTGAGTAGGGATTAGTGAGTGGGGAGTGCTGAGTGGAGATTAGTGAGTGGGGAGTGCTGAGTGGGGATTAGTGAGTAAGGAGTGCTGAGTAGGGATTAGTGAGTGGGGAATGCTGAGTGGAGATGAGTGAGTGGGGAGTGCTGTGTGGAGATGAGTGAGTGGGGAGTGCTGAGTAGGGATGAGTGAGTGGGGAGTGCTGAGTAGGGATTAGTGAGTGGGGAGTGCTGAGTGGAGATTAGAGAGTGGGGAGTGCTGAGTGGAGATTAGTGAGTAGGGAGTGCTGAGTGGAGATTCGAGAGTGGGGAGTGCTGAGTGGAGATTAGTGTGTGGGGAATGCTGATGGGAGATTAGTGAGTGGGGAGTGCTGAGTGGAGATTTGTGAGTGGGGAGTGCTGAGTGGGTATTAGAGTGTAGGGAGTGCTGAGTGGAGATTATTGAGTGGGGAGTGCTGAGGGGAGATAAGTGTAAAGGGAGTGCCTATAGTGGATTTGTAAATGGGTATTAGTGATTGGGGATTGGTGAGCTGTGAGTGCTGGGTGGGGAGTGATGAGAAATTAATTTTTTTAAATGGTTGCTATAGGAGAGAGAGGAGAGAGGGAGAGAGAGAGAGAGAGAGAGAGAAAGAGAGAAAGAGAGAAAGAGATAGAGAGTAATTGGTGTAAAGAGTTAGAAAGACGCCAAGAGATAGAAAGAAGATATATATAGCGAGCAGTTTTAACCTTCAAAGTGTGGAGAGCTCATTTACACAGTCGCCCCCAGCCATGTAAGGCAACATTGCCTCCCCTTTTCCAGACCACTTCCCCGCCCTAAACGTGTCAAATGTCACATGCTGTGGTTGGGCGCATCGACAAAGCAATAAAATAATGACAGCTTGAAACTGGTGTGATGTACTTTGATACTACATCACATGAAGGTTCCAGCTAGAAACTGAAATGACATCCACTGGCAGATTCAAGTTTGAAACTTGGTGATGTACTCTCATATACCATCCACTATTCAAGTTTGAAACTTGGTGACGTACACTCAGATACCATCCACTATTCAAGTTTGAAACTTGGTGACGTAGTCTCATGTAACATCCACTGGCAGATTCCAGCTTGAACTCTGAGATGCACTCCCATTTACATTTCTGTTGCTTCCAGAGGAGTGTGCGTGCAAGAATTATGTGGGTTAAAGAAGGATGCAGAGGTAGAATTTTTTTTTCAACCTATGAAATGATGGAAAGTTTAGCGTGTTTTATTGAGCAACTTTGATCTCTCACCCATTTCATGTTGTTGTTTTGTTGTGTTTTTTTTAAAGAGTGGATTTGCCAAAGAAGCGATCTATAAACTAACGGGTTAGATGGGGTGGGTTGAATTAAAGACACGAAGAGTCACGCTAGGGGCGGAAATGATGAGACATTGAGGCAACTAGGTTAGATGGGAGTGCGGGAGAATGATAGGAGAAGGTGGTTGGGTGAAAGGAGAGGGTAAATGGGTGAAAGTCGAGGATGATAGTGTGAAAGAAGAAGGTGATTGTGTAAAAGGAGAAGGTGATTGTGTGAAAGGAGAAGGTGATTGTGTGAAAGGAGAAAGTAAATGGTTGAAAGGAGAAGGTAAATGGGTGAAAGGAGAAGGTAAATGGGTCAAAGGAGAAGGTAAATGGTTGAAAGGAGAAGGTAAATGGTTGAAAGGAGAAGGTAAATGGGTGAAAGGAGAAGGTAAATGGGTGAAAGGAGAAGGTAAATGGTTGAAAGTAGAAGGTAAATGGTTGAAAGTAGAAGGTAAATGGTTGAAAGGAGAAGGTAAATGGGTGAAAGGAGAAGGTAAATGGTTGAAAGGAGAAGGTAAATGGGTGAAAGGAGAAGGTAAATGGGTGAAAGGAGAAGGTAAATGGTTGAAAGGAGAAGGTAAATGGGTGAAAGGAGAAGGTAAATGGGTGAAAGGAGAAGGTAAATGTGTGAAAGGAGAAGGTAAATGGGTGAAAGGAGAAGGTAAATGGTTGAAAGGAGAAGGTAAATGGTTGAAAGTAGAAGGTAAATGGGTGAAATGAGAAGGTTGCTGAGTAAAAGGAGAAGGTGTTTGAGTGAAAGGAAAAGATGGTTGAAAGAAAGGACAATAGTGTTGGAGATAATCATCCCGAAGATGGTGCGAACATTAAGCGACAGACGGTCGAACAGAGTGAAAGATTAAGAGGCAGAAATAATAAATATATTAAACAGACAGACACGGACAGAAAGACAGACATGGACAGAATTTTAGATAGATAGATAGATAGACTTACAGACAGACGAACGAACAGATGGATGGATGGATGGATGGGTGGGTGGGTAGTTGCATGGATGGATGGATGGATGGGTGGGTGGGTGGGTAGTTGCATGGATGGATGGATAGGCAATACTGACGGACACTCCGACACAGCTGCAGTGACGGACAAGAGATTGTAGACGCGGCTGTAGAACACGACACACACGAGGCTTGGCAGCATTGATCTTTGAGGAGAAGAAGAAGGCGTCCCTGCCCTCCAGTTTGACACATTATTGATTCCATCGACCCGGGGGGTGAACGGGGCAGAGCGGTATAATTTGTTCCACCCTACCCACCCCCCCCTTCCAACGTCCACGCCATACGCTTCGCGGGGCAGACTTTGAGATGGGGCCCTGTGAGAGTAGTGGACGCTGTGGGGTGTTAGGCGGGGGGGGGGAAGGCTGGAAGAGTGGTCGCTGTGGGACATGGGAGGAAAGAAGGAAGGAGGCAGTAAGTGCTACTTACAACCCCCCCCTATGGAAGCAACACCATCCCCACCCTCTTGTCCATAGCATCATCTACGGCCCAAGCGTCGCAACGCGGGCCGATAGCGTTGTGAGTGTGTGTGTGTGAGATTCGCGTCGTGTGGTGTCCCCCCCCCCATTTTTTTTCCACCGTCCACGCTTCCTGTGACTTGCTCCACTCTTCCTCTAGTACACGCTGCTCTCCCTTCGCCGTGTCTTCGATTCACCCGGAGCTTGTCCAGCGAGTGGAGGAGAAGACGGGGCCACAACCACTAAGTTCCGCGGTGTCTTTTCCCTTCCACTCGCATCTACCGAGATTTTTCCGGGCAGACGTGGTGGAGTCTTTTACCCCAAGGTGTTGTCCAGATTGTGTTTAGTGGCCAGCTAATTCGAAGTGTGTGTGTGTTTTAAATTTAATTATTATTTATTTTTTTTTGAGTAAGGCATAAAAGTAACATAAAAAAGGAAAATTTATCTCACAAACGACTCGTGTATATATATTACGTGTGTCACTGCGGGATTCCCCGATTAGATTTTCATTCTTACATTGGAGCGTGTGTTCTTTTTCTTCTCCCGTGTTCTTAGAAATAGTGTGTTTCTTTTGAGATTTATGGGGGGTGCTGTGGGTGGGTGAGGGGAGATGTTATGGTATTTTAATGTTGTGGCTGATTAAACAAAAAATATAGTGTGTCTGTAACACAAATTTCTCTGTTCAAAAGAGGGGCGGTGGGTGCTGGTAGTAATCAGATGACGTCATTTCCTCATTTAACGATTCTGACGCGTGAATTAAAAATAAACTGCCGTGGATCGCAGGAAAAGGTTGTTGTTGGAGGTTAAAGGGTGGGGATGGGGGCGTTAATAACCTTAAAAAATAATCGATACCTCTCCTAGTGCTAGGCATTGGCGACTACTATCAGCATGCCGTGCAGGCCACAGTGCAACATTCAATACACTAAATCCCCCGACCCTAATCGATCGATATATTTTTTATAAGGGAGCTATGACGCCAAGCACGTCCGTTGTTTTTGATGTTGTTGTTTTTTGTTTAAACAATTTTGTTTAAAAAATGTTATTAATGAGAGTAGCATGAAACCCGATAATGTCCGTAATGACGTCATGGTTTTGAGTTTATGCTAATAATTGAACACTCCCGCTGTGTAGTAGCCAACAGATGGAGATAGTTCCCTATGCGATTCGCCCCGCTCTGAATGTGTTAGTGCTTCTTAGGTCGTCAAAGGATTTCATCTACAGAAACGTGCCCGTTGTGAAGACGAACGAATAATTGGAGGATAGCCCCCGCTGCTCCAAAAGTGAGCAATCCTCCCCTCCCGCCCTCCCGCGTCGGTGGAATCAAGAGAGGAATGGTTTAGAGAGGATGGACCCAGGGAGAGGAGTCGAGTAGGGAGGAGGAGGAGGCATGGCACAGACAAGAGGCGGGCAGGAGGTGAAGGAGAACCTGCTGGAGATGGGCGGTAACAATGGCGTGCACAAGGAGCGAGACGCCATGAGGCTGGAGCGCAAGAAGATGGAGAGCGTGATGCTGAACGACGACCGCAGCCCGGAGGAGGGACCCGAGGAGTCCTTCGACGACGTCCTGGACGGCAACAACAGCGACGGCTCGTCCAGCGAGACGGAGTCGCACCACTCCCATCAGCTCGACCCCAACTCGTGAGTAAACGTATCTTTTGGGTGGGGAGGGGGGGGAGGGGAGAAAATCACGTTCATCCCATGGTCACTAAGACACATCAGATATTGAGGGGAAGATCATGTCTGTCGCATGGTCACTGAGACACATCAGATATTGGGGGGGGTGGGAGGGGAAGATCATGTCTGTCGCATGGCCACTAAGACACATCACTGTTAGGTGTGTGTGTGTGTGGGGGGGGGAGATCACGTTCATCTCATGGCCACTAAGACACATCACTGTTAGGTGTGGGGGGGGAGGGGAGAGACGTCCACCTCATGGCCAATAAGACACATCACTGTTTGAAGTGGAGGTGAGGGGGTTGGGCCATTCCACTCACCACATTGATCCGAAATTGTGAGTAATACAATTGTTAATGTCGGAGCAGAAGGGCTAGTTAAGTGGCTATCCATATGTTACGTATGCAAGGAGGGGGAGGGGGTCTTAAATTAACGGCAATTTGCGTATGGATGCGTACGGGGGGGGGAGGGGGTCGTGACTGAATGTGTACGTACGCGCAACAATTTAATTTGCATAATACTAAGCCTAGGAACGTAAACCGCTCAGGCATTCGAGACCGACCGAGTCAAGACTGATATGCAATATTGTTTTATAATTTAATGCAAACGAAATTCTGAACTTTTAATTACTTGGAAGTAATTAACATTTGATTCAGACCAAAAGTTCACACATTACTAAAATATATCCGTCTGATATATATTTCCATTTCTTGATATTAGTAGACGTTTCTCTTTCATCCACCGGTGCTTTAGTCATTGTAAATACACAAGGGGACGGCAATTTCACTGCTTGTATTGTTCTATTTTATCAGTTTTGTTATGCAGTGTTCAAGACAATAAAATTTGAATGTTCTATTGTATTTATTCAATAATTTTAACATCAAAAACACGGTATTATAAAAAAACTATAATGGGACCGTCAATGAAAGACGTCACGATTTTGAACGATTTTGACCTCACCCCCCTCGTAACACTTCATTTAAAAAGCTTCGACCCCCCTCTCCAGTATGACGTCACAAAGGGGGCCGTCCATAAATTACGTCACGCACCTAGAGGGGGGGGTCGACCATTTGTGACGAAAGGGAGTTTAAGAAATGTGACGTCATACCAAAACGCGTAACTTTAAATAAAAGTTGCACTTAAATATTTGAGTGTTTACACTTTTTTTAATGACGTTTTACATGGGCTTCACTTGTGTTACGTTATTAGAGTGAAGCCTTACACTAAATACATACGTAAACTTAAATGACAAAAAAGTGATTTGAAACATGCTTATTATGATTTCTGTGACGTCATATTGGAGAAGGGGGGGGGGTCCAACTTTTTGTGACGACGCGGGACGAGAGGGGGATCAGTCAAAATCGCGTGACGTCATTTATGGACGGTCCCAAAGCTTTAAACCCCCCCCCACCCTTCTTTATTTTATTTTATATTTTATGTAAGAAAAATGGTGTATTTAAAATACTTCATCGATCCCCAAACTCATAAGTAATGCAAAACTGTAAGGTTTTTGATGCTTGGTGTGTAGGGTGAAACATGGGTGGCAGAGGCGTCACTAGGGTTGGCGTCACCCGGGGCGGGAGCTCATGATGTCACCCACCTCACGACTTACCCCATAGAAATCCTCCTGTGTGTTCCAGTGTCAAATAACGGAAACATTCAGAAATTTACATTTTGATGTCACCCCCCCCCCGATGGTGTCACCCAGGGTGGCCCGCCCCCACCACACCCCCAGTGACGCCACTGATGGGTGGTATTGAGTGGGGAGGGATGGGGAATTTTCTTCGTAACAATTTTATATGAATTAAATTATAAAAATTCATATTTAATAGTAGCCTTTTTTTTGTCTCTAATATTTATACACCGCCAAAAATTCCAATAAAACTAACAATCTGACGTCTACTTGAGAAGCTAATGCCGTTGTACTAGCTGATTCATATCCACCGCTTTTCCTCAGACTGATAATACTTATACTGACTAGATAATAATAGGCTTGTTAAACTAAAGTTGCCTGCAATAATTGCTCATATGTCTTATTATGTTGTTCTTGTAGGTAAAACACTATTGGATAACGTAAAACTTGTTAGACACGCATGATTATCTTCAGATGATCAGATTACCGGATTACAAGATCCAATGTTTCCAGCCAACGGGAGGGGTTCTCAAATGTTGTTGTAGAGGGATCCAGGTTTAGGTCCCCGGAGGAAACTAAAGACTAAATTAAAAAAAATAAATTAATGTTGTCTATTTGTATATTATTACCATTTTTGTTGTTGCAATATACATCGAGGCGAGTTCCCTTTTCTTCTACACGAATGTTTTCATGACTTGATATCATATGAGAGCCTGTGTACTACAGCTACCGAGATCAATACATTGACTTGTTCTCACACGTACTGACCTTTAGAGAATATTTGAAACAGTCCATCAAAATCCACATTACAAATACAATTGTAGTTTAATAGTATGTACCCGGTATGCTATTATTTTTTAAAATGTCTTTGGTCTACTAAAAGCGCTGCAGTATCTCAAGCTGGTTTGTGACCCATGGAGAATTCGCATGCGGGTCGTCGTTTGAAGCAATTGAGTTATATTCAAGTTAAAATTATTTCCTCAGTAATATTGTAATAAACAAACAATCTAATTTGTACTGAAATTGAGAAAAGGTGTACTATGAGTGGGATCAGGGTGTGTACAATTTTAATCAGAGGCTGTAAAGAAAGGACAGTTGCAAGGAATGAAGCCTACAAATTGGTATCGACTGCTTTTTAACCCAATGTATCTTAAATTAGATCAAGATAATCCATAAAATAAATCTTTACCGAATGTCAGTTGTCTGTAAGAAAAAATATAAAATGTTTATTGATTATTGTCTTAAATATAATATATCGATGGCAGAGAATCCCTGTCTGAAGTTATGTCGCTAATGGGGACCCATCGTTGACAGAGAGGAGAGTTTAAATTTAAATGTTTGAGAACGACTTTCTTTAAAGATTTGACCGTTTTGAGAATCCCTCGGCGTGATATCCTCAAGTGGGAGGACACAAATTGCTATATCCGAAATTGCTATATCCGTGAGCTTTCTAAACTCACCACAACATAATTCTTAAGTATTTAGTTAACTTGCTGACGGCAGGAAATTGTCCCCACTTGAAGCTAAACATAAAGTCGTTCACATGTTTATTATATATTTTTGTGTGTCTAACTGTCTCAATCGCATCGTTAAATATATAAGGCTATATATTAGGTAAACAATATACTAAGGCTTTGGTAACTATTTTGGTCTTTGCTTGCTGAAAAGTTATAGTTTTTAGTTATTTTTTAAAATGTAATATGGTTGCGACATTTTCTGTTTGGGGCATTATTTATTTTAACATATATGTTTGAACACTTTCTCTTTCGGATACCCCGGTAAAATAACTCGTGCAACGGCAATTAGATCGACCAAAGCACCCTGGGGTCGCTGTTGCCACGGGATAGGAACCTTTCGCTCATAGCCCGGCATCAGCGCCATAGCAACAATGAATGGCGGCATGAGAGTAATGTATTGTCTCTGTCCTGTCACTTGTGTAAACACGGACGGAGGAAAGTGAGCCGCTTTAGTGCTAGTTCAGTTGGATCAAACTGCAGTACTGCCTTAGTGTTACAATGTTAGGGCAGCAAGTTTATACAGTACAGTAGCTAGGTTAAATGTTAGGGCAACTAGTTTATACAGTACAGTAGCTAGGTTAAATGTTAGGGCAACTAGTTTATACAGTACAGTAGCTAGGTCAATTGTTAGGGCAACTAGTTTACATGGCACAGTAGCTAGGGGACATTTTAGGGCAGCTAGTCTACATGGCACAGTAGCTAGGGGACATTTTAGGGCAGCTAGTCTACATGGTGCAGTAGCTAGGGGACATGTTAGGGCAGCTGTTTTAAATGGTACAGTAGCTAGGTTTAATGTTAGGGCAGCTGGTTTAAATGGTACAGTAGCTAGGTTTAATGTTAGGGCAGCTGGTTTAAATGGTACAGTAGTTAGGTTTAATGTTAGGGTAGCTGGTTTAAATGGTACAGTAGTTAGGTTTAATGTTAGGGTAGCTGGTTTAAATTGTCCAGTAACTAGGTTTAATGTTAGGGCAGCTGGTTTAAATGGCACAGTAGTTAGGTTTAATGTTAGGGCAGATGTTTTAAATGGCACAGTAGCTATATATAGGCTACATGTTAAGGCAGCTGGTTTAAATGGTACATTAGCTAAATACTACAAGTTACAGTATCGAGACTAAACGATGAGACAGTTTTATAGACTAAACGTTACTGTCACAAGACTACGTGTTAAGCTGCTTGGGTAAATGTTAGAGGAACAAGTTTACACGTGACAGTACGTGGGTATATGTTACAATAACCCCATTACATGATAGTACAGCTATGTTACAAGGCAGAATTCGAATTTTAACATTACAAGAGGCAGCCAGGAGGTCGGAGCAACGAAAGTAGCAAACAGCAATATAACAAAAAATATTGGATAAGGCATAAAGAGGTGATAAAGGAAATTATAAACATGTCGTTCAAGTTTGAACATAGAAGCTCTGAAATTCTATGTTGTTAAAAACAACGATAGAGTCCAAATGAATAAAAGCATGAAAGGAAAAAAATAATGTGAACAACTTTAGAAAAGGGAATTAAAAAAAAATAAGACGCACAAATTGTAATCATTTAAGAAAATGGCAGAATCGTAATTTTCTTTCTTTCTGCCTTCCTTCTTTTTGAATTCGTATTATCTTATCTTATCTATACAGACGCTCCTTCTATGCAGAAGATAGTTGCGTCCACAGACCATGAGAGATGATCTGTTGGCAAGTGATGCAGCATTCACAGGCCACGGCTTTGTGGGTTCCACGCATTACCCAGCCGCCTAACTACATGTAGTGTTAGGTACCCATTTGGAGCGGGGTGACTCAGGGACGCCCTAGGCCCCGGGAACAAGCCCTTGCCTTCACACGGATTCGAACCCGTGACCATCGGTACGACAGTCCAGTGCGCTGCCACTCGACCACCGCCTATCACAGTAATATAAAGCATGAAGTTACAATCAATGTTCTTTCTGAGGTTCGTTGGCCCATGTGCGAAATAACAAACTGGTTTGCCAAATTGCACAGCATGCATTTTTTGTGTGCACATTTTTGCACCCCCTCACCACCGACACAGTAGTATCCTAATCAAAATTCTATGCGTGATTATTTCTAAACTGCTGCGCGGGGTCGGACAGATGTCAATTCAGCAGCTCATCTTAAAGGGAAAATTGTTTACAATAATATATGAGAAAACGACGTTCAGAGTAAAATGATACAAAAACTATTTTAAGAATTGTACGATACACGACCTTCACATTCAAAGGAAACATGACTCTCAGTGTTATATTCTGGCCTTTGTACGGATGCTTTAAAAAATGTTCTTTCCAATCAAAAATGCAGTTAATGAACTAGTTGTTGTTAGGCAACACCCTTTCCACCCACACCCCTAAACCCCCATAAGAAAGAACGCCAGGGACAACAACAAAAACCCTCACAGTCACGATCGCCGGTTTAGATCAGGGCTTGAGCGTAAACAGAAGTCATCGGTAAACAGCAGGTACTTTTACTCTATCGCAGCACTGCTGTTAGGCAGGTGGGTGAATTTCGTCAACATTGAAGTCAATAATTTGTTAAACGTGCCAGATAGGAAGACGGTATTTTTTCCACCAACCTTTCTGCTGACTTCTACTATAGTGAAGGGGTGGGGAGGTATTTATATCGGGGTGTACGTGTGTGTATGTGTTTTAAAAGGTATTTCCTTAATGTGTACACGAACGACCTTTTAGTTAATACTCTCGCAGCCTTACAGCATTGCATTGAGACCAAAATGGAGCCACAAAAGGGATGTACTGTATATGGGAGGGTGGGCCTTGATGTAAAATCTATCTCAATCCGTTCCATATCCATCCGTCTCATCACATCGGCTTTAAATTATTTATTTTCCCGAGAATCTTTCTCATGAGTTATTGTGTGTCCCAGGGCATCTTGCCCCGCCCCTGGGGGTCCCCGCTACCCAGTGATATGTTGTTGGTTGATGGGAGAGTGTGTCTGACAATTTTAATTACAGTATCATAAGTTGATACTTGGTGTTTCGTGTTTAAAAAAAAACAACCCACAAACCCCAACATCACTACACGGTACTCGTACTTACAACAGATCGCCGTTGTTTTTGGTTTTTTTTTGGAACTCGTGATGAACAAATTTCAAGATCTGAGGCTTAAATGTTCCCATCACTCACTGGCTTATATATTTAATATACCTTCATGTAAAGCAAGATGCCCTCATACTCATATGTCTTCACATTCTCAAAAATATCTCAATACTCTCAAATATACCATTCATACTTTCATGTACACCCACAGACTCAAAAACAAACACGTAATCTCAAGTACACTCATGTACTCTAAATATCAACAAAGCCAGTCAAAGGGTGGGGATAAGTATAGGGTGACCTGTGAGGTTTATGGTAGGACATCACAACATCCACATCAACTGACTGCAAAATGAAAATGAAACTTCGCCAGTCGTCGTTTCAACCAGAGACTTTGTCCAGAGACCCTACCCCCCCCCCAACACCACGGTCTGTCCAGAGACCCTACCTCCCTCCCTACACCACGGTCTGTCCAGAGACCCTACCTCCAAAAAAAACACCGCAGTCTGTCCAGATACCCTACCCCCATCAACACCGCAGTGTGTCCAGAGACCCTACCCCATCGTGGTCTCTGGACTATACTCTTATACTTATATCCACCTATATATTCTCAAATACTAATAAAATATGTGTTAGACATAATCCTATATGCAACCACATAATGTATCATAAAACTAACACTTTCAAATGTACAGTAAGGGATCCTGTGTGTTATTGTATTAGGATGTTTTAGGTGCGAGTACGACACTTAGCCTAAACCAACGGCTCTTTACAACACATCTTGATGAAACTTGCAACCCGGGCCGCAGGGAAGCTTCTTGTCTTATCTATACAGACGCTCCTTCTATGCAGAAGATTATTGGGGCCACAGACCATGCCGGTCTGTTGGTAGGGGCCGTCCATAAAGTACGTCACGCTATTTTCCCCCCTCCCCTTGTCACAAATCTCGGATCCCCCTCACAAAGTACGTCACACTTCCGAACAAATTTTTTTAAAATAAAAAAATAAATAAAATTTGATTTAAAACATCGTGACGTCACAGATGACCGAACCTCCCCCCTCACACTTTCTTACACCCCCTCCCCCCTCTGGAGCATGACGTAATTTATGGACCGCCCCCCCAAGTGACGCAGCGTTCACAGGCCGCGGCTATAAAGGGTGCACGCATTACCCAGCCGCCTTTGTTTTTCCCTAATTAGTGTTAGGTACCCATTCGAAGCTGGGTGGATTACCGGACGCCCTTGGCCCCGGGAACAAATCCTTGCCTTCACATGGATTCGAGCCCATCACCATCTTTACGCCAGTCGAGCGCGCATGCTACTCGAAAATAACAAAAAGCTTCATGCAATTAAAGCAAAACTGCAATGAGGCTGTACTTGTGCTCCACGTCGTGTGTAATCTGCGTGTGTGTGTGTTGAGACTGGGGCTGTCTTATCAAATGTCAATGACCTGTTGAGTCAGCCATGACCCCTTGTGTCTATGTGGCCAAAACAAACATTGGCAGGCTGTTATTTTAAACACGCGTGACGTGTGATTAGTGAAACCAGGATTGAAGGTTACAGGCCATAAAAAGCTTTGATTGATTGTAATGTCATCGTCGCTCTTATTGTCAACGGGAGCGGAACACACACAAAAAAAGCCTTGACTTAAAAAATATATATATCTGTGCAGAGGCGTCGCTAGGGATGGTGTCACTCGGGGCGGTAGCTCATGGTGTCACCCTTCACGACTGAAGGGGCCGCCATAAATGACGTCACGTGAGGTTACCGATGTTTACCCCACCCTCCCTCAGCGTCATACTTTTTCACAAAAACCTAGACCCCCAACCCATTCTTTTACGATATGACGTCACAAAGCATTGACAACCCCCCCTTCCCCCTCCAAGCCGTATTTTCTGAATAAAAATTAGGATGTTGCAAATTATTTTTGTCATTTAAATATGTATTTAGTGTAAGTCTGCCATCTTAGCTCGAGTGAAGCCATTGAAAACGCAATTAAATAAATGGTAAACAATCAAATATTTAAATGGAACTTTTATTTAAAGTTGCGCGTTTTAATGTGACGTCACATTTTTTAAAACACACCCCTCCCCCTCGTCAAACATCGTCACAGACGAGTGACTCCACCCCCCTATGGCGGATTAAAATAGGGGGGGGGCGGGCTGAACGGGCTTAAGCTAGGGGCCCCCAATAATTTAAGGTCCCCCAAACTTCTATAAATTATAGTGTATAATAAAGATGCAGGCAAATGTTTGTATGAATCCCTGAAAATGCATTGGACAGTCAAACGGCAATGCTGCACATATGAGTAGGAATTATCACGGAAACCAGGCTATTCTTTAAGAGAAGTGCAGTGTTGCTCATTATGTGCTGTGCACAGCTCATTCTATTAATTTGTTTGGGAAAAGTGCAGCAGGTTGTCCTGCTGCAGTCAGATTTTTTTTGTCTTCTGCAAAATCTTTATACCCGCTCGTTGCATCTACTCATCGTTGGCAGATACTTCAAAAACACATGAAATTGATACATGTTAACAAAGCCTTCTGTGACACAAAATGGTCAGCCTGACAGGATGCAGTAAGGTCTGTTAATAACTCATACCATGAGAATATCGCAGCACTGGAAGAATTAGCAACAAACGAAAATCAGCCACGTGTCTGCCGACTTGAAGCAGAAGGATTTCTAAAGGAACTTGAACAACTGGAAGTCGCTATTTTACTTTAAATTTGAGTTTGTTAAAAGATAGCATTCTTAATTTGATTACTATGAAGTCAAAGAAAAGGACAAGTCCGTGGTAAAAAAAAAGAGTATAAACAATCTTCAATGCTATAAAAAATTTAAAAAAGAAAGCGATAGACAAAAATTCAAGGTTAAGGTATTTCTGGTGATCATTGAAAAACTTTTTTAAACCCTACAACAGTGCTTCTCAAAGTGGTGGTCCGCGGACCGGTGCCGGTCAGTGGGCCATCCGATGCCGGTCCGCAGAAGTTACCAAGAAATGACATTTCGCTACCACGTCGGTACAGGGAAAATAGTTCACGGTCCCTGGTGCAATGGAAAAAATTCCTGACGGTCCGCAGTACTATACATTTTGAGAAGCACTGCCCTACAACATCGGTTAGGCTCATATAAAGACATGCATGCGAAATTTCCCGTTCTTTACAAACCTGAACTCAGCAATTTCGCCATCCGATGGGCAGCTGCCAAGTTAATGGAAGAATATTCAAGCAATTTCGAAGACTGCTTACCTTCAGAATTAGTCCAATTTTCAGAACTCTTAAAAAAGTTATTGTCCAGACCCAGGCACAGGGTAAGGAAAAGGAAGTAGCCCAATGCGACTCTTAAAACACGTGCACAGAGCTAACAATTTTGCTGCTTTTGAATGAGCTAAATTTCACACAGTCCTTTACAAATGTACACATGGCACTTCGCATCTATCTTTCAATGATGACATCAAACTGCAGCTGAGAGCGATCCTTTTTAAAGTTTAAAGGAATATAAAATGAGTAAAAATTTGCATGGGACAACAAAGACTGAGTATGCTCTAACGAGCATTGAAAATGAAATTGTAAGCTTACTTAGCTTTACTGACTTGTTTGAAAACTTCGCAATGAGAAAAATTCGCAAACTAAAGTTTGAGGTTGAAATAATAATAGTAAATATTTTAAAGGAAATTTTCGATTTCAAATGGAAGAAACAATTCGTTACCCTATGAAAAAAAAAGTTTAAAAAAAAATATTTTTAAAAAATACAGAATAGCGCATACTATTTTTTTAAAGCAGTCTCGTTCGTAACTACGAAACAGCGTAAGTCGGGATGGGACCATCGTAACCTGAGGACTACCTGTATATAAACATGTCTATGCTTTCACGCCTTTAATAAATATATATAAAACGAAATATTAACTCAAAGATATTGAATTAATAATTTTCCTCTAGAAAAACATCAACAAAGAAAAAATTATCTTTTGATTTTTGGGGGGAATAAAAATCGTATTCCCCCACCCACCCCACTGTTGTGGAGGGAGTCGTGAGGTGGGATTCGTCCATGCTGTTGGTGTGTCAAAGCCCAAATGGCTTTATATCTTTTAAAACATAAGACACGTCCCCTTTCATGTCCAGCCTTTTTTAAAGATCTCTCTGCTGCGACTGTTTCTTCTCTTTTTCCCCCCTAATTTGTTTTAATGTTGTTTGTGTGTTGGGACTGTTTTATTATTGCAAGTTAACTGATATTTTTTTAAAAAAAGTTTTAGCGTTGAACTTATTTCGTTGTATTTCTTAATTTCTTTCTAGATGAAAAAATGTGTCTTCTTTTTTTCGGACATAAAATCGTACACAGTAATTTTTTTAGCTCGGGTGTCACCCCCCTGATGGGTGTCACCCGGGGCGGCCAGCCCCCTTGCCCCCCTAGCGACGCCACTGTATCTGTGGTAACAAAGGCGACTCACCCTGAATTCTCCTCACGAGATTTTTTTCTAAATTTGACCATGAGTCTTGTGACAGTGAACCAATATTTAAAAAAATAAAAATAAAAACATCAACTAACCGGTTAAATTTTTTTTCTCCCACAGTCATGAACTTGACTTAATCTAGGACTAGGAAGTATTCATGGCGGGTCGCAAAGGGTTGTGTGGTGTTGCCCACTCTGCCAACTCCGCAATGCAAATCATTTGTGCTCGTTAATTGTGTTGTTTCTGTGAGGGTAAAACATACAAGGATTACGCTAACCGTAATACAGGCTATATAGCGATATTAAATGTTATTAAGCATAGATCAAAACCACGAGAACATGGCATCTTCATAAATAGTGTATCTGTATTTAAAAAAAAAGAAAAATCAATTCCTGTTACCATTTTAAGAATTTCTCTCACAGTCACCTTAATAAATGTGTGGATATTTAGTTCATATTAGATGCATTTAAAATTATTTCACAATGGGCTGTCAAGGGTTAATCCTGAACTAAAAGACCAAATTCATTTTCCTTGAGATCCTTGGAAAAAAATTACGCCCCCGCCCTAAAAAAAAACAAAAAACTTCTACATTACACCCCCACCCCGCGGCAGGTCTGACAGTGAAAACCTAAATTATTTTCTTTGTCATTGCCTTGTGCAAATTCTCAGCTGCTAAAACAATCCACTCGCAACATTACATGTCCCTGGGTCCAATCCGTTACAAATCTCCCTTGATATTCTATAAATCAATGGCGATTTAAAAGAAAGGGTTGATCATTTATAAGACATGAAAACGTCATAGCTCAATGAGTAATGTTCTATTTTTAGATAACATTTTAGCGAAACAATTTTTTGAAACATAAATACAGTCGAATCACTATGTTCTACAAATTATTAGCACAGTAAAATTACGAAACTTTTTTTTTCCTTTTTCAAGTCCAATTTGCTGTCTTAAATTAACGATAGCTGACAAAATACATCCTTCTCAATATACCTGCATTTACATATTGACTCGTATCTTTTATAAATTTTTATGAAATCTGTCCTTAAAAAAGATAAATATAGACCCAATATTTCTATTAATAGCTCTCCGCCATAGGAAAAAAGAAAGGCTTCGTCGCGATGCTCATTTCAAATCAGACTGCCACCATGGCCGCTGACCAAGATCTAAAAATAGATCGACAGGAGCATTCATTTAAAAAAAAAGTTTGAATGCTACCATCTTAAATTTTAATCCGTGGATGCCTTTATGGTTTCGTTTGGCTGAAGTAGCCTCCAATCCTCGGAGTTAGACCACGATGTCTTCGACTCAGTTAGATTATGCTGGAATCGAAGTACTACTATTGTCAAATCGAAATCGTCTATTTCGACTCAAGTTTTTTGTACGTCGTAGTACTCTTGAACTTAAAATTAATATACTGAGATAAAACTCTTCAGTTAAATGATCAAAAATATAAAAAACAGAATAATAAAGAAATAATAGCATTCCGTTTATTTCTGGAATCCAAATCTAAGTCGTTCACCTAGATTCAAACGTTCTACATAATTTTTGAACTCCTCAGAATCTCCTCCCCACAATTCCCCCCCCCACCCCACCCCCACAACCGCCATGATTTGATGTTGTCACCGCGTTGGACGTTGCTTAGCATCCGATAGGATGGGATTTAATCTTCGTCTTTATTAATACCCACTTGACAACGTTGTCCAAGACATGTCGTCGGGCTGCTGCTCTAATCAAGACGACAGACAGCGAGGGGAAAAGATGTGAGGTTGCTGGAGCGAGAGGAGGGAATGATGGTAGACTTTGTGGGTTGTTGGGTCGGGGGTGGGGGTGTTGTGGTGATAGGGATGTGCTTGAAGAAAGGGGGGGGGGTCGAGGCTGTAATGTTCTTGGCTCATCCCCTACTTCCCTTGACTTGGCTACTTGATTGGTAAAAAAAAAGTTTTTAAGGAGCAATGTGATGAATGGGGCATAAGTCCTGCCTCAGCGGCAGTCTAAGCGGGTGCAAATGGAATATGTCTAAGGCCTTGGTTTGAGATGAACGCTTAAATAAAAAGTTTGAATAACATCTGTTATTTCAATAATAGTTTCAAAATTTTTTTTTATGCGTCGATGATTCAAAAAGGTTTTTCTACCAAAAAAATATTTTAAAGTCAGAATAATTTCAGGGAGATGTCGAGATGTTGCCAGCAATGTTCCCTTTAAGCTCTGCGGCTGCGCAGGTATCTGACTGAAGCCGCGCAGCAGTTAAGAATTACCGCGCATCAAATGCTTATAAAGAAAATAAAATATGTGTTTGTGGGGTGTCGTGTTCACAAAAATTGAATGTTACGCAACTTTGCACACGAGCCTGATATTTCGCACACAGACCAACGAAACTTAGAGGGAAGGAACATTGATTGCTAGCCTAAGACTTACCGATGAATTTTTCAGCTTCCCCATGCTTACTTTGGACACGTGAAGAGAACTTTCGTAGAAAATCCATCTTTTTGGCTTAAAAGCCTGGACGAAATAATAAGCTAAGAAATTACCCAGAATGCATTTCGCAATGTTAAATAAATCATGCGGCCTTTTCTCAGTCTAATCGCCAGTCGCCACAAAAGTAAACGGGAGAAACAAACAGTTTTTGAAAGCACTGTAACCATGTAACCTATATGAGGCTGTATGCATTTTAAAGTGTCTTATGGATCGAAAATGAGACACTCAGAAAAAAATGTTTTAATTTTTAACGAGCTTTAAAGAGTTTTCAGTGTGAAACTAAAGAAAAAAACCAAAAGTGTTTATGTTCATTTATCTAATTATTTATTAACATTTTTTTTTATGAGCGCTAATAGGACATGAAAAGTCCTTAAATAAAATGACAATAAAAATCCATTGTGAAACGTGGGAAAATTTTATCCAAACAATATTGAAAATACATTAAAAAAAATAAATTTTTTAGATAGATTTGGTATCCTTCGAAACATATAATAATTCTCGATTTAAAAAAAATATTATAAAAAGAAATAATTCTTCCTTTCATATTTTTTTCCCCCCAACATGCCTCAAAGAGTACCAAGCAACCCCCATCGCTAATCTCGTTATTTATATAAAAACGGGGGGATTCAGTGTACCTCAAGGCGGTGCACGCTAAACAGAGCACTGCATCGCCTGACCAGAATGGACGCATTAACGCAGCAATCAATGCGATCCCCACAGATGCAACAGGACACTAACTACCCATAAAACCGGGACCATAAAACTGCCTGGCCGAAATGCCGTTCTTGGATTTTAGCCCGTGACAGAACTAAATAAAAAAAACTTACCCACATTATGCAGGCTTTTGCTAACCGAGATTTTAGCTTAAAATTGAACGTGTATGAACATGGGTCAAGAGTAAGACACTTCTAATTTTCACGTCCCCCCACCCCTGCTATCTCTAATTTCCGTAAAAAATGTTATCAATTTCAGCGACTTGCACCACTTTCTACAATGCTTCTCCATTGATTATTATTATATCTTTAAACGTTTTTTAAAATTACTTTTTATACTATTTAGACTTTCTCTACCTGTCACCTTATAAACATATGTTTTTTTTTAAATTTTAGATGATGCATTTAAAAATTCTTTCAAATTGGGCGGTCAAGGTTTCATCGCGAGCTAAAAGCTAAAAGATGAAGTTCATTTTCCATGAGATCATTGGCTATTGCCTATTTTTAAATGTCCCACCTTTCACTTTCTCCAACTCAACAATATTATCCAACTGTTCCCATTTTCTTCTGCATTGCCACTTTGTTCCCGCCACTCTTAACAACATAACTTCCAACACCTTTCCGAAGCTCATTTCATCCGACTGCGTATCTTCTCCAACGCCAACAGGGAACATAACTCTGGTCTCCCCACAATCCCACTTTCCGCTCGGAATTTAAGAGAACTTTGATTGTAAATGCTGATGGGCTCGCTGTTGGTCAGGTTTGAATGTCCGTTATCCCAATAAACACCCAAAGGGTTTGAACAATAATTTTGATGTATTTTTTATCTTTTTAAAATACATTATCTTTCAATGAGTTAAAAAAATATTTTACTCTTGAGAATACTATCGTGAATTTCGATAGGGCTAATGGCATGCAGCTCTGGCTCAATGTTCATTTGCGGGTGTAGAATATAGCCCTAATCTTAAAGCCCTAATCTTAACAACACCACAAAACTCACGTCTATCTCGCATGTTTTATTAGAAACTGAATAGGGGACCACACATTCCCATCATAGGCAGAAGCCCCAACAGCTCGCATCAAAGACTCGGGCGTCACACTTCGCTAATTTGATGGGCCGTCAAGTTCCCTAACACGATTGTTTTGGAAAGGGGGCCACAAAGTGTCTCGTTTCTCCCGCGAGAGGTTCAGCCGAGACGCGATCAATTACAATTTCACGCAAATCCCCACTTCATTACCCGTCATGCTTTGTCCACTTCACATTTGAAAAATATTTTCATCATCGAATTACATGTTCAGGTAGTCAAAACGCATTCTGGAATCTAAATTAAATAATAAAATATCTCAGAAAATTGGCGGAAGTTGCGGGCACATTTATAGCTGTACCGGAATATTCCATAAAGCTTAGAGACATATATTGTCAGTTATTAACGATAATGAGTTCAGGGATTTGAAAAAAAAATCTCTTTGCCGATTGAGTTTTCCCTGATCGCCAATTAGCGACGATACAATGATGAATAGGGATGCGGTTGTCGTTCGAGATACGCTTTACGTCATATCATATTCTGTCATCCAGGTGAAGAAAAAAAACCGTTAAAGAAGATTGTCGGCTATTTTTGAACCCTTTAAATCTGACACACATAAATCAGAAGATTCCACGGGTTGCACTGGTCATATGCCCCCCACTTTTTTTTTCACGCTACATCCTCTCGTCTCTGTTCACCCAGGCATGAACAACTCCAGCACGGCGAGCTGACGAGTCAAGCCGACACAAATTAACGTTTAAGTGTGCCATTTATTGATTTCATCTAAAGTTTAAAATGTGGACAGACAGTTTTAACATTGTAGAGGCAGTAAAAAAAACCCATTTCACCCGGATTGCATTAGTGCAGTTTCGCGATCAAATTTTGCGTAAGGCCGATGTAGGCAGGGCCGTCTTAACGCCAATGAGCGGTGCCGGTTTAGGGCCAGGAGCGCCAGTACGGATTAGCAAAAGGAACCGCGAAGAATGCAGCGGACGCCAGCTCTGAGGAAACCTTCCAGTGGGGGTTGCACCCTAGGTAGGTCATTGATGATCCCCCGCATAGCGGCCGTCCTAACCATTGAGACTCGTATGCTTTGCCCGGGGTGGCGCCAAAGTGGTAGCGGGTCATAGTAGGAAATTTCCACCCCCTCCTTGTGAGGCCAACTTAGTGGGAGGCATCTTCGACTTTCTGTCCTGGATGCCCAGGTGGCCGCTTCAGAAGCGACCGCTCCGGGGGGGGGGTTTCCCAGCTGTCACGTCCTTTTCTGGGGGAGTGGGCCAGATAGCTGGGAGGGTCTTCCAGGAAGACCCATGAAGAGCACTAGGAGCACTAGGCTCGGGGCTTCTGATTTTCTTCCACATGTAGGATCATCAATGCATAGGCATGTTGGACATTTGCCCGGGAGCCCACGAGCATAGAGGCCCCATGGGAATATGTTTATTCATGTATATTAGGTATATTTATTTCTTTTATTCCTGCGGGGGAGGGGCCCAAAACTATTTCTTTGCCCGGTGGCCCAAACTGGTGTAAAGACGGCTCTGGATGTAGGGAGTCCTATCCTGGCTCCCTCTTCCCGTCTGGAATTCGGGAGTGCAATCGGTTTGCCCGAACACACATGGAAAACCAAACACTCCATCAACATTGAAAACTATAATAAAAATCCAATAAACCACGGATTAGCGTAGGACGCAAAAAACTTTCTGTATAAGAGCGTCAGTAATATATAAGTTAAGATAAGATGATACTAATGCTGTTATGGAGATATGTGAGGTCTCAATAACACTGAGAGGATGACCATAAAATATTGTTGTCAAAAGTCGGAAAATTAGGGCTTACGAAAATTGTGTTGCCCTTTTCAATTTTTTTTTATAAATGGGGTTATTTCGATTTAAATATTATAAAATTAATTTTTTGAAAGGGGTAAATTACATTTTTTAGAGTCCAGGTAACTACAAAATATCCCCTTTTCCGTGTTGAATCTATGTGAGAGAATGTAAATTTATTATCATTATTTTTTGTTCGTACAGGCCTCTAAATGTTTATCCAATTTTAATAACCAAGATCCGTTCCAACGATTACCGGGTTCCTCATACTATACTAAGTTTAAACGCCATTCGTAAATTCGTGATTCTTTATATAGGTTTAATGCCATCACCTCACTTTGTACGGTGCTTGCCCGCAAGAGTGCTATTTCCCTCAGGGTTCAATCGCCAGTCTGCTAATGCATCCTTGTTACTAATATACCCTTCGTGCTAAAATAAACCTTGGTTTCTAATATATCTTTTGTACTAATACATCAATTGTGCTAATATACTCAAGATGGTGTTATGCCCTTAGTGCTAATATATCTTTGATACTAATAAATCATCTGTGCTAATTTAATCTAGGTACTTTTATAACCTTTGTGCTTTGATACCCTTGGTGCTAATATACCCTGCTGCTAATATGATCTAGGTGCTGTAATACCATTAGCACTAATATACCCTTTGATGCTGTTGCCATTGCTGAGAGTCCTGTAGTAGCCTATCCGCACTAATATGATCTAGGTGCTGTAATACCATTAGCACTAATATACCCTTGATGCTGTTGCCATCGCTGAGAGTCCTGTAGTAGCCTATCCGCACTAATATGATCTAGGTGCTGTAATACCATTAGCACTAATATACCCTTGATGCTGTTGCCATTCGCTGAGAGTCCTGTAGTAGCCTATCCGCACTAATATGATCTAGGTGCTGTAATACCATTAGCACTAATATACCCTTGATGCTGTTGCCATCGCTGAGAGTCCTGTAGTAGCCTATCCGCACTAATATGATCTAGGTGCTGTAATACCATTAGCACTAATATACCCTTGATGCTGTTGCCATTGCTGAGAGTCCTGTAGTAGCCTATCCGCACTAATATGATCTAGGTGCTGTTATACCATTAGCACTAATATACCCTTGATGCTGTTGCCATTGCCGAGAGTCCTGTAGTAGCCTATCCGCACTAATATGATCTAGGTGCTGTAATACCATTAGCACTAATATACCCTTGACGCTGTTGCCATCGCTGAGAGTCCTGTAGTAGCCTATCCGCACTAATATGATCTAGGTGCTGTAATACCATTAGCACTAATATACCCATTGATGCTGTTGCCATTGCTGAGAGTTCTGTAGTAGCCTATCCGCATGTCAGCGAGCTCAGATTAGTTTGTCCGGCGTACTGCCAGTGAAGCGTTACGGTCCGAGATGAGCAATCAGCATGTTTCAATCTTATGGGCCATGAGCAAACATATGGCCTAAGGATTGTGTTTGTTTGTGCAGGAGGGAGATAGTGTGTGGTAGGGGAGCAGGGGGGGGGCTCGGCCCAAACTCATTCGAACTAACCATGATTTGAATGTAGCACACACACACAGCTAAGCTTAGCATTATAGAGCTATATTTAAATCTATACGCCACGATATTACGTCATACTTCCAATAACCTTTACGGACCGTCTTTATATGCTCAAACCTCAGACCATTTATAACATTAATGTGATCGAAATAGAAGGTGAGTAGAAGTTGCTGTTTTCATTATTTTCATTTACGGATGTCCCGAAAATAACATTTTAAACTAAATATTGAAAATAATTGTGTTGCGATTAAACTTAAAAAAAAGCATCAGTGATTTTTGTTATTGTACTTCAACGGTCAACAGTAACATAAACAACAGATGGCAACAACGGTGTGCGTCTAATTAGCGTTAACTGCTGGAACTCCAGAGCCATAGCTGATTGATCACATGCCCCAAACTGCAACTCAACCGACTCAATTTTTACTGGGGTAATCCAGTTCGTCTCACGTCCCCTCCTTCCCCCAGCCTCCCCCCTCCCCCCACACACTCAACCACATAAGATACTGATCACAAAACGTTTACAGTGCGATAAAGCAGTGCTTCTCAAACTTTTTAGTATGGTGGACCGGCAGGAATTTTTTCCATTGCACCAGGGACCGGTGTACTATTTTTCTGCAATGACAGTTTTTCCTGTCCTTTTTTTTAGAACTTCTGCGGACCGGCGGCGGATGGCCCACGGACCGGCACCGGTCCGCGGATCACCACTTTGAGAGCACAGCAGTAAAGTACCGGCGTTTTGTGGAGAGAAAGGAATAAGAAAAGTCTGCACACACTTAAAATCATTCCCCATTTGTCCAATTACATACATATATATTTATATTAGGGCTGTTATCGATTAATTTAAATTTAATCGTTAACTTTTGAAAAATTATCGATTAATTAATCGATAATTTCGATTAAATTCAAAAATAGAAACTTATGACGTCATTAAAATGAACATATCTCACGGACATTGAAAATTAAGAATATTTTGAACTAAATTTCATGAAAATGTGTTGATACTTGATTTGTGCTGAAGGTGGTACGTCAGCGATGTATTTGATCTTTTAAAAGAGAATTGTTTATGGCAGTGGACACAGTAAACGTTTTCACCATCTTCGACTTTGCCATCCGTAGTTAGCTTAAAAACAACATATTTGCTCAACTTTCTAGTTATATGTTTAAATTTAACTGCGCTGATGCTGTCAGTAGGGCCGTCGTAACGCATAGGCCCGTTGGGCATTTGCCCGGGCGCCCACGAGCATATGGGCCCCATGGGAATATGTTTATTTATATATATTATGCATATTCATTCTTTATTCCTGCGGGGGAATGGCCCAAAACTATTTCTTTGCCCAGGGGCCCAATATGGTGTAAAGACGGCTCTTGCTGTCAGCCATTTTTTAGTTGATGTCTGCCGGTCAACATAGATTAATAAAATAAATTTTAATATTACGCGGGAGATGTTTGTACTTAAAAATATATATAAAAATTATTATTAATAATTTATTATTTTTTACAAAAATTTTTTAAAAATATTATAAATATTTTCTTAAATTTTAATCTAAATTTTATCGATTAAAATTATTTTAATCGATATTTAATCGATAAAATTTTTAACGATTAATACAAAGATTAATCGATAATTTCCGCAGCCCTAATTTATATATATATTACGGCCAAAGCCCGAAGTCGGCCACTTCGTGAAATGGCCGGCCAATTCGCGAAGTGGTCAATGTTAGCCGGCCAAAGCCCGAAGAAAGAAATCATGAGCAGATTGAAGGTTGACTAGTAAGATTTCATACTTAAAATTGATTGTTAATTACAAATGATAGCGAAAACAAGGACTGTTCGTTGGCTGGCCAATTCGCGAAGTGGCCGGACTTCGGGCTTTGGCCGTAACATATATACCGAAATCACTCACACACACATATGTTTTATGCATGCACTTGTAAATCTACACTACAAGCAGGTCAATCAATAAACGCCCCCGTGGGCGTCAGAGACGTAGCAATAATAATTTATGAAACAGAAACGTTTATTACAAAGTAATATTGTCAAAGCAGAAGAGTGCTTCAGTGCCCGGATATGGGAAGATATCGGTGATGACGTCCAGCTGTAGCTGACGAAAACATGCCTGGGGTCGATTGCGGATTTTCGAACCGGTAGAACAAATTTATTTTTAGGGCACAAGAAAGATAATTTAATAGCTCTCTTACTTTGAAGTTGAAATGTTAAACGTCAATCGGAAAAAAAATCACCCCCTCCCCTCTCACACACACATTTTATTCTTTTTCACTAAGCTTTTCCTTTTTTTGGTTATACTTTTTTTTATTATAATTTTTTTTAATCACACGAATCATTTCCAAGCACTAGATTTGAGCGACTCCCACCAATCGCAACCCGCAGATAATGCTGTATTTACGGGTTCTTAGTTCGAAATTTGTTGTGTTTAGGATTTTGTGATAATCTTGTTATCGATAAACTGAGGTTAAGACACTAAATGTCCACAGCAGCCTAGCAATGTAGTCCGTCCAGTGCAGGGTTACCAGGTGAAAATAGGAAAAAGGAGAACTTGCCATTTGAAAGAAATTGTTGATAACATTTTTTTTCCAAATGCAATAAAATTAAAAGAATTTAAAAAAAACAAATAAAAAAAAATTATGGAAAATTAAAAAGGGAAAACGAATTAATTTTATTTTTATTTTTATAGAGTGTCAAAGAACTTTAAAAGTCTATCTACTTCTGGAAATAATTTACTTAAAGGAAAACGAAAAAAAAACAACTCAGCCACTTTGTTTAGCTTAAGTTCAGGTTAAACATTAACTTACAACATAATTTAAGCCAAATGTATTCCTACATAGTCAAGGCTGCAATGGTTAACACGCACATAGCTACCCGTTGCCGTATCATATCAAGAACGTCACTTTAAAAGAGAACAACTTTTGCGGCCAATATTTCTGACGGAAAATTTTTCTCTTGTGGTCGTCACTAGGGGGTGTAGGTGGTGCGGACCGCATCGGGTGACACCATCACAAGGGGTGTCCCCAAAGTGTAAAATCCGTATTGTTCCCGTTATTTGGCACTGGTGCATACGTTCCCGTTATTTGGCACTGGTGCATACGTTCCCGTTATTTGGCACTGGTGCATACGTTCCCGTTATTTGGCACTGGTGCATACGTTCCCGTTATTTGGCACTGGTGCATACGTTCCCGTTATTTGGCACTGGTGCATACGTTCCCGTTATTTGGCACTGGTGCATACGTTCCCGTTATTTGGCACTGGTGCATACGTTCCCGTTATTTGGCACTGGTGCATACGTTCCCGTTATTTGGCACTGGTGCATACGTTCCCGTTATTTGGCACTGGTGCATACGTTCCCGTTATTTGGCACTGGTGCATACGTTCCCGTTATTTGGCACTGGTGCATACGTTCCCGTTATTTGGCACTGGTGCATACGTTCCCGTTATTTGGCACTGGTGCATACGTTCCCGTTATTTGGCACTGGTGCATACGTTCCCGTTATTTGGCACTGGTGCATACGTTCCCGTTATTTGGCACTGGTGCATACGTTCCCGTTATTTGGCACTGGTGCATTCAAGAGAAAGTCTATGGAGTAAATCGTGAGGGGGTTGACACCAACCCTTGTGACGCCTCCGTGTCTAGGTATGTATGAAAAGCTAGAGTTTCTACCCTTTTCTCACTTTCATTATTCAACTACCTCAAGGTAAGCAGCGAACACATTCAAAGGCGTTAATTTTTACCGCATATTTAATGACATCAACGAGGTCATTTCACCCAATGAATAAATAAATAAATACATAAATAAATAAATAAATAAATACGTTGTTGTTTGTTATAGACAGCATCGAATATTATCAAGTTGTTCTAAGGGTGCCCTAGGCAATATATCTTGAAAATTAAGCCATTTAAAACGGAGGCGCCACAACGTTTGGTGTCACCCAGTGCGGTAGCTCACGATGTCACCCCCACCACATCACGGCTTACCATTTAGACCTCTCCCCGAGTCTGCAGTGCCAAATAACGGGAACTTACATAATTTAACACTTTGGTGTCGCCCCTTGTGATGGTGCGGTCTGTACCCCCACGCTCCCGCAAGTGACGACTATGATTTGAAATTGGAGGCTGATTTGCGAATCGGAAATTATTTTTTTAACGATATTTCTGTGTTGCTTAGTCAAAGTCTATTGATATATTTTTTTCTCTAATTCTATTAAAATTTAGTATTTTAATATATTTATCAAAATTAAAAAAAAAGATACGTGTGGCTTTTTAGTTGTGGTCGTTATAATCACGTTTTCCCCCGTCTTCGGCAAATCTAAAACATTTCTTAAACACGACTATACAAACAATGAAACGCATCGTAGCAACGAGCCCCAAAACGACACTGCTCATCATAGCATATTTAGCGCTAATTTATCTTTCATGTAAACGATTTTCTCAAACGCTGGTTTCGAATAGCACCATTAATTCAATCGGCATCACGTTTGGCTTCAGTCCCGATGTTAATGATTCTTCCCAGGTTTCTGTGTATGCTGTTTTAGTCATGATGCAAGGTCAAAAGAAGAAGAAGAAAAAAACACAACTTATTTCGTGCTCTACACTTGTAGGTTATAGGTCATTGGCCGTTTTGGGACTTGTTGTAAACAGTGAACAGATTTAGGATTACACGGACCATATTTGGACCATAGTTTATGAAATACTGCTAAAACTTGATGGCTGATAAAGCTGATTCGTGTAACTCCCAGAGAAAAGTATTTAACACGTGAATATGTTTCCGCCAGTACAAGAGCTCTATTCTACGCAGTGTAGTTATATTTGGGTCACTAGAAAAGGTTCATGCAAGGGTCATTGGATGGTTTGAAGTGGGTGCAACGAACCATGTCGTAAATAAACGTAACATGATTTCCAGGTGTTGGTGTGGGAACGTAAAAAAAAGCAATTACAGATTAAATGTTAAACATAAATGAGTTGATACAATAGAGCAGGAAGGTGGCGCTATAAGTAACTAATGTAGAAATAATGTCTCAGTATTAAACTGATGTATAGTTGTTGCACGCAAGAAGAGGTGGTTTAATGCCATGGAATGATAGAATACAAAACAGTATACAAAGGGGTGAATCATTAAATCATGCGGAACCATTTTAACCGTGGGGCTGTGGAGGGTAGGAAATGGCAGTTGAGTAAAGGGAGGTTAGTGGATGTGTCATAAAAAGAACGGAGTTCCCCTTTATTTACATTGGCTGTTTGTGTTGTGTCTTCTTAGACGTATTGATTTTTGTTGTTTAAAAAAGAAATTTTGGATCAGAGATTTTATTGTAGAGGTTTGAGAATACTTCAAAGCTGTAATAAAAAAACAACAAAGAAACAACAAAAAAAAACCAACAAAATAACCAAAACAAAAACAACAAAAAACCAGGATTCAAGTGTTCACAAAAATATGAGCTATTGTAATTCTTTATTTACGCTGTAGTCATGCAAAATCTTTACAATTGCTTGTGGAGTCCATACATTTTAACACGCACAGTTCTCGTGTTTGTAGGTAACATTCAAGCTACACACCTGAATATTGGCAATTGCGAGGCTCTGGTCGATCAGTGAAGTAAATTTGGGTGGGAATTTATTAAATTATTATGTCAAATCTTCGCCAATCCGTGTCTTTAGGCCCGGTGTCAGACTATGCCTTTTTAATTGAATTCGCATAACATTAGTATGAGCTCGGTAGATCTGATTTAGAAATAAGGGTTTCACAATTATGTAAAGACGATATTATTACTGTGCAATGTGATTTCATCAACATTGTTCACGCATACGGCCTTCCTAAAATTTAGCAGTTACCCATCTTTTGACCTCAACCACGTATTGTTTTGACACAGAGAGCTAACATTCTTCTATCACTTGCCGGTTGCACAACTCCAAGTTTTGAGTTTCAAGGTACATCTGTAATAGTTAGCAATGCACTCTTCACATCGAAAGCATTTAAAGAATCAGGTCCTTATTTTATGCACTATCCGGGTCTTCAATGGTGCCTTCTTTTGTGTGCCGTCAGATAACCACAACATCATTGTTCAGCCTGAGGTTAGTTGGTCCTTGTGCAAAATAACAAACTCGTGTGCATGGTGCAGCATATTGATCTTCTTTGCGAATTTATCCCCGCTTATTTTTTGTCCATCTTAATGTGTACTTTTGGACCATCTAACTGCAAAGAGTCGATTTTAAAGGAGGATTAATTTTTAGGAGCTTGGAATACATTCAAAGAATGGTACAACGTAAATTCAAGCTGAACCGCCGCAGGGATGAGATCTTCTGAAAGAAAATGTTATATTTGTTATGTTTTGTGATTGATAGGAATTGTCATGGACGTGATATAAAAGCTTTTATTTTCATCACACAAATAAGAGGCTGTGAGATGATATTATTTTTTTATAAGCCTACATTGTCTTAGCAGAAAAATTATACGATTCATGCTAACCAATGCTATAGCTAATTGTTTGTGATGCTGACACATGTGCGTTTATCATTTCCGACAGTTCATCCGGAAACTGTCTTGTTGCACTACGATTATATATATATATTTTTTAAATTCATCTCGATGCCATTTGTGCCCATTAGAGACTTAGGCCTATTTAGAAGCCTTAAATTTTGGGGTAATTGTACTTTATGTTATGCTATTTTCCGTTATCCGTGTCCACGCATTAACCATCGATTTTCTGCCGGCCTACCAGAGTCCAATTATTACACTGATTGGCAATTTATTGAACTATTAGAAACAAAAAAGTTAGTTAAAAAAACCAATTCCCTTTTCATTAGTACATGACATTATGACATCATCTCTATTTTTAAAATTTGAACATTTATCTCTACTCCCTCATGAAACCACCCCTCCCCTCCCCCTAAAATGATTGTAATAAACACTGAGAACTATACATACTGTTTAAATCGTACATGCCAGCTGTTAAAGCCTCTGTATCAATAACCCACATGATAGTTTATTACCTTTCTTTAAATAAATATAGTTAACAAAGAGTTCATCAAGATTCGACAAGATCATCCCGCAGGCAACATAAAAAAAAACAACAACAACAAATAACCTGACGAAACAAAGTAAACAATGGGTCACACTGGGACATCCTCGACCACCCAGCAATCCCAGCCCCGCGCACAGATTTTCACAACAGCCCTCCAGATTTTCCGCTCAGTTTGCGCTAACCCGTCCAGAATGGCTGTATTTGGGTCAAGCTCACGCGCCCGATCAATACCTTAGCCAGGGACGGACGAGTCAGTGTTCCAGGACGGGCAGTGGGGGCTGGGGGTGGGGATGGACGGGTGGAGGGGGAGGGGGTGCGCGCGTGTTGGCCGAGAGACTATACGCCAGTACGAAGACTTCCAATTGCTGTCAACACGGAGGTTGGACAGGCCAATCGATTGATCAAATGCGATTCTAGTAGCCGGGAGATTAGATGACTACTTCAAAACCTTCCTCTATGGTGACACGAAACGTGGAGGGTGAAACAATAAGAGGGGGAAAATAATGAGATTGGTGGGGGGGGGGACTGGGAATGAGGAGATCTAATTTTAAAATATAGTGGTGCCTGGATGGTTCATGTAAAAGCGGAGTTTACTTAGGCTGGCGTAGCCACAGTAATATACTTAAATGTGTAAAACATTCGGTTCAAAGATGAAATTATGTTTTATTTATTTCCATCTACAGGGAAGGAGAAACAGCAAGTTATTATCAACGAATAGTGTTTCTACTTTCTTTAAATAATACACGAAATAAATAAAGACCATTAAAATAAATTGAAATTTACAATAAAATAAGCATTTAAATAAGCTGATGGCTATTCTGTTATTTTTAGCCATTTGTCCTATATTGCCTATTTTTACCCTCTTTTTTGGACCCAATACAAGTTTATTTTTAACTCTGTCAGAATTTAAAAATAAAAAAATCTAAAATAAGGCACTTTATTTAACCATTAAGATCTCCAATATCTAAAAATATTAAAGGTCTTATTTTCTTCTCTTCAATCGAGAAGGCTACACATTTCCATGTAAATGAAATAGGTCTTTCCTACACGCCTTGCTATAATGTAACTGGAACCAAACAATTCATCGTGTCTCGGTCGTATAAAACGTGTCAGAAGTGACGATTCGTTCTCAATTGTATCAACGGATTTGAAAATTTGATCAATGAAAGTGATATTTTTTTGCGTTAATGACACAATTTAACCGTTTTCTATTCTTAAGAAGAATTCAATTGTTTTTTTTCTTCAAATCGACAATTGTTTATAAAGTTATAATTATTATGACCAGTTTTTGTTTTACTACGTACCGCCAACCTCTACACTTAGGTTTGTACTAATGATCCTACATGTGGAAGAAAATCAGAAGCCCCGAGCCTAGTGTTCTTCATGGGTCTTCCTGGAAGACCCCCCCCCCAGCTATCTGGCCCCCTCCCCCCAGAAAAGGACGTGACAGCTGGGCGGCCACCTGGGGATCCAGGACAGAAAGTCGAAAATGCCTCCCACTAAGTTGGCCTCACAAGGAGGGGTGGAATTGCCTTACTACGACCCGCTACCACTTCGGCGCCACCCCGGCAAAGCATACGAGTCTCAATGGTTTGGACCGCCGCTATGCGGGGGATCATCAATGACCTACCTAGGGTGCAACCCCCACTGGAAGGAGGATTCCTCAGAGCTGGCGTCCGCTGCATTCTTCGCGGTTCCTTTTGCTAATCCGTGCTGGCGCTCCTGGCCCTAAACCGGCACCGCTCAATGGCGTTGCTAGTAAAATTGAGGGGGACGAAGCGGTCGCTTCTTATTTACCCGACCCTCAACGGGTACTTTGGTTTTCATCATCGACAATGCATTTAAGATGCTTTGTCTAAGATCCGTACAGCGACTGTAATCATATGTGACTAGCACCTAACACCTAACATATCGGACTTTGGCATTGCCTGCCGGGAGTTGTTGGTTTCAGGTCGCCGAGTCGCGGTCAGGTCCATGCCCCACGACCTTACTTATCCGCCGAGCCCCTTTCGACGGTAAGGTTTGTACTAAACTGTTGTATCCGTTCATCCCAAGAATTGTGACAATTTTAATTAGATCTGCTTTCTAAGCTATTTATCTTTATTTGACGTCTTCTCACGAATATCACTGCTGGGGCAATCTTAATGCCATAAATATTATAGAATGATAGCAGCATATAATTATGCTTTTCGTAAAGAAGGCAGATCTACTCCCATGTCCAAAGAAGTCTTTATTCCTTACTTCAGATGACATCTCAAATAACGGGGGTGGGAGGGTGGGGGAGGTTAGAGATTAAGGTGTTATGGTTAAAGTCACTGTAAGAATCTCGGTTCGAGTCAGTCAACTGTTTAGTCAATGTATCTGTAAGTTACTTGTAACAAAGAAAGAGTATTTGTGGACTTTGCAAAAGTCAGGAGTCACTCACTCCTGAAATAAATTGCCAAACCCACTTCATTTGGCCACTTCATTTGGCCACTTCATTTAACCTCATTTAGCCACTTCATTTAGCCACTTCATTTATCCACTTCATTTATCCACTTCATTTAGCCACTTCATTTAGGATTCTTCATTTATACACTTCATTTAGCCACATTCTTTAGCCACTTCATTTAGCTACTTCATTTAGCCACTTCATTTAGCCACTTCATTTAGCCACTTCATTTAACCTCATTTAGCCACTTCATTTATCCACTTCATTTATTCACTTCATTTAGCCACTTCATTTAGGATTCTTCATTTATACACTTCATTTAGCCATATCATTTAGCCACTTCATTTAGGCACTTCATTTATCCACTTCATTTACCCACTTCATTTAGCTACTTCATTTAGCCACTTCATTTAGCCACTTCATTTAACCACTTCATTTAGCCACTTCATTTACCCACTTCATTTAGCCACTTCATTGAGCCACTTCCAGTACGAAATAATTTTATGCAACGATTTTTAAACATAATATTGATGATGAATCTGTAAATCAGGAGCGACAAACACCTTGCTCAGCGGGCCAAAGCGTCAATTATACATACTTTTGGGAACCAAAAAAGGAAAAAAAATTGAACAAACGGGAAATTATTTATTTATTTATAAATATTTTTAATACCAGAAACATTAAAAAAAAGAAAATCATTAGCAAAACCATTTCAGTAATTTTCCCCATTTTTTTTTAAAGAGCTGCATGTTTGGTACACAAAGTTCTTATTTTGTGTGAGTGATGACCCGTGTCTTGAGATTCTTATGACGGACCACAAGTGTTCATAAGTGAGACGACTCCTGTATCATGTTTTGTTAATTGTGCATTGCGTTTTCTTTGCTCAGTGTCACCAGAAAACAATTGATACAAATTGTTACATTGTTGTATTCATGTTTCAATTGAAATGTCTTCACTGCATAATGTATTTCACTGATCTCGTTGAGTTGTAGGCTCGATTACGTCAGACAGGTGTGCCAACCCACAATTCCATTGTTTGTCCTGAAAAACTCCCTTATATTTGATGTCCAACAGATTTGCTTGATCAGATGGAAAAATCTTCTTAGTGAATTCAATTGTTTTTTTTTATCGGAGGGCTATTCAATATATATATTTTTTTAAAATCTCTTTTGGGTGGGATATAAATATACGTCTTAAGTACGTTTGACACATATTTCTCAAATGAATGTGGAAACTATAAATATGACCCAAATTGTAAAAAAAACAACAACACATGATTCTTTCATTCATTCAAAAATTATTTCTTTCGTATAGTGACGCAATAATTAATTTCGCGGATTTTTGAAAGACCCATATCTCCTTAGTTAAAAGTTAAATAAAATATACGTACAACTCATCAGATCAAAACGCTAAACTAGTAAATCCGACATGTGAACCTGTGTTTGTACATTTTTCATGAGAAAAGGTTCGTTCGTGGAATGTTAGTGGAGTCAAAAATGTTCAAGATCAGAAGTTATAATTTTTGAAGTATCTTTCTCCCTGGTGGAAACTTAAGCGTAGCGATCAGGCACTCATCACCCATGAGATGAGCACTGAGCATTGTCCCAGCCGAGTACCTACATAGTTTTGACAGGAGAAGAGATCATGGCTGTCGGTTGTGTGGCAACTCCGAGGAGACGGTGGAGCATCCGCTGATTGAATGCCCCACGCTTGTCGGGGATTCGGACAGGTCAACTCCAATGCCTGTGGAAAATTATCTTTATGGCGATGCGCGCTTGATGAGGCTTGTTAGTGAAACAGTGAGCCGGGGCTTAAGGGCGTCAAGCTCGACCCTAAAAGAGAATGTCATGAATCATGATAGACCCTTTCTTACGTTAAATATTGACTCACTTCAGATTTTTGTCGTTAGACTTTTATGGATTCTGTTCAATCCTAATTTTTTAATGTTTTTAAAATGTAGTCTTTATAACCAATTGATGAAAAAAAAATCGTAAACAAAATTTTCCTTAAAATTTAAAATTACTATCTGGAAGCTTAAATGCTCAGACGAAAACTTTTTTCCCCCGATCTTTCATCACCCCACACACCCAAATAATTTATCTCCCGAAATAACAACAAAGAAAATTCCCTTTTTGAACTCAAACCAAATGGCTAATGGATTTGATTTTTAAAAAGGAAACAAAAATTAGGACAGAAAAAGGAAAAACATGATTTTTCAAAAAAAAAGTGAAAACGAACGTCAGCCGAAACTGTGGGGCTTCAGAATTTGGGCTGTGCATCACTTATCAGTACTAATTAATTTTTCAGTTGTGTAACGCAAGCAAATTGGCTGAAATGTTATTTATATACTTTAAAACCCTTCTTTTTCTTGCTTGTTCCTTATTGGCGGAGCATTACGCTTTAGGAGAACGATTTACGCCAGTGCTTATCTTCTGTGCCATCAGCTTGTTCAGTCCGTCTATTTGATGTTATGGACGTGCTTGTATTCATGACGACTAAATGAAAGTGGTTGGTGTTTCTGTACTTGTATAGTATATCGTATGTTTAAACTTCCGTCGGTGCTGTTCGAGTGTCTGAGATTATTCTTCAGAGGGTGGAGACGAGGCTGCCTTGTGTTAATCAATAAATAATAATAAACAAGAAAAAAAAACAAAAAAACTAAATGAATTCTATTGGTTTGTTGCAATCAAACCAGGTTTAATTTTAGCCATGACGCAATGTCCAACACGCTTCAGGCCCGAGGTCAGTGGTTCACAGTCTTTTCACGTGGTGGATCCCTTTTGAGATTCAATATTTATGGGAAAGCCCTTTGGTTCTTACATATGTCTAACCAGTATATTATGATGCGTTGTTTTAAAGGAATATAATTCCTTGGGTGAGGAAGTACCCTCGATGTCCTTTGACCTCAGTGGATGACAGGATGTGAAACGCTAATTTAAACAAACGACTTGATCTTAATTCTGTAGTCGTTAAATCCCCACAAGAGGCTTAAAAATCGTTGATTGCTTCCCCTTTTAAGTCGTTTCCGTTCATCGTTTAGTTCGCTGTTGTTCCCAGACAATCGCAGAGCTGAACTCCTGAATAAGTTGGCGCTAAGTCGTACACAAGGGGAATCATCTATACGCAACGATTCACAAATTCATCTACGTCTATGTGCCGTTTAATCCATTATTTTATTGTAAAAGCAACGTTGTATTCCGAGTGTTAGCCAATTGTGATAATGCCATGAATTTATTTAATATTACAATAATTATATATTTTTAAAGAAAAGTATTTACACATTTAATATATATATTTCGGGTAAATGAATTTCCAAGAAAAAGCTGATTGAAGAATAGCCACCAGCTATCACAGTACCGTCGCGCCACTCAACACTGCTGACCAAAGGGACGAAAAGCCCCCGGTGACAGGATCCCTTGGTTTATTGAGCCGTCTCCTCTCAGCAGGAGATTAAAGCTGCCAGTGGCAAGACCCTTGCACGCAATCACTCGATGTTAGTTCACAATTTCCACCGACAGACGGCACTGTTTACTGTTGGAAGGCGGCGCCACTGGGATTCACTGGAGTTGTTTTAGGGAAGTTTACACTTATTTTTAAAGTAAACCATTTATTATTATTATTTTTTGTTGGTGGTTTTGTTGTGCGTGCCAAATAAAGAAAGACCTAACTAAAAAAAAACCCACTCCACCCGTAGGCCAGTTTGCAATTTACATCATCTTTTATAATCATTCAAGGATTTAGACTTAATATGGTCTTAAGCTATTTGAGATATGGGGCCCTTTTTAAGTCCAGTTATTATATGTTAGTGCCAAATATGACAATTTCTCACTCGTAAAATTATTTTTTTGGTAGGGCAAAAAAGTGGAGGCACTCAGTTATAGCTTGTGTAGCTTATACGTAAAACCGGCACTGTCTATAACAACGGTGGTCAAACCACGGCTCGCGAGCTGCATGCGGCTCTTCTGTGTTCACGTTGCGGCTCGCGTACAATTTATGAAAGGTATGTTAGAATGATTACTGGAAGATTTCCAAGCCATGTTTAATAACCGATATTGCTGCAATGTGGATTGCTGCAATGCGGCTCTCAGCAATTAAAAAAAAATAAAATTTTTTAAATGGCTCTCAGTTACTACAGGTATGGTCACCCCTGGCTATTATATATTGAAGACACACGATTGATGTTTTCTATCATTCTAGCTCGTGTGCAACTTGAGAGGGTTTGTGATGTGTTTTTTTTTAAAGAAGAGAATACTTCGCAAGGGCTTCTCATCTAGGGTTTCAGGAGCTGGATGTGGGCTGGAGGGCAGGAGGCAAAAAACACACACGTCTCGAGTGTTGCCGCCTCAACTGTTCCTTACACACAAGACACGTGCCAATCGTTAATTTTTTATATCTTTAATTTTGTAGAGCATATACAGTACTACAGATAAAGATAAGTTTAAGTTTGAAAAGGCGTTTGGGGATATTTAGTACGAGCAAGAAAGCCCGTCCAAGGACGTTCCGCCACCGTTCGGTGGCATGTTGTAACTCCCCTCCAACAGCCGTCTCGACCGGCATACATGTGCATCACGTCAAAAATACTATTCTTTATAGTTAAAATAAATAACTCGTTAAAACCGAGCTTTTGACTATAAATCCCACCGCGCATAACTCAAAATAAAGTCTTGGAAGAAATACTGCATAAAAAATAACTCGTTTTGAACGACCGCGTAAACGTGTTCAATATGATTGGCTGTAGGAGTCATATGTGTTTGAGGGACCAAACCGCTATCGATGACCGCACGGAATATAGCCTTTTATAATATAGGATGAGAAGGAGATAAAAAATATTACCCTCCCCCAAATAAAACAAAATTATTATCGTAATCCACCTCCTTGCCCTCTATAGTCTTTACAGAGTTGCTTCATTTGTTTGCTTCAGAATAACGCTCTTGCTACCAGGCGTTTCTTGCAAATTCCTTTGTTTCTTTTTATTTTATCTCTAACCGTCTCCTCCTCTGCCCTAAACCACATAAAGCCAAGGTGCGCCCCATCATTACCCAGCACTTCACACCGCCCACAGCAATTGATTTCTTGCGAGTTCCAGGAAATAATGGAGCAACTGCGATGTGTTATAAACGCTGCGTAATATAACTTCAAACAAAATTTTTTGAAACACAACAGCAACAACAGTAGAATTTCAAAACGCCAAGCTAGAGCCTAGAATAGAGCTAAGCCGTGAGATGATTGATTAGTGATCATGGGGGATGTATTGTCAGGAGAGAAGTGGCTAGTCATTTATTCCCCCCGGGGGGGCACATGGAAATTATCCCATGTAGATACCATGTTCATTCAAAAATATTCTTCTCTGGGAAATATATGCATCGCATATTAAACATAATCCCTTTAGAGCTAACCAGAGATTCAGACTAGGAAGTGAGGAGCTTGAAAGCTGAACTCCCCCTCAAGACATATTATCTTTAAAAAAAAAGATCTGAAAATACGCCAAAGACGTCAATCCAAGGAAGATCCTTAAAATTTCCATGCATAAATAATTATGAATAAGTATATAAATGAAAATTTAACATACGTTTGCTTGCCTTACACTGGTATACACGACGCTAATGGGCCTTGGTAGATTTTGACTTCGAACAACTCATATATTTCATTCCTGCAATGGTTATCAATAGGTGAGTTTATCTCAAAATATACGTGACAATCTGTGCTATAAAATCACTTGGCATAATTAGAGCAATAACTCGTCAACATAATATCGCAATGACCTTTAAATAATTGTGCACTTTTTGTGAATTTTAAGTGAGTATTAGCAAGAGGCAGGAATTCTCTTTTGATCAAGCGTCTTTTTATGCACACTCAAGATTTCATTTGATGTTCCGACTGGCTGATGATTCTACGAAGTTACGCGTGTATGTTCTTCATCGAATACAATACAATCTGCGTAATGTAGTCATTCAAATAATAAAAAGTTAACGCTGAATTGAAAACAGGTTAGAATGTTTTCATCACGACGTTGATATACATATTTGTATTAAAATGGATAATTTCACCACAATGATAACACGAACATGTTTTAAAATTATATGTTTACTTCCATGGCAGTAGTTGCAATTGTTCCATTCTCAAATTACAATTCTGCGGCTAAACTATATCTTTGTGAATTCTGTGTTTAGGGGCCGTCCATAAATGACGTCACGCGATTTTGGCCGTTTTTAACAGCCCTCCCCCTCGTCACACTTCATCACATAAACCTAGACCCCCCCTCCAATATGACGTCACAAATCTTTGACACCCCACCCCCTAAAAGCCGTATGTTCTAATTTGAAAACAAGCATGTTTCAAATCACTTTTTTGTCATTTAAATATGTATTTAGAGTAAATATGCACTCTAATATCGTAAAACGTGTGAAGCCATTGAAACATGTCATTAAATAAATTGTAGGCAAACAAATAATTAAGTGGAACTTTTATTTACAGGTTCTCGTTTTTTGATGTGACGTCACATTTCTTAAACACCCCCCTCCCCTCGTCACACATCGTCACAAATGATTGACCCCCCCCCCTCTCCTAGGCGCGTGACGTCATTTATGGACGGCCCCTTATTTTTTTTAAATTCCTTTCAGCACCACTCAAAATTAAAGTAGAAACACCTCTAATTCCTTCCAGCCGTGATATAAAATCTAAACCATTTTTAAATCCTTTATATCAACTCGCGGCGTCTGCTTGATGCCTTGCTTGATTGTTTGCCGAAAAAACTTTGCATCGATTTGTAATCCACTTCCCCAATATGCTAGCGAGCTGAAATTTTGCAGGCAGACTCGTGCAGACGATAAAAATAATCTGTCAAAATTTCAGATCGATCGACTGTACTGTATTTAAATTATTGATTTTTAGATTATCTCTATTTATCTCTATGTATCATGTTAATTTTTGTGCTAGAGTGTCGCGGTGCGTATTATATTGAACAACCTTTTTAATACTTTCCTGTCGCGAGGTGCTGTGCGTATTATATTGACGATACTTTTTAAAAATATATTCCCTATCTGTAAATGTAAATGCTAGTAATTGCTAGTCTGTCTCGCGGTGCGCAATATATAAAACATGTTTTTATAACCCTTTCCCCGTGATCAAATCGAGCTGAAATTTAGCAGGCAAACTGTAGTAGTTTTTTTTACTATAAATCCTTTATATATAAGACATAACTACAATTTTGGATTTTTGGATTGTCGTGCGATGCGTATCATAATGAACATACTTTTAATTATGTCTCGTAAATAAAGGATTTATAGTACTTTTTTTTTAAAACGAGTTTTAAAAAAGTTATATCTGCAGTAAAAGCAAATCATTCCTTATTCTCAACACCTGCGTCTCAAATTCAAAGTGTAATCCTCCTTCAGATGTTACGTTAACGCCCTGGCCAAAGTGAATCTTCTACGAATTGGTCGCGGGGTTAAATATTAATGTGTTGAGACCAAGGGTTTGGGATTATTATTTTTGTTAAAACTTTTTTTTTCTTTTAAGATCCTCAATTTTTATGCAATCGCGACCGTCAACTTTTGTATAGAGTAGATTCATGTCAAATTCTTGTTTGAGAAATGAGAAGTGTTTTGGATTTCCTTTCATCTTTTTGTGGTCATAGTTTTGGCTTAATAAATATAGATTAGATAAAACTATCAGGAATTGAGAGGAAAGAAAATGATGCAGAGTTAATTGTATACCAAAACTACATTTCTCAGTTTTTATATTATTCATTCTCCATTAGCTGCAATCGAGTTTCAAAGCCGCAAACACAATTATGGAAATCAAGACTAAAAGTAGTGCCACTGGCAAACTACTTTGATTTAAAACAAAATATATTAATACGCACGTTTCATTTATTCTTACTCTGCGGGTCACATGAGGTGTGCCTCCCATTTAAGACCCAAATTAAACATTCAGAATTCAAATTTCTTTTAAAATGCCAACAAATCTCAGTGAGTTATATATTGCAAAAACGTGAAATTTTATTACCATTCGTATATTAAAGCTCACCTTCCTCAAAATAGTTGACCGAAATCCTGATTCACACTCGGCGCACTTGAACATCGTTCCTGAAAATCATTTCGCGTCTCTAATAATGACATTATAAATGTGCTGGTGATTATATTTGGTTCATTCTTTCACTCGATCTCCTCTAATGAGAACGACACATGACAATTTTTCATGACAAATTGTCCCGAAGAATTGATTTTCATTGATGAAATTTCTAACGCTCTTAATATCTCAAGACTCTTGCAACAGATGTTTTATAATACGTATTTATCCCTCAGCCTTGTGTGCTTGATTGGAGGGGATATGGTGCTTTAATTTTTTGATTGGATAAAGGCATATTATTATTATTGGATTTATCGTAGTACTATGACTGTTAAAATAGCGCTGTTAATACTCTGCATAAACGGTTAGAAATCCCCATTTTATTGTCTCAAACGGTGATTATGTGTTAATATGTTGGGTACTACCGTCCAGTTGTTGGTAGTCTTCGATTTCGGGGAGGAGATGAGTTTGTTGAAAATATTATTATTTCTTGTTGTTATATTCTAATGTAGGCGAAAAACGAGAAGCATTTTTTTCATAGTATTCGTAGCTTTTATTTGCAGATTTAATTACTATTATTGGAGCTAACAAAATCATCTTCCTATTTTCCGTTTGTCTTTCTAGTCTAAATATCAAACATCAGGTAATACCACAGGCTCTATCTGGACATCTTTTTTAACGTTTTAAATTTTCTGTGAAATAATTATGGTATGAAAGACAAAAATGTTGCCTTCGTGTGTGTGTGTTTTTTTTTCTTCTTAAGCCTGCATTCAACAAGCACTTTTTTCATTTATGCTAATCTCACATAGCGATTGTCGCTCAAAATACGCCATATGATATCATTTCACGAATTGTTTTTTTTAGACGTTTGCTCTTTTCATTACCTTATCTTTACCTCCACAACCTCCCTCAGGAATTATATTGTGTTAATGCTTTAAGGGTATTTAAGCAGGACGCAAAGGAAAACGTAGCTCATTTAAACCTTTGTTCGAGATGTTATACTTTTCTTAAAAGGCGAATCCGTTGTCGAAGGATCCTTACAAGAGAGCTGCTTTCTTAAAAGACTCATGGCACCTAAGTCCGTGTCACATAACACGTTTCAGGCTAATTCATTGATTTAAATCTTTGAACATCTTGAAAGGACATTGTCTTTGAACTAATTCATTGATTTAAATCTTTGAACATCTCAAAAGGACATTGTCTTTGAACAATTTCATTGATTTAGCTCATTTTAAACTCTACTTAAAATTAAGAAAAAAATACAAAGCGATAAGCCTGGAAAGTCATATTTAAAATATTAATTAATTTCGAACATTTTATTTGCCACCATAATTTTGATAGGTTGTAATTTATTTTTCGCAATTTGTAAAATTACTTCATTAAGTCATTTTAACAATTTTTCATCTATGGATTAGGTTATGATAATTGATGCAAATGTTTGTCACTATACACTGAATCAAAAATAGCAATTCACTGAACTCAACATTGATGAGTCGTCTAATTCTCGTCTCTATTCCACAGATGCAAAGGTAAACTGGCGGCCTTTCTGAAAACCAACGTAGTCCAGTACTCGGTCATCGCTCTGGTGATTGCTGACTGCGTCATCATCGTCCTGGAGCTTCTCATCGACATGGAGATCATCGTATGTAAGGCTTCATTGCTAGGGATCACGCCGACACTTTCATTGCTAGGGATCACACCGACACTTTCATTGCTAGGGATCACGCCGACACTTTCATTGCTAGGGATCACACCGACACTTTCATTCCTAGGGATCTCACCGACACTTTCATTGCTAGGGATCGCACCGACACTAATTTCATTGCTAGGGATCACGCCGACACGTTCATTGCCAGGGATCTCACCGACACTTTCATTGCTAGGGATCGCACCGACACTTTCATTGCTAAGGATCGCACCGACACATTCATTGCTAGGGATCGCACCGACAATTTCATTTCTAGGGATCACACCGACACTTTCATTGCTGGGGATCATGCCGACACGTTCATTACTAGGGATCGCACCGACACTTTCACTTCTAGGGATCACACCGACACTTTCATTGCTAGGTAGCACACCGACACTTTCATTTCCAGGGGTTAAAAAAAACTTTCATTGCCATGAGCAAATTTAATTGCTAGGGATCAATTCGATGCTATGATGTCCAAAATATCATGACCAGTGTTATGGTCGACTCACCCATGGCTAGGGAGCACGTTGAGAAATCCATTCCCAGGGATCACGTATACAATTTCATTACAAGAGGTAACGTTGAAAATCCCTCAAGGGTTCACGTGGACAATTTCATTCCCAGGGATCACGTGGACATTCTAATGGCTAGAAATTTACGTCAGCACACTCATTTGTAGAAATCAGTTCAATAATGTAATGGCCAAGGTCACGCAGGTCACGCAGGTCACGCATCATTGCACTGGGTAAAAGCCGAACGTTCGTGTCTATTGATGTTTTCTGTTTTTTTTTAAATCTCATATCATTAACCTTTTTTTTTAAATAAAAAAAAACAAACCATTTGCAATATTATCATATCTTTCCCATAGATAAGAAAATCATCAATATTTTTGTTGAAAATCCGATGTCATTTACAGTTTTTATTACTTTTTTTTTCTCGGTTGATCATATTGACATTTTAAATTATAGATTGCTAATCAAAACTGCTTTTTACAACCGCTTAAACACTGCAACACATTCACCATGAAAGGAGTCAATACTTCCTGGTATTGGCTAATGTATCCACCCTATTCCTTATCCACTTTGTCCTTTCCGAATGACAGAAAATAGATTCTATTTCAAGATTACGTCTTTCTCCTTCTTCTTTTATTTACCATGAGCCCACGATCAATACTCTGATGATTGCGGCTCACTGTTCATTGTGACCGAACTTCCGCCATGTTCAATTGCACACTTAGATTGTTAATTTTTTTTAGAATGCCAATCAACTTATAAGCTTAATACCAAGTTATAGAAAAAAATAATTCAAAACTATTTCTTTTTTTAGGCTCCAAATAAAGATTATCGTTTTATTGAATCCGATTCAACGAGCTGCGTCATTAATAAGTCACATAAACTTTCTCTTTAAAAAAAAATTAGTTCTCATTGTTAAGTGTTGGAAATAAAATTATACTTTCATCAATCTGTTATAAGAATGGGCAGTGCATTTCGTAACACACACACTTTCCTTGCAATTGTAAAACGAAGGCTATACAATTAAAAAATAAATGCGTAGAGAAATCTTTAATCAAGACAATATTGAAATAGTGCCTTCATAAATGGAAGGGCTATTTATGTCAAAGTACAAGATATCTTTATGAAGATATGAAACAAATCGAAATGCCTTAAGTTTAATACATCTAATTGAAGACACGACTCGTCTGCATCGAGCGCAACATATTTTTTGGTTATCACAATAAAAATACAATCAAACTATCGGAATCCCAGACATGCATAAACAAATTCTCCTTTATTTAATTAATGAACTGACGTGCAATTAATCATAGTCGTGACCCATGTGATATTAGCACCACGAGCCATAGTAGAGAGATGCGATCGGAGAAGGGAGTGAAAAGTTGGGGGGGGGGAAGCTAATGGAAGATAATCGTCTCACAGTGATTAGTTCCCCTGATTAGTTCTGTCAATGTATGTGACGCCATATATCTCATGACGCGTCCGACGTTTCAGTCGCTTTGCGTCATATCAACCTGTACGGTTGTTTTCCTGGAGTCAGAAGTAGGGGAATGGAGAAACTGACACAGTTTGTTGGGTGGAAGGGGGTAGGAGGCGGGATGAAGGGGGGGTGCAAAAGAATAGTAGCATTTGGGGTGGGAGGAGGAAGGAGGATTATCTTATCTTATCTATACAGACGCTCCTTCTATGCAGAAGATAGTTGCGTCCACAGACCATGACAGATTATCTGTTTTGGCAAGTGATGCAGCGCTCACAGGCCACGGCTTTGTGGGTTCCACGCATTACCCAAACATGTAGTTAGGTACCCATTCATTCGGAGCGGGGTGACTCAGGGACGCCCTAGGCCCCGGGAACAAACCCTTGCCTTCACACGGATTCGAACCCGTGACCATCGGTACGACAGTCCAGTGCGCTGCCACTCCAGGATTGGAGCGGTATATTTCTTCTTTACAGTGGGGTTGCTGACGAAAGGGTCGGTTGAACTAAACTAAACACATATTCTGTAGGCCTGAGACTAATCTCTTAAGGCCTTGGCTAGAACCTGGGCAATCTGCTCCATCTGCTGAGCATTGCCATACAACATTGTCTTTACATGGGACTCGCCCGCCTCCCTCACCCCCCCCGGCTATATCGAGCGCCGGGCAAGACGTCACCAGGTGTTCGACTGTGATCGAACTGTAAGAATATAAAACGTAGAGTTTTAAAAGGCAGGGTTGTTAATATGGTGCAAGACTGAATGGGAATACATGTACATGTACTTATATGGAAAGCTGATTATTGTATCAAACTGATGTTAAAAAAGTATTTAATTGTTTCATACAGCAACAGGAGGTTTTTATTATTTATTGTAAAACTATTTTAATGTTTTAAAATGCAAGCCCAAATAATAAAATCAAAATGTGTTCTTCAACCAGAGGTGTAGCCAGGATATATTGCGCCCGGGGACAAACTATAAAATTTTGCTCATCTCCCTATTTATTACCCATGTTCAATTTTTATAATGTGACGTCTTAAGTACCCCTACACCTCCAATAACGCCCCTGTCTTACACATCTCATAGCCTATTCCAACTCATGGTACGTCCTACTTTGCCGTTTATTCTCATTCAAACAATGGATAATTGCCAAATTTTCTCATTTACGATTGACATTATTATTTTTTTCTCTCTATATTTAGGTGAGAAAATGATCTCTCTTCAATCTTTAGATCATATCAAATATAATTTTATTCTGTGGGTTAAATCGTGTTTTAATCTTAAGTCACACACTCTCTACAATAATTATTTAAGTCTCATATCATCTAACTTCAATCCATAGGTCACATCCTCTTCCAATCTTGAGGGCACATACATGATCTCCATTCATTCTTTAGGTCACATAATATCTAACTTCAATCCGTATGTGACATCCCCTTCCAATCTTGAGGGCACATACATCATCTCCATTCATTCTTTAGGTCATATAGTATCTAACTTCAATCCTTAGGTGACATCCCCTTTCAATCTTGAGGGCACATACATGATCTCCATTCATTCTTTAGGTCATATAGTATCTAACTTCAATCCTTAGGTGACATCCCCTTTCAATCTTGAGGGCACATACATGATCTCCATTCATTCTTTAGGTCACATAGTATCTAACTTCAATCCGTATGTGACATCCCCTTTCAATCTTGAGGGCACATACATCATCTCCATTCATTCTTTAGGTCATATAGTATCTAACTTCAATCCTTAGGTGACATCCCCTTTCAATCTTGAGGGCACATACATGATCTCCATTCATTCTTTAGATCACAAATTACCTCCCACCATCTATAAATCACAAGTGATTGATTTTTTTGTTATAATGTAGCAATCTGTAGGTCACACGCCCTGCTGTAACTATCTGTTGGTCAAATGCCCTACTGTAACAATCTGTTGATCAAATGCCCTACTGTAAAAATCTATTGATCAAATGCCCTACTGTAAAATTCTATTGATCAAATGCCCTCCTGTAACAATCTATTGATCAAATACCCACCCCTGTAACAATCTATTGATCAAATGCCCCCTGTAACAATCTATTGATCAAATGCCCTACTGTAACAATCTGTTGGTCAAATGCCTCTTTTAACAATCTGTTGATCAAATGCTCTCCTGTAAAAATATGTTGGTCAAATGCCCTCCTGTAACAATCTGTTGGTCGAATACCCTGCTCTAACAATCAGTGGGTCAAATGCCCTCCTTTGACAGTCTATAGGTGTCACTTTCTCCGCGTATAATGCAAGCAATTACATGAAAATTATCAGAATAGTTTATACCGAAACAGAAATTCATCATAAATTGAAACAAGGATCATTTTAAATTTAAAAACAAAGAAACACTACAAAAACTTTGGGCTTCACTGTTTCTTCAACATCTAATAGTTCAATCAATAGCGGAACCACTCAGCTCGCATTCATGTGGTGGACTGAACTTTTTGATTCAAACATGCCAAAACCATTAAATCACCCCTCTCTCTCTCTCTCTTTCTTTTATACTGGCCTTCCCGAGCTGATGATGTTTGGTTGAATTGACCCCAGTACCGAAATGCCTTTCAAATACATAAACAGATCTTACAATCTATAGATCACTCATTTGGAGCTACATTCTCGCGGGTCAGGTGTATTCACTAATCCGATCGAAAGCTGACACATTTCGCACGTTTACCCTCTGATCGATACCCTATTGGCACTACTTTCTTTATCTTTTTTGTTTTTTTTCCACGTGCCACCTCCCAGATCAATACGCCACCCATTAACCCCCCACCATCCATCACTTTCCGACAGTTCCAGAAAACCCACCGCAAACCCACCCCAGTGCCAACACCACGTCACATCCGGTCGTCCATGTCAGTCACGGAGAGGGGGAGGAGGGCGGCGGCCAAGGAGGTGGCCATCTGAATGTCAGCCTGGATGGTTATAACAGGTGAGTGGTCACATTATTTGGATGACCGGCTTTTTTATTATCTATCTATGAGCCGGTCAGAATGAGATATCAACATCTTTTGAAGGGGGACGGAAGTGTCGAGGTCAAGAAGGTTTTCTTTAAAGAACTGTTTGTTGGTGTGATGATAAAAAGCTCAAATTTTGAGAATTTTGAGAATTTTGAGAATATTGAGAATTTAGTTACATTTAGTGTTGAAAGAAATGGAATACGATGGGATGACCTTCTTTTTGCGAGGGGCGCTCGTGAGATTTTTCTTTCTCTTGCATGTGTTGACGTCAACACCTTCGGCCCAACAGTGCGTCGCTACCCAAGCAACGTCACTGTGTAAAACATACAATTTAAAAAAAGATTGAAATAAAAAGAGAATCCGGAGTGTTAAATTAAACTAAAAACTATAAAAAAGGTAAATGACAAATTTTTTTTAAAAAAAGTCTTTAAAAAAAGCCGTAGAATAAATGTGTTCAAAATATAATTTAATAAAAAAATTATAAAAAAATATCTGATTGTGGAGGACTTATTTCGCGTGAAGGCCATGAGCCACCGATATCATATATAGATGACTTGGAGAGAAATTAATCGGAAAAGAAGAGAATAGAAAAACCATTAAGTCTCTTTTTTTTTGAAAAAAGAGAAAAAGTAACAAAGACCGATAATTGCTTTCTCTTAAGTGGGGCGAAAGTTTAATCTTTGTGTGTGTGTGTGGGGGGGTGGTGGATTAAATAAAGAATAAAGTTTAAAAGTAAACGAAAAATTGTTATCGTGAGTCTTAGAATAAAAGCTGAAAATAATTTGAATGGACCGTAGATGAAAGTATCGACAGCGGTTTGCTGGTAAAGATATCAACAAAATATGTCTGAAGTTGTCGTCCAACGAAAGGGAAGAAGTTATTTTAGGAACTGTTGAACACAAGAAACTGGAGGATAATAGAGGGTTGAGTTGGTTTAAGGGGAGAGAATTAACGGAGATAATGAACGACTCGGTCACCTTGAATGATCTGTGGTGTACCGGTTTGACTCTGAGGCGACAAGAAGAACTCATTTTAGAACTGACGTGTGGACTGTAATACGTAATTATGTGATGACATGTTCTGCAAGAACACTGTCTACTGACGGTTTGTCAAAGATCTCTACTTACCTACTGGTACTTTGTCTAAAAACTCACGTACCGACATTCAAAACCCAGTCATAAAATGACACTGCTTACACGTTATTTATTGACTGTGTCCGAATATTATTCTGACTTTAAGACCAATGTGATATACGGATCCCAACATCAAGGCTTCTTGTTGGTCAGTGCAATGACGTGTCTTGTTATGCCCGGGGCCAGCTCCAGAGAATAAAAGCTTCATTTGGTGGAAAATATCGCTCCTCATAATTAGAAATAGTTCCAACCAGGACAACCCCCCCCACCCAAACCGGTCTAACTTCTCCCTTCGTCCCTCATGAAATTAAGATGCAGAAACTATGGAGATCGTATCTTATCTGACACATTACAGACTCTATTTATGCAAAGGATTATTGCGTCCTATTATTTTTTCTCAAATCCATGGTCTTGCATTTATTTCATTTTTGTACATTGATAATGGGTGTGGTTTCCTGGCTTATTCAGGCTACTCAATTCACGCCCTACTTCCAGACGTGAATAAAGAGGATTAGTATTTATTTGTTCTCGTTCGGTGAACAAGATAAGTGTTTTAATTCACATGTCTACTTGTGTTGGATGAGATTATTTATAAGTGGTTGAACATTTTAAAGTTTTGGTTAACTTTTGTCCCATTTCGTCAATGTGTGAGGTCTTGTGGGTGCACCTGCTTGTTCGTGCGTTTGTGTATACGGTTAAGTCGCCTAGCATGAAAGAAGTTTGGGGTTCAAAGATTCAACATGTAAATTGCTACAATGCGTTCGTTTTTTGTTAATTCTAAAAGAAAATAATCATAAAAAAATTATAAATAATAAATAATACATACTAGAATATGGTGGAAATACACGATTTCGTCAAATTAATAGTATCAAAATAAATTATGATGGGAAAATAAATTGGCAAGCTGAAAAAAAAATTGACCCACTTAAACATTAAAATAAAAAATCATGTGTTAAACGTAGACGCAAGTATAGCCAACGTGTTATTACAACGTCTTTCAAATGTGCTTAACCAGTAAGGGTCCGTCCGTAAAGTAAGTCACGCTATTTTTGACCATTTTTAACTCCCCCCTTCACCCCTGTCACAAACTGTCACAAATCTAGGACCCCCCCCCCTAAAGTACGTCACACTTTCGATCAAAATTTTGTTTTTTTAATTAACAAAATAATTAAAATTTAATATAAAACAGCGTGACGTCACACATGGCCCTCCACCCTGTCACAAACTGTCACACTTTCTTACACCCCCTCCCCCCTCTGTAGCGTGACGTACTTTATGGATGGCCCCTAAACTGTTTTAAATATTATTTTTATTTTTTTTAAAAATCCCTGAATCCAACCTAATAAATCTAATGATGTAGGTAGCTCCCTCTGTTTAAGTTCAGGAGAATCTCAGAGCCTAATTAGTGACTATGTAAAAAAAAATCATAATTGCTGTTATTTCCCGAATCGTGCCTTTTCCGTTCCATTTTGTTTTGAAGTCAAATAAATTAAGGTTTATATGAAACTAACCCCCACACAATGTCACGAAGAGCTGTAATTAGTGAAATCACCTTACTTTGATGACCATATATTCATTTGACATTTTTATAAAGCTATTCCATTCCCCAACAAAGTACGTGAATCTACAATAGCCTAGTGTTAGATGATTAAAAATTCGCTCCTTTTTTTAAAATTAGGTGTTGGTGGTAGTGGTATTGATCGGTTGGGGTTAGAATTACCGAATTACTTACATGTATTAATCTTTATTCGTTTTGGCTTGCGACTTCACTATAAAAGTCCCATCCAGAACATCGGCAAACTTCTTCATCTTCCCGACATAAGGGCTGTCATTACTCAGACCGGAAAACGCCAAATCTCATTACGCAATTTTACTATTTGAACAAGGCTTTCGTAAAACGAAGTTTTTCAACATAATTTCAACATAATTATAGACGTATCAATATGTTTGCAAAACTTTTAAAGTAACTATGTTGTAAGCAATATTTTGTATTGGTTATAGTTCATTACTCTATTTCATACAAACGTAGAATTAACAAATATCTTTTGAAAATAAGGTCGATATTTAAATTAGTGGCTTAGTAAAATCGGTTAAACTGAAAATCCGAATGTTCTATTAGTAGATTTCCATCATGATAGGACAAAGCTATTGTCGAACTAGCTTTTCCTAGCGCAGGAATCCTCTACCACCCTTCGTGATCGGATATGCCCAGCACGGGTTACATAATAAACAGATGCCTTCAAATTTCAAGGACTAGCCTGCAATGCCGGTAGCTCGGTTCCCTGTTAAAGTAACTTTTATATAGAAATTTATAAATAAATAAAACGTAAGTCAGGTATTCTCGTGATCCTTTTTTGATCCAGGCTTCGATATAGGGGATTTTGTGTGTTGGTGTAATTCATCTTTTTTTTATTTACTTTCATGACCGAGCGCTTTTGTTACTCTACACTTGCAGCACCGGCAACATGACAGATGTACACGATCCACATTACCATTCCAACAAGGAGAAGTCCGAGCACGTGCTGCACGCTCTGAGTTTGGCCATTCTGTCAATATTTATGGTCGAGGTAGGTGAGAAATCGGAGCTTGGTTGATTTTTTTTGGGATGTTGGGGGTGGGGCAATGGCCGGGTGTTAGCATGGGTGGGTAGAGGCCCCCATATCCCGTAGGGCTACTCAACGTGGAGTAGGCATAGTTATGTATGAACTTAGGGGTGTAACCAACGATATATGTATGCCCTTTTTTGAGCGGAATAACTACCATTCTCAGATGTTGGATCTTTTAGGGCAGTGCTTCTCAAACTGGTGGTCCGCGGACCAGTGCCGGTCCGTGGGCCATCCGTCGCCGGTCAGCAGAAGTTATCAAAAAAGGACAGAAAAAATTGTCTGTGCAGGGAAAATGGTGCCCCGGTCCCTGGTGGAATGGAAAAAATTCCTGCCGGTCCGCCAAACCCCAAAATTTGAGAAGCACTGTTTTAGGGTATAGGTTATTTTGGCCCATGACGACCGGCTGTCTCAGGGTTAACTGACAAAACGGTCCCGGACAAAACGGCCCCGAGAAAAGTGTGCTCCAACATAACGACCCCGTACACAACGACCCTGGGCTAATAAATAAACTGAATAATAATTAAAATACAATCAAATATTATATTAGTATTTTTACTCACCGATTCAGTGTCTGGTTTAGTGCACAAGAAACAATAATAATGACATCACAAGAAATAATTTAATAACAGTTACTCGGTATGGCACCAAGTCACGGTTGTTTTTTTTATAGAAGAAATAATATAACATCGCAAGAAATTTTACAATTTGACCACTTTTTTAAGGGTGAAAAAGTTGTCAAAAGCTTAAAATGCAAAAAAATAAATATATAAAATAATAATAATAAGGTGTAGGTCATTGGTGCACCCGGGCGTTCGTCCGCCTCGGACTTTCCAGACAGCAGTGATATTGGTCATTTTGGTACAGAACTGCCGGCTGTTTAAGAGTTGTGGTCACCAAGGGTATAGGTCATTGGAGTGTCGAACGGCTGTTTTTTTTTATACTTTCGTCGAAGAATCTCCCCCGGAAGACGTTAGAAGCAGACATATAAGAGGTCTCTTTAGTCACCCCTCCCGCCACAATTGCAGCCGATCTTTGAAGACGCCATGTTCACCGCATAAAATTTGGTGTCATTTAAAGCCGTCGAAGTAGACTTTAAAGTTAAATTTGGGGGTAGACACGAAGATCTGAGGATAATTAGACGAAGACATAGTTAAAAAATTGAGTCGTTGGAAAATGTGTTAATTATTTATTTATATCTTAAAACTGGAAAAGGAAGTTCTGTATGAAAGAAAACATTTTATTTAAGTGTAATTGATTTATTTGAAGGTCTAGCAAAAAATAATAATAATTGGGGTGTGGGGGTGATATCGAGATTATTGTGTAAGTGGGTGAGTTAAGATTTTTAAAACATAGTTCACTTTCGCGGCTAGAATTTTTTGGTTATAATCTTTGAGAGATAAACTCTTGAATATGAATTAGAAAAATTGTTTTAAAAAATCTTTAGGAAATGTTTATTTAAATCTAAATTTAATTATTTTGGAATTTTTTTTTAAAAACTTCAAACATCTGTTAAATTTTTCACAAAAAACTTAATATGGACTGTGTTTTCAACAGGTGTCTTTGAAGATATTCATGGAGGGCAAACATCTACTCAAACAACCTGCCGAGGTGAGCACGTCATGTTCAACGCCATCACCACCATCATCTCAGCCGTCATCACCATCACCACCATCATCTCAGCCGTCATCCTCATCACCACCATCATCTCAGCCGTCATCCTCATCACCACCATCATCTCAGCCGTCATCACCATCACCACCATCATCTCAGCCGTCATCACCATCACCACCATCATCTCAGCCGTCATCACCATCACCACCATCATCTCAGCCGTTATCACCATCACCACCATCATCTCAGCCGTCATCCCTATCACCACCATCATCTCAGCCATTATTATATTTTAAAATAAAAAATTGTGATAGCTGACTGTAATGTTCAATATTATCGTGCACCACTTATTTTTCAACAAATATTCATTTACGAGTATCCGGTTATGAGATAAGCAGTGGTGTTAAGGTTGGGAATTCCACTTGGATCCTTAAATTGAATTTTCTTAGTTAAATGAGATAAAATTAGAGATTTTTGCAAATGAAATTCCCTATGTACTGGTGTTTTTGTTTTTAGCAAATAGTGACATAAACATTATAATGGGTAATTTTAGAGCTGCGGAAATTAACAATTAATTTCTCGATTAATCCTTAAAAGTTTTATCGATTAAATATCAATTAAAATAATTTTAATCGATAAAAATTCGATTAGAATTTAAGAAAATATTTATAATATTATTTTTCAATTTATTAAAAAATTATTAATTATTAATAGTTAATAATAATTTAGATATTTTTTAAAGTAAAAACTTGTCACATATTATTATAATTTTTTAATTTATGTAGACGTGCAGATGTAAACAAAAAATGGTGACTAATGACAGCTTGAGCATAGTTAAATTTAAGAATATAAACGGAAAGTTGAGCAAACATTTTGTTTTTAAGCTATTGTGAAAAAGTTTACTGTGTTAACTGCCATAAACAATTCGCTTTTAGGGGATCAAATACATCGCTAGATACCACCTTCAGCACAAACATATTATACTCAATAAAACAAACAAAAAAGTCAATTCTTGTTTTTGTTACTTCTCTTGAGATATTCAGTTTAATGATGTCATACATTTTAATTTTTTGCTTTAATCGAAATTAACGATTAATTGATGAAATTAATCGTTAATTTTTCAAAAGTTAACGATTAAATTTAAATTAATCGTGACCAGCACTAGTCTTTAAAAAAAACAACTTTTTTCTTACCATTTTTATTTGCTATATATTGTGTTATGGAATAATTGTAACTATATATAACTAGACAATTTCAGTAAGTTTAAAAGAAAAAAAATCATCATCAAGATTAAATTATTTATCAATGTATAAATTTAGACTTCCCTTGAGACTCACATCGAAATTAGACCAATTTATGTCTTCTATGTATGGTATCCATCATTGTCAAGTACAGCCAACCCAGCATCTGTAAAGAATTCTGACAAACAAAGCACCAACCCATTGTTACATCCATACAAACTTCCACCCATCCACAGATCCACCCAACCATCCATGAATCGATACAAATTACACCCGATAAATTCGTTCATCTACCATACAACAATCACAGATCACATATTTGTCCATTTCATCGCTGTTGAGTCCTTGCTACCAGCACCCCCAGCGTTATTCACCCCCCCCAACCACCCCTCCCACCAACCACCCCTCACCCACCACGACACGGAGTAAGGTGCCTAAGGCTTAGTTAGACCAGTTCTTTATTTAGCCGTTGCAGAACAGAAAGATCCACCCCTCCAAATCCCCCCCCCCACACACACAGACCTGACGCACACCCACTCCTACGCAAACTTAGACTCCCACACAAGCAGCACACACACACTCACACGCACACACGACAGTGCCGACCACTGTGCAGCCTACCTTATTGATCCAGAGAGATTCTATTTGGCGCAATCGATTACTTAAAACAACCTTTCAAAATTCCGATACGAAGGAATTCAGGCCATTCTCCTCCTCCTTCCTTTCTAATTCCGTGGCAAACAACGTTACTCTTTTCCAGGGCGTTCTTCAGTCTGTCTCCAACACCATGAGGACAGAACAAACAAACGGACCGTCTTTATTATATGGTGGGGGAGGGGGTGGGGAGCTTGGGGACCTATGTATTATTAATGAGTATGTTAAGGTTTATAAAAAATGAACACGGAGGCAATACCCCCTCCCCCCACACACACACCTTTTCGCCTGCAACACACAAACACGCACACACACATACACACACACAGAAAACACACACACACACACACACACGGCACACCCATACACACACACACACACACCATCCGATCAGAGAGCTTTTCAAAGCATCTCCCATCTTTTAAGCATTTCATTTTGGCCTTGCACTTAATTTTTTAAATATTAAATAAAATAGTATTGTCGTTTTCAAAATGAGGTGCACAATATTTTGAGCATGGTTTGAAGACATCAGGGTCATGTCAGAGTAATTTATCTAAAACGGGCATTGGCTATCGTACCATTCATGTCGATGTTTTACACAAATCACACGTGTTTGTTCTATGAGATGTTGGTGCCTTCAACTCCACATTCCTATACTTTCTCGACGGGAGCTGTTGGAAATGTGCGGAAAATGTAGACGAAATTTTAATCTCTTTAAAGACGCATAATTTTTTGTAATTTTTATAGATGACTGGGCTTTGCTATTGCACAAAGTTTAGCTGAAAATGTTTGTATATGTTAAAAAAATTATTTCAAACCAGTGCGCGAAGCGCACGGGGCTCTTATCGCTAAGAGTCTGTTTCAACAGAACTACATTCCTAATCGATTGGTGGCTTGTCTCGCATTAAGGCCACTAGTTTGAGGCGCCCTGTCTCAAAATGCTGAACAAGGAAGAGGATTAAAATAACATTTTAAAAAATTGACAATGACGGGCTCACATTTCAATGCCGATAAAACGCAAGATAAAATTCTGAGAAATCTACAGTGTTTACATTACAGCGGATTAGCTAATAAGTTATATTTAAGGTCAGGGGTGTCAAATTCAGGGCCAGGACCGGCCCTATTTTCTTTGACCAAGAATATGAGTCTTTGTTACTTATTGATAAGAGTAAACATTATGATATCAACATTGTTGTCGTCTCATGTCACGTCTGCTTTGGGAATGTTTCGTTTCGGATCTCTTCTTTTTCGCGCCTCTTTTCTTTCGCGTCTCATCCTTATCGAAACTCTTCCCTTTGGTGTAGCAGTCTCTTCGGGTCATTACCCTGGCTGATCTATCGTTTTTTTCCCCTGATCTCGTTTATGACCACGACAAAATCTTGTCTGCTGTGATTGTAAGCTGGGAAGGTGATTATGTCAGAAAACCGCGTCTTATATTTCACGTCCCACTTTGTAGCCAACATTACAAAACCTACATTGAGCACAAGTGCTGCTCGCAAATTTGATCTCTGTGTTACATGGAGAAGGCATGTACAGACACGTCACGCGTGTGGCGAATGTCTTGCTGCCTATGAGACTATTGCTGCTAAAATCTGTTCGTGTTAGTAAACTGAACTGGAACTGAAATCGATTGTTTAATTTTAAAATATCATACCGCTTCACTTCAAGGCATACGGTTGCTACCAGCACCCTGCTCTATCATATCAACCCCCCCCGCCCAAAATAACACTGACCCCCCCCTTTCGACTCCCACTCGCATTAACCCGCCCTAACCCCAATACAACACATTCAGAAGGCAAAGACACACTTCAAACTCCAGCTACTACTCCATCCCCCCCCGTCACATGCACAAACGCACAGACGGAAGACATTGGCCAACTCAGGACCCCCCCACCACACCAGATTGAGAACCCATAAAATGAACTGTCTTTTAAAAAAAACGCCACTACCCACCCACCCACTACCCAGCCACACACACACACACACACACACGCACACGCACACACGCACACGCGCACACGCGCACGCGCACACACGCGCACACGCACACACGCGCACACACACCCTCCCACCCACACCCACACCACCCGTGTCATCGTCATCTGACCTGCGTCTGATTACATTCAGACACGATCCTATTATTAATAAAGTCTTTAGCCAGCAGAGAGAATCCAACAACGAATTTATGTGTTATTATAGTCAATAGGTGGCAGACAACCCATGCATTAAACGAGGAATAGTGTGTTTGTTTTTTTATAAATACAATACGCTCGAAAATGTTGTCATTGCGACACATTCCTTATGGAAAAAAAAATTCCCAGGAAGTTGGCACGGCCACATGTCACTTCAGCGTGGCCCTGCCGCTTTTTGTTGGAGGGTTCGCTAAAAATTTAAAGAATATATTTTTTTTAAATGATACTCTCTACATCTTGGACTGAGCGAAAAGCGCAACCAGGGGTCATTCACAACCGCCTCCAAAATGCATGTAAGAATTTATCATGGGCGCCATCCCCCCACTCTATTCCGGGGCCCAACGGACTCTTCACGGGAGCAGCTTTCCCCAGAACATGCCTATACTTTTTATAAAATATTATTTCTTCAACACATCGATTTTACAACCTTTAAAATATGTTTTTGTTTTGAACTATCGATCGTTTTGCTCCTATAAAATTGAGGAAGTCACGTTGTCATAAACACATACATTAGGGGTAATAAGAAGGAGGTCTCCTGAATCTCTGTAAGAGAAAGAACATTTTTTATTTGAGCCAACCCCCGAACGGGTCAATGAACATCTCATATTTCCTCAATCTCAACCTCACCCCAAGCCCCCCCCATCCCCTCCCTTCTCCTCCGATGATATCGAGTGTCAAGTTTCGTTACTTAATCGTGCAGAAGGTAACGTGATCTGTAACTGCGTCTTCATGCCGTCCGTGTTGTTACATGTGACCGACAGAGGATCGATTCCAGGAAACGTTACAGTGCATGCGGCCAAGGGCTTCTGGTGGAGACAACCAGGTTCCTGTGCACCAAATATTTTATTTAGACTTGGGATAATTGGTATTCCTGTTAGATACATTGAGATTATTTGTTGCAAATTTTTGCGACAATATAATTTAAAAATAAATAAATTTCTATTTGTATTAGTATTTGGAAGAAGCCGTTTCTATGTCGTGTCTAGCTGTCTATGGACATTGCTTAGTTCAGTGGTTCCTAACCTATTGGGGTCTATGCACCCCTTCAGATGCCCAAAAAAGTTCATGCACCCCCTCGTGAAACTTGCAGAAAATGCATAATAAACTAAGTTTATTTTAGGAACACAACAGTTTTGACCATAGGCAACAGGACATTTAGTGAGAGATCTGCTGCTTCTTATGATCAATCAGCGATTTAAATCTGGGGACTGTTTTGGACAAAGCAACTCTCATGTCATCCTCTGCATTCAATGTATTCCTTTCCTTGGTTTTAATCGTCAAAGGTGTGGAGAATCCTGCTTCACAGAGATAGTTTGTGGCAAATGGAAGGAGAGTCAGTACTGCCCTCTTGGCTAGTTGTCGGTAGGAATCTAGCTGGGCGCACTAAAATTCAATCAAGGTATTGCAACTGAAGGCGCGCCTCAGTACTTCTCTGGTTGTCAAATCAATCAGGTCATCTTTAGCAAAGTCCCTGTCATCAATGTTGTCCAAGTCACAGAGAAAAAGATTGCGAATCCAAAGGTGTTTCCTAGCAATTTCTGGACAGAAATACCCATCAAAGGACTTTTGCAATGTTGAAAGGTGCTCTGAAATTTCGCCTTTGATTTTGTCAGGCAGTGATCCCTCAGTGCTTCCTTCTACACCAGATATTACAACTTCAATCAAGAGTGGAAAGTTGACCAAGTTGGACTTTTCTAGTCGTCGTTGGAATAGTGGCACTTTGTTAATGAAGGCTTGCAATCTCTCAGTAGCATCCATTACAGTCACAGCTGGTCCTTGGAGAGATGTGTTTGCAGTGAAGAATGTCCTGAAAAGCTGCAGCATATCAGCAGCTTTGGTAGTAGCTAGGAGTAGCTTACAAAAGAGAAATTCCTCATTCAGCAATTCACTGAGAACATATCTCAGAAATACAAGAATCTGACTGCATTGTGCTACATCAGTGGATTCATCCAGCTGCATGCTAAATGGAAAAGGACTGCTTCTCATAGTGTCATTAGACAAAGCAATTTTCTCAACCTGCTTCCTCTGCTGGTGACCACACATCAGTTCCACCATCTCCAGAGCACGAGGCTTCATCAAAGTGTCTCCAGTGGTGTGGGGCTTCTTGTTCTTTGAAATAAGATATGCAACCTTGAATGATGCCTTCAGTGCAGGTTTCTGTGACAAAGGAAATCCAAGCTTGGGCAAGGTACCTGAGGTCAAGAAGCGAGCTCTCTTCTGCTTGAAGACTGTCCTTGGAATTGGATGGATGGACTTTCTCCAAGTGCTCTCGTAGCCTAACAGGCTTCATGTTGTCAATGCACAGAATTTTTCCACCGAGGAAGCACTGAGGCTTTTGTGTTCGATCTCTCTCTCTCTTTTTTAAAAATATTTATTAACGATTTTGAGGTAGTGATGACAATCGGAAAGTCGTACCAGTCACAGGCAAATTTTTAACTGACGAAGTTGATGTTTTTAATGACCGGAATTGGATTCTCAAGTCAAGATTTTAGGTTTCAAGGACGAATATTGGCTTAAAATTAACGTTTTTAAGACCTTTGCCGCGTGCAGAGCAATAAAAGTGAAGGAAAAAAATCCCAACGTTTACATCCTCTAAAAACAGTTAGAGGGTCACCGGAAGACATATATCTGACGTATTTGATGACAAAATTGAATTATTTTTAGAAAACTGTGACTTAAAACACGAAATTCCGAGGAACATTTAGAGCGAACCGTTCATTTTGCGAAAAGGTTTTCCCGTCAATTTTCGAGATGCGCAGAACGATGCGCGAACGAGTATCGGTTGTAAAGGTTGTATATGGGCGCCCTTTAACGCGGCATGCCTTGCTTATGGTTTACATTTTCAGATTATCAGTTTTTCCTTCCTTTTTTTTCCTTCTTCTTTTTTTTTCCTTCCTCTTTTTCTTTTTTTTCTTTCTCTGAATGGTTCATGCACCCCCTGGAACCTGCTCATGCACCCCTTGGGGGTGCATGCACCACTGGTTAGGAACCCCTGGCTTAGTTAATGCCCCACTTAGCGTTATAGTTACGAGATTGAGTTTAAAAATAAATAAATTTCGACCAATCAGAAGCCGAGCGTTGACTCGCAATATTCACAATAATGACCCAAACAAAGTTTAATATAATGGACAACGTAAGGGTGAGACTGCGATCAGGCTTTTAGATTAAAAAAAAATTGTTATCTAAACAGGGTATGCATAGGCCTGACAGGGCGTCAGGCCCATACTTACCCATAACCTATATTTTAAAAATATAATGGCTGATTTGAGGTTACGAAGCGTGTGTTATTCTACAAATGATTTTTTGTGCGTCTCCAACTCCTTCTCTCCCCCTCCCCCCACCACCCACCCCGCTACCAGTTAACTGTTTTAAATCGAATATTTAAATTTTTAAATTCCAGCTGAATATTACCTTTGAACAAAAATTAGATGAATTTTACCTGTAATTAACAGTTACACCATTATATGTCTTAGTTTTTTTTTCTATTGATCTGTCATACTCAGCGCAAACTCAGCCTGTATACATAATATATATGCGGCTAAAGGTCAATTGCAAGACAACTCGTCTTTGACGCTAGTTAGGCCTTCAGACATCATTTTAATTTTAATCTAAATAAAGAAAATTTGAAGACTTTGTCTAAAGGGGAACTCTACAGTTCAACACTGTTAGATATAAGTTATAGATCGTGTTTTATTGCAATGATTTATTTTTAATTACGCTGTCTTTTGTGTCGATTTGTTGTAGAGATCGTGTGTGTACTTTGTCGAGGCGAATCCTTCTAGAAGCGTAATGGAATTTCGCACCTAATCTCTAAACATACCCGATAAATCGAGAATGTTCATCATCAAGCATTTTCGATGCAGTTTGGGCATATATTATTAATTCAGCACCAGTATAAAATAATCTCTCACATTGTATTAAGAATCGTTGAGGTTTTTGACGCATTTTCTCATTTTCTGCATCGTGTTTACCACTTGTTGACGTAAGGACCTGCTGTTACACCTTTGTTATTTTCAAGTTCACCTATTAAACTGGTGTTAAGTTTCAACCCGTTGAATGAGTTGACACCAGACACCATTACAATTTCATTATTGCATATAGGCAACAACTTTTACAGAAAAGAAGAATGTCACGTGTTTTAAATTCACGAAAATAACAGATATTTTTTTTTACAGACATTATCTTCTGAAACATGGCAAGCCTTAACAGTCCCTCTCATTTTTCAAATTACGTTAAGCCATCGTCCAGTGTTGAAACTTAAATCTTCTTTGGCCTTACATCTGTAGTCTAACGTACTTTGTCCATCGTCTGGTACGTTCAGACGACCGACCAACCCACCAAGGCGGTTAAAACATGAGCTGTGAGAATTTGTTTATACGATCGCCGTCGGTGCCGAACCTGAGCCACACAGAAATAGTGAGTAAAAAAAAAGCAAGGGAAGACAAACACCCTTCACTACTCCAGCCTGAACGCATTAATTACACGGCTCTGTCAATAAATCTATACCCTTGCCTCAGGAACAGCGGTTCTCGGAATCTTATAGTTGACTGGGAACAATAGGTTTATGAAAAGATATATCGATAACATAATATTAAGGAAAACATCTAAGCAATATAACATTTTTTTTTCAATTTAATGGCGTGCCTAATCAAATATTTATATTAATTTTTTTTCCCGTAAGTAGATTTTTGGGGGTCAAAACATGAACCGGTGGGGACTGGTTAATCGGTTTAGTTATTAAAAAAAAATTCGCCAACTCAGTCATTTCCAGTGCTGAATTTATTTAGTTTTTAATTTAAAGCTTAACCTCAAATCCCCCCACCCTTCCCCACCCACCAACCCCCACTCCCCACCCACCAACCCCGGACCAAAACTAAGAGAGTTTCCCCACTTTAGACTTTATATATAATCATTTAACATCATCGTTAGAGTATCGGGAATAGTTTATTTTCTTACACAACTGGAAGCAAATCGTGTCTTGGTCAGTGAAGTAAATGGCAGTGGAGAAAAGACAACCAAGCTGGCACCTTGTCATCTTGACCATCCCAAGCATAAATGAATCATAAACTTCTCTCTCTCTCTCTCTCTCTCCCCAATCTCATTTTGTGAAAGATGTTTTTATCTCATACTGGTAATGGACTAACACTGAGGTCTCGTCCACACAGCGAAAAAAACTTTAAAAAAACAACAACAACAACAAAGCAACAACAACCTTGACATGGGGATATGAAGATGTATACCACAGTGTCTGAGAGCTCAGCTTCACGAACCATCAATTTGAATTTCCTCATCCTAAACGAAACGTGTAATTTGTACGCGACGGGAAGAATTATAGCTACTGTCTTTGATGGACGGAGACAAGTCTGGTTGGTGGCTTCATGCAGCGCACTGTATTTCGATCGAAAGCTTTGTAAGGTGGAAATAAAAGATACTTAAGTAAAAACTGAAAGTATGTAACAAAAAATGAGCTTCGAAAGTTTAATTAGAGAATGAATTATTTTGAAAGAAACATCATATAAGACTTTCTTAGGTAGTGGTATAATGAGCGACTACTTCCATTCCTTGAAATCCTTGGGCCATATCTTATTTTCCAATATCTTCCGGCAGAGCTTTATTAGGGCCTTGGTTACTTCTGCTCCTCCATGTATCAGCAATTCAGCATATATATATATATATATATATATATATATATATATATATATATATAGAGAGAGAGAGAGAGAGATAGAGAAAGAGATATCTCTATATCTATATATACTATATATACATGTACACACACATCCCCAAACATGTATGGACATACAAACACACCTTTGGACCTGTCATCTTATCTATTCAGCATGAAAGTTCATCACTGGTGATTCATCCGTACACCCTTCATCTACTACTGCTTCCCTTCCCTCCCCGCCTCCTCAGATGTTGCCCCCCCTCTCTCTTCCTTAATCAGCCATAAATCAGCACGCCCACCCATTCGACTCGGGAAATGGGCCATTTGTCCGCTCCCCACCACCCATCGATCCCAGCCAACCATACTTCCAGCCTTTCTTCCCTCTTTCTCCCCCCCCCTTTCCCTCCGGTTCATCATCACTCTTTACAACCAATTTTTTAAAACACTCTTCCAACCTCTGCTATTCTGACTTATGGCATTTCTCGCCATTAAAGCCATCGGGCGCCCCGCTCCCTCCCTTTCACCCCCTGCTCCTAGTGTTGTAGTTTATGACAAATGGCTCGTTCTGGCTATATCGATTCCAAGTCTAAATCTAGACATTCAAGTACACAATTGTCCGCAATTTTGTCACATAATATCGTCTCGTCCGAGATTTAAAAAAAAATTCTGAATTAGTCGCAAACAAAGTTCAGCGTCGCCCGTGTCTTGGCGGTAAAGGGCAGAAGACCCGCTCTTCATCGTTGAAGGACGGTGGATGCGATCGTTTCAACAAGCAACGTTTATGTCTGGGATAAGGTGTGACACCCGAAATGTCAAGTGACATGGAAGTGGAAAATGAAAGCATGTGTAAATATCATCCACCATACACGATCAGAGCTCATCGCAATGACAATGTGTATCTTGTGTATCAATGTGTATCTTGTGTATCAATGTGTATCTTGTGTATCAATGTGTATCTTGTGTATCAATGTGTATCTTGTGTATCAATGTGTATCTTGTGTATCAATGTGTATCTTGTGTATCAATGTGTATCTTGTGTATCAATGTGTATCTTGTGTATCAATGTGTATCTTGTGTATCAATGTGTATCTTGTGTATCTTGTGTATCAATGTGTATCTTGTGTATCAATATGTAATTTGTGTATCAATGTGTATCTTGTGTATCAATGTGTATCTTGTGTATCAATGTGTATCTTGTGTATCTTGTGTATCAATGTGTATCTTGTCTATCAATGTTTATCTTGTGTATCAATGTGTATCAATATGAAGACTTCGAGGACAGAAACGGCTATGTGACATTTTTTTTTACAGCTATCCCATATATCTGGCAGACGGCAATATATAGAATACTCCGAATAAGGTTTTACAAAAAAAAACTTTACATCTTTTACACAATGAAAAATTCCAATGTATTTAGTTAATAAATGATAAACCGGTAGTTTTGAAATTTAATACTGTACTTGAATATCTCAAAGCTACAAAAATGTAACATAGCCTTTTCTTCCCTTGAGGTCTTCATGTGTTTCTCTGTGTCACGTACAGCGTCATGAGTATCTCAATACATCCACTCCCCCACACACACAGATTCCCACCTCTTTTTCCCCAATCATCAGCCTTTTAGATTTTAAGCAATTAAGAGGCAGTTGTCAAACCAAATCAATTTTTTAAAAAAATCCATTCCACGCATTGAGTGTAACGGCGTTTATCATCTCTAATCTATACAATGTACACGCAAGCAACTCTGTGAGATTTTGTGTTGTGCAATGTCCGTTGTTGCCCCCCACCGTAGGTCAGTGTGAACTTAATGTATGTGGAAAAGTTGATGCTGCCATCAAACGTGTTATGCGTATGTTATTGTTGCCTTCCATTTCACATGTGAACATATTGGTACACGTGATTGTTGATATAACAATTTTTTTAAAAAATGTTTCCACTTATTATTAAACCCTCTTATTATTTAGCCCTTTGGAATTTTGACCTATGACCACCTGGATGTTATTTAAAGTCCAAATGAGAAGTGAGGAGACTGAAAATTTGTAAATACCAAATGGAGCAGTGAGCAGCAACGCGTTCATGACAAGCTAGTAACAATACCGACGTATAGGGAATACGTTGAACGCATGCGTGTAGCAATAATTTCGCATTTGAACGGTAATTCATTAGAGTTATAGAGTCCCGAACTCAAGATAGCAATATAAATTTCTTTCTGACACCTAAACGTATTGTCATTGAAAGGGTCAGTTTTTAGCTATAAACGATTAAGGGCGTACCTTTTAGTGTGAGCAATGAATCGTAGAGGATTTTGTTAAAGTAGACGACTTGATGCTACTTGCCCAGAATGAATGATTGTTGCTACTTATAATGGTACAATTTTTTAAAGGTACGCAGTCTATTAAAGGGCATCATGAACCCCATCACACACACACAAACCACACACACACCACACACATACCACGCATACACAAACACACACACAAACATACACACACATTTCCAATCCGGGGTAGCTGCACTTGTTTATGTATTCTTATTCAACAGTTACATATTTATGTAAATTCTTTACGCAATAAATTTTTGCATAGAAGCAGCGTCTGTATTTTAGGATAGGATAAGGTATGTTAATTTAATAATAAAAAAGGCTTTGAATTAATATGTAACACGCCCGTGATCTCACTCTCTTTAGAACCGGAACAAAAGACTGTTGGTAACAAAGGGGTGGGGCAAGGAGAGTCCAATTGGTTGTTTTTTTTAGTTTGTGCTAGATCAGAGCCAAGCACACCACATGAGCATCTGTTTATTATGATCCACCTCAGGGTCAAGCACACGACATGAGCATCTGTTTATTATAATCCACCTCAGGGCCAAGCACACGACATGAGCATCTGTTTATTATGATCCACCTCAGGGCCAAGCACACGACATGAGCATCTGTTTATTATGATCCACCTCAGGGCCAAGCACACGACATGAACATCTGTTTATTATGATTCACCTCAGGGTCAAGCACACGACATGAGCATCTGTTTATTATGATCCACCTCAGGGCCAAGCCCACGACATGAGCATCTGTTTATTGTGATCCACCTCAGGGCCAAGCCCACGACATGAGCATCTGTTTATTGTGATCCACCTCAGGACGAAGCACACGACATGAGCATCTGTTTATTATGATCCACCTCAGGGCCAAGCACACGACATGAGCATCTGTTTATTATGATCCACCTCAGGGCCAAGCACACGACATGAGCATCTGTTTTTATGATCCACCTCAGGGCCAAGCCCACGACATGAGCATCTGTTTATTGTGATCCACCTCAGGACCAAGCACACGACATGAGCATCTGTTTATTATGATCCACCTCAGGGCCAAGCACACGACATGAGCATCTGTTTATTATGATCCACCTCAGGGCCAAGTACACGACATGAGCATCTGTTTATTATGATCCACCAACCCATGTCTTAGATCACAGACAGGAAATTGGCCCCAATGATCTCCAGTGTCATCTTCCACAGTTTGGTCATTTTCTTTTATGGACACAGTGTTGTATATCATTCCCCCCGTTTCTTATTCGTTCCAACTTTCACCCCCCCCCCTCCTCTTTTGTACAACGTTATAACATTGGGTTATCGATCACGATTCGTACTCAACCTACTTTTGCCCTTTCTTTTTCTTAAATATTAATTCATTTCATCTAGGCCGTCTTCTCTCCCTACTCCCTCAAGCCCACTCATCCGTGTTCCCTCACCGCCAAATTATCATAACCACCCATTATTACCACATCTCATTATCTTAACATTTATTTTCCCCGCCCGAATTCAAAGGAAAAAAACCCCACACTCTATAAGCCACAATTTAAGGACAGAAAGAGACGCCCGAGGCGCACCGCCACCTTCACAGTTCCAGTCATTCGCTACTAGTATACGCTTACTTTATACAATTTTATTTTATTCTGGCAACTACACACGTAAGAACATCTGGAATCAAGAGTTCTATAGACTCCAGCATTTGAAGAAATTAGAGTTGTCTAGACCGACCTATTATTTATGAATTAATCCAACCTAATGGATTTTTAAATCCCTTATATTAACTTCGCGGCCGTCTCTCTCTCTCTCTCTCTCTGTCTTGGGCTCGGCGGGCGGGCGGAAAAACAGAAGTCAAAAATGAACCACTTCCCATGATCCGATCGAACTGAAATTTGGCACACGGACCCGTCTGACCTAACAATGCATCGTATCAAAATTTCAGATCGATCGAACGTACCTTAATTAAATTAATGCATTTTTAGTTTATCCTTATATGAGGTATGTAATTTCAATTCACGGTTTATTATTGTTTTTTTGCCACGTGAAATTTTGAGCTGACGCATTGAGGCGACCCAACGAAGCGACGGGCGCTTTTGTTTACATTTTACGTGTCACTCTGAGCTCGGTCAAGCGAATCGGTGACCAGACTTTTCCCCTCTCCCCCCCACCCACCCCTCCCCCCACCCACCCCTCCCCCCCACTAGGGTTATGATGCAAAGTTGAGTTAAGACAGATTCAGTCTGTAAATGTTTGAAAATAATCAATACTGTTAGTTATGTATATAAGGGATTTATAGTCAAAAACTTTGTTTTTACGGGTTTGTTTTATTAAATCCCTTATATTAACTTCGCGGCCGTCTCTGTCTTGGGCTCGGCGGGCGGGCGGGCGGAAAAACAGAAGTCAAAAATGACCCACTTCCCATGATCCGATCGAACTGAAATTTGGCACACGGACCCGTCTGACGTAACAATGCATCGTATCAAAATTTCAGATCGATCGAACGTACCGTAATTAAATTAATGCATTTTTAGTTTATCCTTATATGAGGTATGTAATTCAAAATTCACTGTTTGTTATTGTTTTTTTTCTGCCAGTTTCACGTGAGTTTGAGTTGCCGCCGACCGTCGTGTTGACGCCGACCGTCGTGCCGACATCCCCTCACATCCCACCCCCATTTATTAAAGACAAGGGACATCACTCGGTGTCAGTCTGTAAATGTTTGAAAATAATCAATACTGTTAGTTATGTCTCATATATAAGGGATTTATAGTCAAAAACTTTGTTTTTACGGGTTTGTTTTATTTCATTGTTTTGTTCTTATCCACCACCGCTCCTCGCAACCCAAGCTGTGGTCTGTGTTTATTTTTAAAGAAAAACTGATCTCACGCGTTTGAAAGAATCAGAAGTACACGACCGGATAAGGGATGATGAATATTGTGATGTAAACGTTGTCTCACACTCGAAACGGTGGGAACGTGGTGTATTTTTGCGCACTTGCTTGTGCCGTGAGGTGCGAAACAATTTCAAGAGCGACGAATTGGCACTGCGATAATCGTCTATTCAGATCACTCAGCATTTTACTCCATGGTCTCATGACCGGCATGAAGTCTTTGAACGAAATACCCTAATACTGTGTATAGATAGAAGAATTCACGCTCAGCTTTCAATTGTCTTCAGCCTCGTATTACTAATGTCTTTTAGAACAGTGCTTCTCAAACTTTTTAGTATGGCGGACCGGCAGGAATTTTTTCCATTGCGCCAGGGACCGGTGCACTATTTTCCCTGCACTGACAATTTTTTCGGTCCTTTTTTTTGACATCTTCTGCGGACCGGCGGCGGATGGCCCACGGACGGGTTAATTGCACTTAGCCTTCGAATGTTGAAAGTTAAGGGTTGTGGGTTTAAGGATATATTTTTAGAGCCGTTGATGTATTTTGTGATTTCTTGACGATCGAGGATGTCAACTTATTGCGCAAAATGCTAAGCAGAAAAGCTTTGAAACCACAAATTTAACAAGAAAATGTAAATAATTAAAAGAAGAATTAAACAAACTGCCTGGTTGGTCATTCGGAGATTCTACTTTTAAGTGGTACACGAAAAATAATATTTAAAAAAAAAGAGAAAAATAGATCGCAATGTGGGTTAAAAATAAGGATTGAATTAAAAACAAGAAATAAATAACTAAAATGAGTATTTAAACGCAATTTCCAACAAGGAATTTCCGATTTTTTAATCAAGAGAAATCATACTAGATTACAATAAAAGTCGATTCCAATAAGTATTTCTGAAACTAAACACAATATGGTTGGCGAGAAATTGAGAAAAATACTGATTTTTTCAGGTTTTTTGGATTTTCCAGGAAATCCAATAAACCTTTTCGGTATTTTTTTGGCCGTTGAACATCCTTGGGACCTCCTTAGCATATTTGCAAAAGACCCGAACCCTCTATCTGGTATGGTTCAGGAGGAGTTGCATGTACAAGCGTAACAGACATTTCGAATCTATAAACGCAATTTTTCCAAGGGAAATTGCGTTAAAAATCCCTCGTATATATCATGTTCATTTAAAACACATAACTATGTCCCGAAAAAGATGTCGCAGATCCTAATGCTGCACTGACCCTCATACTTACCCCCCTCCCGAGCTATAAAAGTACATTACAAATCTCCAACCCTCAGTCAGAATTTATTGAGTGTTTAAGTTAAATAACTATAAATAAAGTGAACATAAAAAAATCATCACCTAAATGTGTAATCATCAAGTAAATTGATGTTAGCGATGTTATCACTAATCGCCTACATCAATTATAATCAGCACAAGCAGTTTGCTTATTGTCTTCTTAAACAGCGTGTATGTAACCCAAGATGAAAATACCGAAACGAAATAACTTTATTTTGTACCATCGTTGTGTACTTCCCCTGACGATGTTCAGAACAACTTAAAGGCTGCCTTAAGTAAGGATCAGCCGCCTTTCCTACCCCCATCAATGTTTCCTCGGAGGTTCGTTGGTTCGTGTGCAAAGTAAAAAAAAACCGTGTGCAAAGTTGCACATAATTTTACAAAATTTTCTGCGCGGTAATTCAAAACTGCTGCGCAGCGTCGTTCAGATTTCTGCGCGGCCGCGCAGCTTAAAGGGAACATTGAGCTCCATTCTCTTTTTAAAGTATTTTATCAACTAACTTCAATTTCATTGAATACTAAATTTCATATTGGTTGAATGTCGCATTTCATTTTGATTCAATGTTACATTTCTTTTCGCTGAGTTCACCAATTTGATCCCAACCATTTAAACAATAACAGACAAAACTATAGAAAGATTAAAAAATAAAATATCTAAGATAACTTTAAACGCCCTAAATATGAAGTCTACTTTTAAATTTCTAAAAGGGCATTGCGCAACGAAAGCCCTTGCAAAAAATGGAGCTGCTATGTAACAAAAGGACTTGAAATTAAATGTGCTTTCATGTATAAATTCCTTTTAAAAAATCAGCTCAAATGTGCTTTAAGAAATTTACATTATTTATTATTTTTTTAGTAGTGACTGCCTGATAGAAAGATTTACTTCCATTTCTTAATTTCATTCTGTTTTCAAATTGTCATTTTCAAATTCTTGATTATCTACCTTGCTCTCTTTTCAACTGATATCCCGTTAAAAATAATCTATAACTAATCTATTACAAACATGTTTTATATCCCAAAGGTATTTGACGCCGTTGTGGTCATAGTGTCCTTTACCTTGGACATCACCTTCAGCTTTGTGTCGGTGACCAGCGCGGCCCAGGACGCGGCGGGTCTGATGGTGCTGTTGCGTCTGTGGCGAGTCACGAGGATTATAAACGGTAGGTAGTGAGTGACGCGAGTGTGAGATGACCAGCGTTGATCTTATCTTCTTATCTTATCTGTTTCGGACGCTCCTTCTATACAGAAGATTATTGCGTCCTACGCTTATCTATGGTTTGTGTTTAGTCCTGCATTCTTATTAGAGTTTTAAATGTTGATAAAGTGTTGGCTTTCCTGGTTTCTTCAGGCAACCCATTCCACGCCCGAATTCCGGACGGGAAGAACGAAAATTTGTATGAGTTTGTTCTTGCATACGGAATAAGAAAGGTGTTTTTATCCTTATGTCTATCTGAGGGTTGTATTAAGTTATCTTTGTTTTGTATTTCTAAATTAGAGTTAATTGCTTTATGTATGATTACTACTTTACTCTTGGTTCTTCTATCCTCTAGTGTTTCAAGGTTTAATGATTTAACTAATGGTGTTATTCTAGTCAGTTTTGAATATTCTCAAGTAATGAATCTGGCAGCTCTTTTTTGGATTTGTTCTAGTTTATCAATGTTTTCTTTGGTGGATGGGTCCCATACAGAAGATGCATATTCTAGTACAGGTCTCACCAAAGTGAGATAGCATTTTAGTTGTATATCTTTATTACATTTGTAAAGGTTTCTTTTTATAAAGCCCAAGGTTTTGTTTGATTTTTTAATAACTTCATTGACATGGGGATTCCATGATAATTTCTCATTTATCATGACTCCTAAGTATTTTGCATCTTTAGTTTGGGTTAGTTCCTTTCCATGAATGAAATATTTTGAATTTTTTGGGTATCTTTTTGATGGATTATAATGACCCCATAAGAATCAAGAAAAAGGGTAGAATATATGGCCAGACAACGCCACAACGCACTCTTACAAGCCTAATATAAGTAGAACAGTCCAACAATGGAAACCGAGTCAACAACTCATATGAAGTTAGAACACAGCTAACTCATTACTATTATAACAGGATAAACCCTAAACAGGGACCCGAGCTGCCGGTATTGCACCCTAGCCAATCGTTCACCGCCCTGCATATTTCCGAGGAAGACCATTGCTATTCAAATTTCCACTGCTATGAAAATGAAACAAGGCACTGTCCAAAAAGTTAGTCGCTGAGTTTTAAATATAAACATTTGTCTTTTCCGTTCTCTTTCTTCTTTTCTGTAAGTTCGCCTAGTGTTATCTGTTTGTTGAAAATTGAATTCGATTCGGAAAACATTTGAATGTAAATATAATTATGTGAAAAAATGACTTTCACTAAAGATTGCAGATTAAGCGGAAATAATCTTAAATGCATAAACTAAAAGATAAATTATTTGAAAATGATTTTCAAACGTTATTTAAACATATTCAAATTCAATCTACATTAAATACAAATCCCGTGGTTGATATACAAACTAAACAAACCAACCGGAACGCATGCAATTTCTCCTTCTTTAATTTTAAAATGTGTGTGTGTTTAGGCTTACGTGCTTTTTACAATTCCTAGTCAACACTCTTGTCCTTGCCAATTATTGCACCTGCCCTTGGCAAAACTCTCATTTTTCTCACTTGTCCTAGCCAACATTATCACGTTGTTATCAACACTCTCACCTTTCTTAGGCAACACTCTCACCTGTCCTAGCCATTACTCTCACTTTTCCTAGCCAACAATCGCAACCTGTCCTAGCCAACACTCTCACGTGTCCTAGCCATTACTCTCACGTGTCCTAGCCATTACTCTCACCTGTCCTAGCCAACATTCTCACCTGTCCTAGCCAACACTCTCACGTGTCCTAGCCATTACTCTCACGTGTCCTAGCCATTACTCTCACCTGTCCTAGCCATTACTCTCACCTGTCCTAGCCAACATTCTCACCTGTCCTAGCCAACATTCTCACCTGTCCTAGCCAACACTCTCACCTGTCCTAGCCAACACTCTCACGTGTCCTAGCCAACACTCTCACCTGTCCTAGCCAACATTCTCACCTGTCCTAGCCAACACTCTCACGTGTCCTAGCCAACACTCTCACCTGTCCTAGCCAACACTCTCACGTGTCCTAGCCAACACTCTCACCTGTCCTAGCCAACACTCTCACCTGTCCTAGCCAACATTCTCACCTGTCCTAGCCAACACTCTCACGTGTCCTAGCCATTACTCTCACGTGTCCTAGCCATTACTCTCACCTGTCCTAGCCAACACTCTCACCTGTCCTAGCCAACACTCTCACGTGTCCTAGCCAACACTCTCACCTGTCCTAGCCAACACTCTCACCTGTCCTAGCCAACATTCTCACCTGTCCTAGCCAACACTCTCACCTGTCCTAGCCAACACTCTCACGTGTCCTAGCCATTACTCTCACCTGTCCTAGCCAACATTCTCACCTGTCCTAGCCAACACTCTCACCTGTCCTAGCCAACACTCTCACGTGTCCTAGCCATTACTCTCACCTGTCCTAGCCAACATTCTCACCTGTCCTAGCCAACACTCTCACCTGTCCTAGCCAACACTCTCACGTGTCCTAGCCATTACTCTCACGTGTCCTAGCCATTACTCTCACCTGTCCTAGCCAACATTCTCACCTGTCCTAGCCAACACTCTCACCTGTCCTAGCCAACACTCTCACGTGTCCTAGCCATTACTCTCACCTGTCCTAGCCAACATTCTCACCTGTCCTAGCCAACACTCTCACCTGTCCTAGCCAACACTCTCACGTGTCCTAGCCATTACTCTCACCTGTCCTAGCCAACATTCTCACCTGTCCTAGCCAACACTCTCACCTGTCCTAGCCAACACTCTCACGTGTCCTAGCCATTACTCTCACGTGTCCTAGCCATTACTCTCACCTGTCCTAGCCAACATTCTCACCTGTCCTAGCCAACACTCTCACCTGTCCTAGCCAACACTCTCACGTGTCCTAGCCAACATTCTCACCTGTCCTAGCCAACACTCTCACGTGTCCTAGCCAACACTCTCACGTGTCCTAGCCATTACTCTCACGTGTCCTAGCCATTACTCTCACCTGTCCTAGCCAACATTCTCACCTGTCCTAGCCAACATTCTCACCTGTCCTAGCCAACATTCTCACGTGTCCTAGCCAACAATCGCAACCTGTCCTAGCCAACACTCTCACGTGTCCTAGCCAACAATCTCACATGTCCTATCTATTTCTTTTAACTGTCCTAACCATCACTCTCACATGTCCTATCCATTTCTTTCAACTGTCCTAACCATCACTCTCAGATGTCCCTATCCATTTATTTCAACTGTCCTAACCATCACTCTCACCTGTCCTAGCCAACACTCTCACCTGTCCTAGCCAACACTCTCACATGTCCTAGCCAACACTCTCACCTGTCCTAGCCAACACTCTCACATGTCCTAGCCAACACTCTCACATGTCCTAGCCAACACTCTCATCTGTCCTAGCCAACACTCTCACCTGTCCTAGCCAACACTCTCACCTGTCCTAGCCAACACTCTCACCTGTCCTAGCCAACACTCTCACATGTCCTAGCCAACACTCTCACATGTCCTAGCCAACACTCTCACATGTCCTAGCCAACACTCTCACCTGTCCTAGCCAACACTCTCACCTGTCCTAGCCAACACTCTCACATGTCCTAGCCAACAATCGCAACCTGTCCTAGCCAACACTCTCACCTGTCCTAGCCATTACTCTCACCTGTCCTAGCCATCACTCTCACCTGTCCTAGCCAACACTCTCACTGTCCTAGCCAACACTCTCACCTGTCCTAGCCAACACTCTCACCTGTCCTAGCCAACACTCTCACCTGTCCTAGCCATTACTCTCACTTGTCCTAGCCAACAATCGCAACCTGTCCTAGCCAACACTCTCACCTGTCCTAGCCAACACTCTCACCTGTCCTAGCCATTACTCTCACCTGTCATAACCATCACTCTCAACCACCCAAAATTTACCTGTCGAAAGTAATGAATCTCGTTAAATCCTGAGATGTATTACCTGTTGCCGAATGGCGGATATTTAGTTTTGAGTTGGAGAATTAAGTGGAATGCAAAATCAAAATAAAAAGTGAAGGTTGATTCGACATGTTTTATACACCTTTAAAGCCACAATTTTCCGTATTAGTGGGAAGCAAAACGTTAATCTTTGATACTGAGGGATATGTGTGTTTGTGTGTATGTGTTTGTGTGTGTGTGTGAGTGTGTGTGTGTGTGAGAGAGAAAAAAAAAGAGAGAGAGAGAGAGAGAGAGAGAGAGCGAGAGAGAGAGAAAGAGAGAAGAGGCTTTGGAAAAGAATAGGATAAGCTAAATTAACTTAAACTACGGGTAAGATTTGAACCTAATCTTCATTTAATGGCGTGCTGACATTGCCACAAAAAGTGAAAAATAATTATGCATTTTAAAATTTGATTTTCTGATATACCTCTTTTTCATATAAAGTAGCAAATGTCAAAAATAAAATAATTAATTAAATAAAATTCATATTAAACTTGCTCAACTAAACACCAGCTAAGTCATAACAAGAAATTTTAACCATTGTCTACATCTTAATGCGTTTTTGACTAAACAATTTGAGTTTATGTTTTTTAGTTTGAAAAAAAAATAATTAAAAAGAACTTTTTTTCATGTTTATTTCAATGAAGAACGAATGCATTTTGAAGCAATGAAGTGGCGTACCTAAGAAAGGGTTGTTCCGCGAGAAGCGACCAAGATTTTTCGCATCCCCATCTACTGATGTTGCTTTAATATCCCTTCCCTCTGTGTAATTATATATATATATATATATACATATATATATATATATATATATATATATATATATATATATATATATATATATATATATATATATATATATATATATATATATATATATATATATATATATATATATAAGAAAGTTATTTGCTGAGCGGACCTGACTCTCTGGTTCTGCAAATGACTATGGAGTATTGAAAATGTTTATAATTTTTTCCTAGTTGAAAAGGTGTAAGTTGGGTGATGATCAATGTTCCCTTTAAGTTGCGATGCCACGCAGATGTATGAGCGACGCCGCACAGCAGGTTAGAGTTAACGCGCAGCAAATTTTGATAAAGATAAAGTAATACATGTGTTTGTGGGGGTGTAAAATGTTTCACAAAAATGTACGCTGTGCGACTTTGCACACGAGTTTGTTGTTTTACACACGGACCAACGAACCTTAGATGAACATTGGAGAAGATCCTTCTAGTTTTCACTCTACAGCATTTTCTTACTTAATTCTGTCCTAGTCGTTTTATTTTACCTTTGGTAGTTGGGGTGGTAGGAGGGGGGATGAGGGGGAGGTGGAGTTCGGTAGCCTGCCTCTGATTGCATCCCCCCTCCCCCAACAATCTATTAGCGTTTTTTTTAACATGTTGAATTCAAGCGATTTATTGCCGTTAGGAGAAACACAGATCACGTTGTTTTCAAATGTGAGACACATTAACTCAATAAATAGTCTTCCTACCTTTCAATTAACGCCGTGCTTGCACGAAGTCGGTTGGAAAGAACTCGAGTGCAGACTCACTTAACGTTTGGAACCAATGATTCTCAATATGTATATATCTCCAGTGTTACCGAGGAAGTGTTCATGTCATTCATGAAAACGAAAGTAGGGGGAGTAATGAAGAGTAATGTAGATATCATGCGCAAGGAGCGGAGATTTAGGATGGTGGTTATAAATGTTTTTAGGAAATGGGTTTTACCCGTAACGAATTTTGCATAATTTGAGAAACACTGGTCTAGACTGTGAAACGTGAGCATATGTTGTAAGTATTGCCTTTGAACAGGATCGATGTGTACATGTTTTGTTCTGTAAGAGCCGTGGAGCTGTAGGAAATGTTGCTATGGGTGAGGGGAGGGAAGGTACCAGAGGTTAAGTTAGTTTATCAAGTGTTAATCGGTCCCTAGTCTTGAGAGGGTACCAGAGGTTAAGTTAGTTTATCAAGTTTAAATCGGTCCCTAGTCTTGAGATGGTGCCAGAGGTTAAGTTAGTTTATCAAGTTTTAAATCGGTCCCTAGTCTTGAGATGGTACCAGAGGTTAAGTTAGTTTATCAAGTTTTAATCGGTTCCCCTAGTCTTGAGATGGTACCAGAGGTTAAGTTAGTTTATCAAGTTTTAATCGGTCCCTAGTCTTGAGATGGTACCAGAGGTTAAGTTAGTTTATCAAGTGTTAATCGGTTCCCTAGTCTTGAGATGGTACCAGAGGTTAAGTTAGTTTATCAAGTGTTAATCGCCCTAGTCTTGAGATGGTACCCTAAGTTAAGTGAGTTTATCAAGTGTTAATCGGTCCCCCCTAGTCTTGAGATGGTACCAGAGGTTAAGTGAGTTTATCAAAGTGTTAATCGGTCCCCCCTAGTCTTGAGATGGTACCATAGGTTAAGTGAGTTTATCAAGTGTTAATCGGTCCCTAGTCTTGAGATGGTACTAGAGGTTAAGTGAGTTTAATCAAGTGTTAATCGGCCCTAGTCTGAGATTGTACCAGAGGTTTAAGTTAGTTTATCAAGTGTTAATCGGTCGCTAGTCTTGAGATGGTCCAGAGGTTAAGTTAGTTTATCAAGTGTTAATGGCCCCCCCCCTAGTCTTGAGATGGTACCAGAGGTTAAGTTAGTTTATCAAGTGTTAATCGGCTAGTCTTGAGATGGTACCAGAGGTTAAGTGATTTTATCAAGTGTTAATCGGTCCCTAGTCTTGAGATGGTACTAGAGGTTAAGTGAGTTTATAAGTGTTAATCGCCCCCCCCCCAGTCTTGAGATGGTACCAGAGGTTAAGTTAGTTTTATCAAGTGTTAATCGCCCCACCCCCCTAGTCTTGAGATGGTACCAGAGGTTAAGTGAGTTTATCAAGTGTTAATCGGCCCGCAGTCTTGAGATGATCAATAAGTCAGCAGCAGTCAGCACCGCCATGTTGGTAATTGAGTGAAAAATGCCAGAGGGTCAGATAATTCATATCTTATCTTTTATATCGTATCTTATCTTTCGTATCTTATATTTGAAAGATGCTACTTCTATTTTTTTAAAAATATATGATTGACTCCTTGGCTTATCTATTGTTTATGTCTGGTCTTGCATTTTTATTAGAGTTTTTAATTTTTATGTCGATTGTGTGCTAGTTTTCATGTTTTTTTTTCCAGGCAACCCATGCCATGTCCGGATTCCAGACCGGAAGAAATTAGATTTTTATGTTTTTTCTTGTATATGGAACAAGAATTGTATTATTATTCGTATGTCTACCACAGTGTTGTATTACATTTTATATTACTGTTGTGTTGTATTTCTGAATAAGAATTTAATGCCTTGTGTATTATGGTTCCAGTTCTCTTTGTTCTTCTATCCTGTCTTCTTTTATCAAGTGTGAATCATTGTCTAGTCTAGATAAGGCCATCAAGTCAACGCCGCCATGTTTTTGAAGTCTGCGGGGTATTTGGGGGTTAAATGGGAGTAGTGTTTCCATTGGTTGGTTTAACTTGAATCAGTTCATAATCTTGGAATAGTCATAAAGTCAACACTATCCTGTTTGGAAATGGAGGGGAAAGTGACTTCACCATCAACGTGTTCATTAAGTTTAATTCGGGCACCGGGGGTTGAAAACTAGAAATGATCATAATCTCATCACTTTTAAAAACAAACAAAAAACGACAAACAAAAATTTAATATAAAGTGTTACAATACGTTGAGATCGTATATAATTTGTGTGCTTTATTCCCCTTTAGGCTACGTTTATAGAGGCGGCGGGTAGGCGGGTTGCCGCGAGTAACCAGAAAACCGCGCCTAATCACTCGCGCGGTTGGTGTTTATAGTAAAAGCGGGGAAAAAGCCAGACGACACGCAGTGAACTACGTCACCAAGCTCACAGGTGTGGTTGATTCCAGGAAATATTTGTAAACATAACCTTGAACTAAAAAAAGCTATGGACTATTAACAAGTGTGTCAGTGTGAATTATAAATAAAGGAACTTAAGTCGTATCCATTCATGGTGTAAAGAGTTTGATAATTGCAATTTTTGGAAATGGACAAAAGACAAGATATTTTTGCAGCAATACAAATTAAAAGTCAAGAAAAAAGGCAAGGTATGAGAAACCAGAGTTTGCCAAACCAAGGCAACAGACAAACTATTTGCTGGTACCGTAACAAGCCAGGACATATGGTAAAGCAGTGTTACCACAATAAAGGACAACCAAATAGGGTGTCACCTAATGGCAGCCCTATAAGAGAGAAAACAGAAGAAAGATCAAGACAATATCACTTTGAAAACAAAGGTAGACAATCATGGAGAGACAGATATAATCACAATTCCATATATAGAGATTATAATCAAAGCAGAAGATCATGGAGAGGCAGATATAGTTTTGATTCCAGAATAAGAAATTTTGATCAGAAAGAATGAAAACCAAGACATGAATGATAGAAAAATAATAAAGTTGAATCGAGCACAAATAGAAACTATTGACACTGTAGCCACTATTGACAATCACATATATGATAAAAGGAATGAAGACCATAATAGCAGAGACAAAGATGGTACTAGTGAGTCTGAAACCATTCGTGTGAAATCATCTGAAGCAGGAACAACAATTGGTTGTGGATTAAGCAGAATGAAAGACATAGATAAAAACAATGATTTTCAGATAAAGCTTTCTACTGACAGTGACTCATCTGGTTGAAATTCTATTGAATTATCTGGAAGCAAAAATGATATCTCAAAAGCTAAACGACTTATTCAAGATGCTGGAGTTAATATTGTGAATGGACATAATCGAAGACGTGGTTGGTGAATTATTGAACATTTAACAGTCTGAAGAAACATTCAAAGCTCATCTGCGCCATCTGTTTGAATTCACAGTCCCGCGCGGCAACGCGGAACAAGAACTAGCAACTAGTTCTGGTAATTACCCGCGCCCGTCCGTTAATTTGTCGCCTCGAGACACCCGCGTCCTCTATGAACACCTGCAAAGCAAAAATAGAAACATTCCTCGCGCGGGTCGACTCGCGCGTGGGATTTCCCGAAACCCGCCGCCTCTATAAACGTAGCCTTAGCCATATCTTCCTAGTCCTGCGATTTCACTTCCTCTGCCTTTTTTGAGTGGTTTTTAAACGTTTTTTTTTAAAGGTGGTGGTGGGGTTGTAAGAAAAGATTTCTATCGTCTTTCAAATGTAAGGTTTATTGGTTTAATTTTCATGATAAATTATTGATCCCTGCGTGCGTTTATCCTCTTTTCCCACTGAAATCAGCCCATGTTGGTTATTCTCATGTTAACCATAACTATATCAAGTCCAAATGAGTTTTTGGGGTGTTAAATTCTTGTTATTGTTTGTGTGTTGTTTTCAAACGATCTCATTTATCCCTCTTCCCCCCTCCCCAAGGTGTCATCCTTTCCGTCAAACTGGATGCCAAGAAGAAGCTTGACGTCATGAAGAGGGCCTTAAGGAAATCAGAGTCGGAGAACAAGAAGCTTCGGTCAAAACTGGACAAGCTGGAGGTGAGGTTGTTGTGGTCTAGTGATGTAGTCAAAACTTGACCAGCTTGAGGTTAGTTTGTTGTGGTTTAGTGAGGTAGTCAAAACTGGACAAGCTGGAAGTGAGGTTGTTGTGGTTTAGTGAGGTAGTCAAAACTGGACAAGCTTGAGGTGAGGTTGTTGTGGTTTAGTTAGGTAGTCAAAACTTGACCAGCTTGAGGTAAGTTTGTTGTGGTTTAGTGAGGTAGTCAAAACTGGACAAGCTGGAAGTGAGGTTGTTGTGGTTTAGTGAGGTAGTCAAAACTGGACAAGCTGGAAGTGTGGTTGTTGTGGTTTAGTGAGGTAGTCAAAACTGGACAAGCTGGAAGTGAGGTTGTTGTGATTTACTGAGGTAGTCAAAACTGGACGAGCTGGAGGTGAGGTTGTTGTGGTTTAGTGAGGTAGTCAAAACTGGACGAGCTGGAGGTGAGGTAGTTGTGGTTTAATGAGTTAGTAAATAAACAAACAAAAAAGTTGTAAATTCGGTTATGCATACCAATTTTTGTTGTTGTAACATACGGTTTCAAGTCCTTCAAAAGGGGGAGGGAGCGAAAGAGAAACAATGGATTAAAACTAAATCCCCACGGAGACATTCGAATTTCTTTATGCACATACAATTTTTTAAATAATAATTCCAACGTTTCTAATGCACTGCGTGGGAAAAGGAAGAAAAAAAAAGAAAGGAAAAAAATGCATTACCCCCATGAGAAATTTCGACAAACGACTTTCAAAATTCTTGTCTTTCCTTTTTCTTTTGTTTTTATTTTTTGTCTCTATGTGTTTTTTGACAAGACTGTAAGATTATTTGTTTTTCTTCAGTTTGTACGACACATGACTTTCTTGACGTATCGGCGTCCGATTTTTTAAAAGGTCATCCTAGGATGAGTGTTTTTTCTGTTGTGCATTTTATTTTGGTTTCTATAACTGTTACTTCTCTTGGTCAGTCCTTCTGCGAGATATGAGTGGATTATCTGACTTTCACTGTTGTTTCAACAGTTCTTGTGCATTTCTGTTGCATGGGTATAAACAAATGCTATTGCTTTCTCCGTGGATTAAACATACGTTTTTTTTTGCAATAAAGTAAACATATGCTCTGGCTTTCTCAATGGTTTCAATATATGGATGGTTTTAAATAGTTGCCAGTTTGTTACGCAATTGAAACAAAGAATTAAAAAAAACACTTAAAAAACAACAACCCAACTATAAAATAAGAACCAACCAACCTATCAAACAACCTATCAACCAACATATCATCCAAGCTATCAAACAACCTATCAAACACCCTATCAACCAACCTATATATCAACTAACCTATCAACCAACCTATCAACCAACCTATCAAACAACCAACAATGTCCTCCAGCTTTCTGGCTTTCTTCGTACGTGACTATCGCTGGTCTTGTCCTTCCATTTCCTGGCCTTCTCTGTCGTAAATGAACTCTAAGGTCATTCAGCCCCAAGGGCACTCCAACGAACCCCATGGCTGAAACTACATCAACGCACACAAGCCTGGGAAAAAAAACCCACACTATTTGTCCCGGTTTGACGGGCATCGGTAAGTACCAAAGATCATTCAGCTCGTGTTTCTGATTGACTGTTTTTTTGTAAGATGGACCATCCTTTTTGAGTCTTGACGCCACATTCAGTCATGGAGAGAAGGCGAAACTTACTCTCCTCTATGATTAGAGTTAGAGGTAAACTAATTTTAAAGGATCAATTAGAGGCTGGCTGTTTTTATTTTCTTTACCGGTGCTATCTAAATATGAACGTGTTTCTGTAACGACTTTGTTAAATCTTTAGTTTACATTTTTGTTGTTGTTGATGTTTGCTTGTATGTTGGCAATCTTTCATACATTAAAGTGGAACGAACGCACGTAGATACTAAACTATTTTATGTTCCGTGTATGTATCGAAACGGCAAGTTTCTGTTTTTATCGTTGTGTTTAATTTGATGTAATCAAGTCGATCTGATTTTAAATGTCTTTAAAATCATTCCCTGTTGTTTCAGAGAGAGAACAACCAATTGAAAAACAAGAGGTTCCCGAATGAGACAAGTCTGGACACCCCTGTGCAACAACAAAATGACACGCAGGTAGGAGTGGGTTTATTCTCTTGGACCTGTACTCTGAATGGCTTGAATAGCATGGTAGCTACGGTGCTAGAGGTTTCCATTAGTTACTCATTGTCACTAAAAGCTCTCAGGGTCCCCACCTTTGGGTCTCAAGATGGTTGCAAAGGGGTTTCCTTGATGTTTGGGTTCAGCCTAAAAAACAAAACGTCAGTATCACCCCACCGCTTCCAGTCCAGGCACAGTAAAAATCCAAATCAGAATTTTACTATAATTCCTTTATCAAAGTTAAGATTAATAGTAAAAGACATTTAACTTTATAAAAGGATAACAATGTTTATTATCAATCATCTTTGATAATGAAAATCCTTTTTTAAAAAACGTTTAAAAGATAGCTGTATATGCGAATATGTAGTGATTATAAGTTTATAATGTATATCGCGATGTAATGGTGTAAGTAAAGGTGATGTAAATACAGCACACGGTGATGTGGTTTTGGGAACTAATGATGTATAGTTTCAATACAGTTAATGGCGTGGAAAAAGTTATGTGATGTTATAGTTAAAATACAAATAGGGGCTTGGGAAAAGTTATGTGATGTTATAGTTTAAATGCAAATAGGGGCATGGAAAAAGTTATGTGATGTTATAGTTTAAATACAAATAGGGGCTTGGGAAAAGTTATGTGATGTTATAGTTTAAATACAAATAGGGGCATGGAAAAAGTTATGTGATGTTATAGTTTAAATACAAATAGAGGCATGGGAAAAGGTTTGTGATGTTACAGTTAAGGGCACTGAAGAAGATCGTAAATTAAGGAAGGTAAAGTGGAAGAGAGGGTGGGGGGATGGGTGAAGCACTCATTGGAATTGTTATAGAATGCCTTTACTGAGCCTATGTTTTGTTAGTTATTGAAAAAATGTTTTAAGAGAAAACAAAGGTATTGACACTATTTTATTTGATCTCATCCCAGCCTCATTACTTCTTCGAGAACAACTTGCACGAGATAGAGCTCCGGGATCTCAGTGACAAGACTTAGAACCAGTGGCGTAGAAGGGGGTGCATAGCCCCGGCGGCATATTCTCCCCTTTGTTTGGAGAGCTGGCATTTGTGTCCAACTGCAGACTTTTAATGAGGATGGGGCAGCAAAAATTCGTCGTGACCGGAGCCAGGCGGCACTAACCCTAGCTACGCCACGCCACTGCTTAGAAATGTCCGTTTGGCGGATAACTTCGTTAACATCACAATTCTATGAACGTCGAGCCGAGGACAGCGTTGAAACTCACATCGCCTGATCAAAGGAAGGACAACAAAATAATACGCTTCTGTTATTCACAATGCATAGTGTTAATTTCGCCTCATAAAGACGGGACACTGGTATTTAGTTCTGTGGAGTACATTGATGTTTTTTTTTAATACTCTGATCCATTCGTTACAAGACAACAGATTCGCTTGTTTATGGATCGGAGACGAATGTTTTTTAGTTTAAAAAATAATATTGAAATGTGATAACCGTGTATAAACTAACAGGCTTTCATCTTCTCGTCATGTGATACTGGAAATTTTTGGGTTTAATGAAATCTAGTGTTTGCTGCAAAGAAGTGCGGGGAAATGGTGGGGGAGGGCAGTTACAAGAGTTGGAAATAATTTGAGCTTCTTGTTAGTAAGACAGATACTATCAATAACACTATTTGCAGCCTCGCAAATGAGCCAATAACGCTACTTCGTTTGTTCAAATACCATTATGTCCTGATCCAGGATCGCTAAGTAAAATACCATAGGTGATCTTCAACCAAGTACCGAAAACAACAATAACAAGAAGAATCAAGCTAAAAAAGCAAAGTGACATATAAGCAAGCCACATAAGTTAAGAAAGTCTTCAGCGGTATTCTAAAGAAAAATACGATTTTTAATCTCAACATCCAACACTAATGTTCTGTGACACAAATAGAGGAGGCAAGAACTGATCTTGAAATCTTGATTAGTCGTAAAGTTGAATTTCGATTGGTCAAAGAAGTGAACCAGTAACTCGTGTAAATAGAATTGAGTTCCATTTTATATATATTTAACAAAAATAGTGTTTGTTCTTCCTTGTAGACATGCCACACACAACCAATGCAGTGTGATACTTTGACATCATCATCATATCTTACTTCAAGGGCATGCTCTTAGACCTCAAGTATGAGGGGCCTAGAAATGTCATTTTGATTTTGTTTTTTGAAACTTGTATTTGATTTTTAAATATTGTTTTGTTCTCTGTTTAGATGATTTAGAATATATTTATATATATTTATATATTTATGGTAGACTGCTCAAACAGGATAGAACAATTAGTCCTATTGTTTGCGTGTGTCTGTGCGTGCACTGCACGCGTGCGTGTTATACTTTAAGCTTGTATATTAAAATATTCATAAAATGACACCTATGTCTGGATGCCTATACTGATATAGCCTACTGATAGTTATTGTTTTGTTTTTTACCGATTCAGTGGAAACATCAACCATTTTATTTATTATCCTGGAAATGGGGAGCCTGGAAGGATAGAAGGTGAATACATTTACAAATAAAAGCTCAACAATTGGATGTAAATACTAATAAAAAGAGTACACAATTACTGTAGCAAATTACCACAAAACAGAAAAACAGAAAAAATAGATATACTTTCCTATAAAAAAAACAAACAAACTGGCCTTATTTTGTAGAAAGCAACATTGGCTAAAAGGGAAAAAAATAATGGAAATAAATTCTGGTACCCTTTCCCAACCGGTTGTTTAAAAAAGATGTGTCTATTCACATGTTAACATACACTTTACCAGAGGCGTCACTAGGATTGGTGTCATCCAGTGCGGCAAGTTATGGTGTCACCCCATCATCACTTACACCACATACCCCAAACCGATTCTGCCAGTGCAGGATAATCGGAGCATACAGAATTTTACATTTTGGTGTCACCCCTTGTGATGGTGTCACCCAGTGCGGTTCGGCACCCCCCCCCCGCCCCCTCACAGTGACGCCTCTGGACTTTACCAAGGATTGTATCATGAGAATATACCCTTTCCAACGCCAATTCTTCTCTCACAACTCATTTTACCAGACTTTGGGTTCACTTTTTGCAAGGTTAGACGTGTGACCATTAAAAGATGTTGATACTTCCCCAGGCTGTGACTTATGTATTTTACTAAAATACCGTTCTAAGCATTGATTCAGTTACCATTCAGCTATACTGTTATGTCTCAGATGGAATATCGTTTTTTTTTATCTTAAATTATTTTATTGCATGCTATACAGGATTTTCAAGGCCTAACCTTGCAGTCAGTGATATAATATAATGTCATATAGAATTATTATATTCCTAAATTGCAATGATATGAACTAATTTAATTTTACTTTAAAGAATAAATCTTGATGTCTTTCCAGTGAGAAGTACTCCATTACCATTGCTTAAAAAGCTTTGTAATTTAAATCTATAACATTAGCCTTTGCTTTGGTGGCAAGATTTCAGATCTTTCCATATCAGTGATTTAGGTGATCTTTCAAATTGTATAAGAAAGATTATGCTAAATATTGCAAAGTAAAATTACATTATATTTATTTTTTTAATAAACTTAATTGAATCTACAAGAAGTAATAAATCTAACAAACAGTGCTACTTGAGCTTTGGGCTGGGTTTGGGAAAGAGAGGTTGGCTGGGCCCTAAAAAAGCATTAATGTTCTTTATTAATGCCGCGTTACTAGCCGTTACAGTAAGGGAAATAACTCCATTTAATGTTTCAATGTTTGGTCATAGAGTTATGTGTAGAGAAATACAATTTTTTTTTACTCCATGAAGATACATTCTTTTAAAATACTTTCATGACTTAGAACAAATCCATTTAATTGAATTGTTTAGAGTGGCTGCAGCCTGATAGGTTTTTAACTTTTTTATCATTCATAAAGAGCGATAAATTAATAAGCGGGCTTTCCACTAAAGTTTTAAAAATATTTATTTAAAAAAAACATCACAAGAATGGCTTATTTGGAATGCCACATTGTATGTAGGGCGCTTTTTGTCTCTTTCAATCTTGTATTGATATTAGTTTTGATATTAGTTATTATAAGATGTCATTAATATAAGCACACGAGTGCTTGAATTTTTAATTTATTATGTATTTAATTAACTTTAAATGTTTGAGTGCACCAGTTAAAGTCAGAAAGCAGTTTGTGTGCATCTCTAAGCAAAGGAAAAAAAAACTCAGTCTTTTGGTTAAGCTTTTTGAAAATTTTCATATCCATGCTCTACAGAGGTAAAATTCTTTAATGATTAAAATTGCTATCATTATGAGAGCAAAGAAGAACATTGCAAATTTCTCTAAACAAAAGTGATGATATAAAAGGCAAATGAAGCATGATTTTTAATGATGTATTAGATATCCACTTTATTTCATTAATGATGGATTTATGGATCTACATAGAGATTTATGGTATGATGATTTTAATTGTAAAAAAAAACCCATAAAATATAGCACACAACAAAAAACAAAAAGTAACACTTAATGAATAAAAAAAACAAATGAACTAAAAGGTTTTTATATTACTGTTTATTAGTGCTCGTCAATGCAAGAAATATCACTGTTAAAGCAACACTTATTTTATATATGCCAAGTTGTACATATGTGTTAGAGTAATAATGAAAATGATATTTTTGCCAATACATGTAACTTGAGTTGGCCATCGGTTATAGACAGCGCTGACCAGTTATGAGGTAAAATAAATGTTCTGTAAAATTGTTACCAAATGGTGCTATAGAGCCCCATCTAATTTTTTTAATTTTATTTACGGAAATATGTGCTCAAGTATATTCCCTTTAAAGTATACATCTTTGCTGTTCTATAATACTATACATTTTTGACAGCTCATATAAAGTTGTAAAGAGAACCATATGAAATATTCTATTATTAAGTTATGTGGAATTGACATAGACTAGTCAGAAATGTTCAAACAAGACACCCACATAACAAAAGCCCTCCTCATTTACCTTTCGGTATATATATATGTTAACATTATGTTTGCTAACTTTCATATGGGCATTATATTGGGATAAACATTGTCATGAGAGATCTGTATTTAAAAAAAAATAAAATAAAGAATCCGGACTTGATTGCCTAACAAAGAAAATAAATTAATCAACTGATCTTTTTTTTTATAGAAAATTATTCTTTAGAACTTACAAGAAGGTTTGAACAAACAACATTGTAAGTTAGGTCTTTCAAAGGAAATGGTAAATATTTAAAAAAAATGTTCCTATGATAATATTAAAAAGGCACACATAATAACATTTTTAATGCTTCTTTGGAAAGAAAATCAAAATATAAAAATTTGTTTTGCTAAAAATATAACTATGTAACAGGGATATATTTAAATTATGATACTTTTGTTCTACTTCGCCAGATTTTTTAAACATGAAATTTAGAAATCCTAGTTTTAACCAAAGATGTCCTAATTTTTTTATAATGTAATGAAAATGTAAGCATACACTTTTCATAACAATAATATATTTATCTGTTAGATTTACAATGAGTAATAATATGTACTTTTTGCTGTTGTTGTTGCTATAGGTATGTGATTCCAAGTACTTGTAGAAGAGCCTTTCAGCTACTCTTACTGTATTTAGAAATAGATGTGTATTCCAGACTAAATAATGAGAACATAATATGTCATGATGTGTCTATAAATTAATTAAAAAAATAAAATACCATATTTTGATGGAAACAAACAAACTAAAATAATGGGCCAGCTTTGTATTCTAAAAAACTGATAACTATTTTTCTATGGTGGCTTAACCTGTTAATTAATCTTAAAACAATTTAATGATAAATTTTTAAAAAATGTGAAGTGGCTTCCAAAAGAGTGTAAACTGGTTTTTCTTTAGTTTATTAAAAAGCGTGGAAGCATTTTGAAAAAAAAATTGTTTTTTATAGGGTCTTTTTAACTACCCAAAAAAAAATAATTATAGCATTTAATTTTTATTAAGATATTGAGACCCAAGTTTAATGTAATGACGTCACGTAAAGAAACATTAAATAATATAATTATCTAGGCTAGTAGATAAGCATAGGACGCAATAGTCTTCTGTATAGAAGGAGCGTCTGTAACAGATAAGATCGTATTAAAGGACAAAGAAAAATAAGTCGTCACGTATTCATAGAAAGTTTTAAAAAAGTTACTATGCAAAAAAAGGTGAAATGAACAAATGTCACAGTGATGTGATATTGGTAATATACTTTGGATTGAAATGATTAAAATTTAAAACGAACGGGTCGAATATAAACTGTATTACTTTTGGCTATTTGACAACAGTCTTGGCAAATTAACTTTCGCGTCGTTATAGCAATTTAGCCGCCAACCTGGCAATGTAATAGTCCACCATAATTTATTTAATTTTGGACCTAGAAATTTAAATGTCATCTCGAATATTAGATTTTTGGGCCAGCCAATTTTATCTGCCAGGCTTTGAAATTTAACCGTTAGGCTTAATTTTTTCTAACAGTCAATCCTAACTTTTTACCATGGTACCTGGCGATTTATCTACCGGACTGACGCTCAGGACAAGGCATTTTTAAAAAATAAAAAACCCCGTAACAACAAAGTTTTTGACTATAAATCCCTTATATATGAGACAGAACTTTAAGTATTGATTATGTTCCAACGCGACAAACATTTACAGCCTGAAACTGAGTGAATTCTCCATAGTTAAAACACGAGATGTGGTCATCGATGCCTGGCGTGAAGTCAAGTGACCCGTAAAATGTAAACAATAGCGACTGCTACATATAGTTTTATATAGATAAACTAAAAATGCATTAATTTAATTACGGTACGTTCGATCGATCTGAAATTTTGATACGATGCATTGTTAGGTGACACAAGTCTATGTGCCAAATTTCAGCTCGATGGCATCACGGGAAGTGTGTCATTTTTTACTTTTGTTTTTCCGCCCTCCCGACCGACCGACCGCGAGCCCAAGACAAAGAGACAGAGAGAGACGGCGATGAAGTTTATATAAGGGATTTTAAAAAAACAATACGTTCTAACGTTTTAGCTACGCACACTGGTTAGTTGAAATGACTTTCTGGACATTGCCCTGTTGGTCCTTGTAGTTAAACGGCTGGAGAAAGTCAGGGTTGGCATGAAGACAACACACTTCAAACTGTCTCTCCTGGTCGTTATCATGGCCATCAAGACATTACCCCTTAAACAAATGCCGTCCTGCGATTAAAATTCATAGCTTAATAATGCGTCCTAGCCTTCTTCCCTGTAGCCATGCCGCGACACCAGTATTGACATCTCTTGCCCTATAGTTTTATCTCGTCTGCCATTTTCTGTTTATTGTTTTAAGCTTGCCAAGACGGCATCTCGCCAGACGCTCAAAGAAATTTTTTTCTCTTTTAAATCACCGTTAGCAATAATTACCCGGCGACTACGTCACAAAATAATAATGGAAATATTTTTTAAGGACTTGATTGTATTAAAAGGAAATGTATTGATTGTTAACTATCGTGAATATTCATGCCATGCTATTACTAGTATGATTAATTTTTGTGTTTCTTCATTTAGTTGCCAGTGGTGGAACTGTGAGCCATCTCACACCATCGTAATTATCCTCTTCCTAAAAACCCAACAAGGGTTCGTGTCACCAGGTGTGGTAAACTCGTGGTGTAGTCCAATGTTCCCTTTAAGCTTCGCGGCTGCGCACATATCTGACCGATGCCGCGCAGCAGTTCTGAATTACCGCGCAGCAAATTTTGTAAACAAAAATACAAAACACTTATGCTGTGCAACTTTGCACACGAGTTTTTTTTTCTTTGCACACGGACCAAAGAACCGTAAAGGGACATTGGTGCAGTCACAATCCGCCTCTAGCCACCCCCACGCCTTCCCACGTACATCCTGCGAGCCCCCCAGAGCCTAGTATGATCATAGCGTTCGGACATGATTGAGGCCTACACGGTAGGCTGGTCTTGTAGCGTTGAACGCCTGTCACTTGTTTACCAAAATTAACTCGTATGAGCTTTGTCAAATCTACTTACCTCTTAATTTTTTTTCTTCACCACATCACCTCTTGGGTATCGCCTTTTGCGGCACGAAATCCCATCGCCTCCTCCAAGTGACTCTACTAACAATGCTCGGAAAATGTCTTTGAAACATCGCCATGAATAAAACTATTTATTCAGAGATATAGCTTAGGGGCCGTCCATAAAGTACGTCACGCTATTTTTGACAATTTTTAACTCCCCCCCTCCCCCTGTCACAAACTGTCACAAATTTAGGACCCCTCCCCCCTAAAGTACGTAACACTTTCGAAATTTTAAAAGTTTTTTTATTAACAAAATAATTAAAATTTAATATAAAACAGCGTGATGTCACACATGGCCGGACACCCCCTCCCCCTGTCACAAACTGTCTTTCTTAAACCCGCTCTCCCCTCTGGAGCGTGACATACTTTAAGGACGTCCCCTTAGGGAAAAGATTGCCTTATTACAAAACCTTAAAACTAAACTGATATTGGAGTCTAACCTAACTAAGTTATCGAGTCCCCATGGTTACTCTACTCAAGAACCACCACTGCAACAAAATGACAAAATTGTTACGATTAGAGCCTAAGTCGTCTGCTGATTTCTGATGCCCCGTGTTAGTATTCCATCGTTCCGCCGCGTTGAATTTGTGTTTTTTTCTTCTGTGTATTCAAGCAGTTGTAGGGGGTAGACTTTGATTGTTATTGATAACTTTTTTTTTCAAATTATGTGCTTGTTTACATATTATTATTATTAAACCTTGTATATAGTAGAATAATGTTGAAATCCGATAACGTGAGAAGTGACTGACATTTCCCCTTGTAGTGAATACAATTACTTTGGTCATCTCCCCTTATTTGATTTCACTCGATTTCATAAGTGAAGTTCTAAAATCTTATCATACGTTGAGTAGAGTCGCAGGGAACCATTGAGCAATTAACAGTGACAAAAGGTCTCAATTAACCACCTTGCAGATCCATCGAAAAGAGTGTCCAGATAAAAAAAATAATTATTATTTCATTATCTTTCGTAATGCCTTTGTTACACTATGTTAGAAAGGTAATGCAAGAATTAAAAAAAATATTTGTTTTTATTTTCTAATTCTAAATGTGTACAATGATTTTCTTTTTTTAAAAATCTTATAACTTTGCTAAAGACTGAAAAGAAAAGCAATTAAAATTGCATTATAGCCTGGGTTTCTTATAGCTAGTTTGTTTGTCTTTAAATTACATCTTCGACCATTCTCAACCCGCCCCCACCTCAAACACTATGAGGTACTATTGTATTTTTGGTCTTTTTTGTTTTGTTCTTATGTCTTGGCTTCCACGGAATAAAAAAAAACACGGACAACTAACCTGGATTGGATTGTTTCTTGGTTATTTCTTTTTTGTTATTTTTTTTTACGAGTGGCAGTCATTTCTTTGAACATGTTTTTATGTACGTGGCGGAAAGTTATTCATTTTAAAATGTACTTTGACATTTTTAAATATCGTAATTTATGTTGGTGAAATAGAAAATTCATCCAACATCACAATTATTTACTAATAGCTGAAAAATATCTATGAAGTTACAATTCCTCAATTCACTGTCAAACATGAATTATTATTCTTTTTTTTTAAAAATCCATTCGTAGACGGAAATAAAATGTTCATAATGTTTTAGCAAGGATACACATTTTTCCTAAAGAATATACTTACAACAAGATTTTTATGTGTTGAGCCCAACATTATTTAAAATTTATTTAGAGATGATGTATTTGCAGCTATTTAAACAACACAATAATGAAAATGAAAAAAAAATAATTGGAATATAATGACACGAACCCCCACCCCCCACCAGCTCACTGAGCACATCTGTTTACTTAAAATAATCTTTGTGTTGTTTGCAGCAAGTAGAGCGATTATATACAGGTTTTTAAAAAAAAATGTCCCACCACAAATTTGACCTTTCAAGACGAAGATCGCGATCCGGGCATTCTCTACAAAACCAAATGTCATAACCTTGAACTCCCAGCACTAAAATAGACACGGATGGTTTTTCCAAAAGCAAAACATTTTTTAACCATAAAGAAAAAGACATACAAGAGCAAACTGGTTACAAAAAATAGAAGGAAAAAAAAAGCAATGGAAATGTAAATATTGAGAATGGAAAAAAAGGTAACTTCTCTATGAATTAAAAATAAAACCAACAAACAAAACTAAACAAATGATAATGAACACCACAGTGACAGCAAAAAATAAAACAGCCATTCAGCTGTACTGCATAACTGAAACTCATAATTTAGTGCAATCGAATTAGAAGGGAATCACTCAGGCTGATGTCGATGTGTCAATAATTGAAACATCTTCATTCAAGAGGATTGTCATATGTCATTGTTTAAAATTTGACATCACGTATCATTAAAAAATAAATAAATTTAGAATGTACAAGCGACCCGTTAAGAAAAAGAAATATTTCACCAAAAATAAATTATGATAAACCATTTTGTAATAACATATTAGTACACGAAAAGCAAAATACTTAATAAATGAGAGATGCCTAGACACGACTGAAAACGGAGTTTTAGAAATTTAATATTAACAAGAAATTTGAAACTTTTCATATTATATCTTTCCTGAAAAAATTAAATCAACGAATTTTATTTTATAGTTTTTTTTTGTATGTGTGTGTGGTAACAATCAGTCTCGGATACGGTTCGTGGAATCGAAACATTAACTTAAGATGAATCGACCTGCGGAAATACCCAAAAAGTAAGCATGGACGCCCTTGTCATCGTTTGCGAGTGTGGGATGTTACTTTACTTTACGAACAACATTCGCGGCACGTCAACTGATATTTAAGTCATCGCCGCATTGCTGAAGTCAGTTAAGAATTATTTTATTTTTAAAATCGACTCCCCTATTCCTGGTCCACTCTCTGTGATCCACTCGTTAACACGATGCTTTTGACGTCACCCGGTAACCGGAAAGGCGTACCTCTTCTCTTGGCCTGACAATGATTAGTGCACTGACAGCTCCGGAAACAGCTATTTTTAAAATGTGCGCAACAGTTTAAGCTAAGCGGCCTAAAATGAACGAGATCGATCGGTTCAAATCTGAACAATCTGCCGTAAAAATGAAAGGGAACAAGTTGTTTGAATAGAAATAATTTGTTTATCTTAGGAAGCGGAATAGATAAAAAAAAATTCTTAAAATAGATTACGCGAAATATATATATATATAAAATAGCTATGCAGACATGTAATTGAGCCCTCCGTGAAGCTAAAACATTTGAATGGAATTTATAATTAACTTAAAAGATCACATTACATGTATTTAGTAGATAGACTTTCTAACGCGTTATAAGAACAATAAGACTCCACCTCTCTGAGTTCAGGGCCGGCTTTAGGCATATGCAAAATAGGCAGCCGCCAAAGGCCTCCGATTAGTCTCATCATTATGGGGGTCCTCGCACAAGAATCTTTCAATATTTAATTTTTATTTTTCTGTTACATTTAGGGCCACCAAATTCAGTTCGGCCAAGGCCTCCAATCCCCTTAGGCCGGCCCTGCTGAGAGCTTTTGATCAAATAGGAACATTTCTAAAGATTTAATTTAAAAAAAGTATGTGTCTACTTTCTAGAATGAATTTTTCATCGACTAATGTAACATTGATTACTTGATAACACAAGGAATGCTTGTAAAATCCATATTAAAGAGATATAACTCTTTACTACTCAGATAAAAAAAATGAAAAAAGAGAAATAAGCCCCCTTTGCCAGTTCTTGTACTCCGTGAAGATGACGTGAACAATGATGCTGATTGGAGCGAAGTGTACGTGAAAGTCTAAATGCGTCAAACAAAAGCGTAAAATTGGTCTAAAATAAAATAAAATTTTAAATATTAAATTATTTTTTTTATTCTAAAGAAATGTAATTTAGAAAAATTGAAGTTGAAAAAAAACCCATTGAGGAATCAATGTTATAAAATTAAATTCTAATTTGTTGATTTATATAAACTTTTTGATACATCAGAAATTAAAATGTGGGGCATTTACCTTGAGACATCTCCACTTCCAAAACCACTACAACTACATCCACCTCGATTGTTGCGTAGGGATTGACCTTTTCCTTCAATCTTGTTTTGATGTACACTTGGATACACAAATGACATTACAAAAGAAGAGAAAAAAAGTTTTGTTTGATATTCGTAAATATATTAATCATAATTATTTTTTTTAAAATATTTAATAACGATATTCATTAATAAAAGTTATAAATGTCTACTTTGTAACTTGAGAATATATTTGCGTCGTCACAAGGACATGAGAGTATTTGAATGTGTAATAGTATTAATGAGAGAGACCTTGAGTAAGTTACTCGCATTTAAAAGAAAAGAAATTTGCTTGCGCCGAACCTCAAATAAATTGATATAATAAATGAAAATCGTTGAGGTTTCATGAATAAATGCAAATTCTATATATAAAAACGATTCGACAAAATATAGATATAAAAGCAGAAGATAAGTCCTTAACAGACAATTTTAATTTCGCGTTTCAATTATCAATATTTCTGAAGCCAAACAAAAGCTAATTTTGGGCCGGGGATGGGGGGGGGGAGGGTCATTTGGGGCCACTTTGTCATTATGATGCCATTTGATTTAAACAGATAGGTTGTGTGTAGTGGTCTTTTCTAATGGGGACATCCGTGTTCCTCAAAAATAATATTTGTCACCAACTGAATACAAAGGCTCTAGTTTTATTTCGTCATAAACTTTCCATCTATTGTATTTTATTATCAATATGTTTTCTACCAGTGGTGAGTAAACGCACACACCCACGCTCAGTAAAACACACATATCACACACACACACACACTAACACACACACACGATTGCACACAAACACACACACACACACTGATTCCTACTAATACGTCCTGCAAGCAAAACAAGGACTTGCACAACGTAATTGGGGGGGGGGCGGGGCGGGAGCGGGGGAAAGAATTAACTGCCTGACTTCGGCATCTCTTAATGTCACTCACGAAATGACTCTGACCTTTATCTCCATTCCAGGCCTTGATGTGTTCTCATTGCGTGGTAGGAGCAGGACCATGTAACTAGTAACTGTGACACAGTGTCGCAATAAGAGCTAAGAGTCGTGAAGTCGGATTGACACAAAAGAGTCAAGGGGCTTTTAAAAAGCATTTTTTTTTAAAAAATCGTGGCGTTTGATAACGGAGTCGGTAATACATATAGAGAGACGCTTTAAAGACTTTCTTTTGTATTTATGAAGTCCTCTGAGATCTTTTTTTTCAAACACAAGAAACAAATAATTTGTTTGAATTAAACGATAAACACCTAATAGCTGAAATAATTTACAACATACTGGCGTAAACGTTTTTTTAAAAATTTAAATCTTTATGGCAGCCCAACCCAAAATATTGACTTATGAATTCTTTTCAAGATGAATCAAATTTTTTTTAAATAACGTAATTTTATTTTGTCAACCTTCAATACCAAAAAAACAAATTTTAGTAAAAGTGACCGGCTTTTGTCATTTCTTAGCTTGAATCCCCCCCCATTGTTTTACCATTTCTTCACATTCACATGTGCGAGTTTCGTTCTTATATTATGTTAATGACATCAACGGTAAACGCCATCTGGTGCCTAGCCCTACAACAGTCCCACCGTGAGCTACTCAGCGTGCGCATCGTAAAGGCGGGTGGGGGTGGGAGAGGAAGGAGGAAACATTCACATTGTTGCTGAGAAATGGAATCTGTTCGATATGTTTGTTATTGGAGTACACTCCATTCTCTAATCAAAATGTTAATTTCATATTACTTTAAAAAAAACCCTAAAAAAATTCAGCTGGTTTTCTACTGAACACATGGATTCTGTTACAGTAATTGAATTTTTCACTTTCATTGTGCACACACGTAAATAATGACGCTATTTTGGACCTTTTCCCGTGCACGAACTGACTCTGACGGATTCGGCTTATGCGATTGTTTTCAAAAAAATAAATATTTACGATGTTATGTGCACACACGTAAATAATGACGCTATTTTGGACCTTTTCCCGTGCACGAACTGACTCTGACGGATTCGGCTTATATGATCGTTTTCAAAAAAATAAATATTTACGATGTTATATATTTCTTGGCAACCCCAAGCCTTTGTCGTGGGAAAAAATAATGTTTCTACGGTAAAATGGAATAAATGAATACACTCCGCTTCAACAAAGCAGGATGGGTGTTATCATGTACTGTAAAGTGGCAAGTCAGGCACGTCCATGGTCTAGTTTAAAATGTTCACGACGCCTTTGGTATATTGAAATGAATGGGAATAGCCTAAAATAGGAGGAGTCGTGAGTGAATTCTAACTATTAAATTGTCCTGGATGGCGGCCTCCAATAACGATTTAAGGTCCGTATATGAGATCTAACCAGACGCCGGCAAAAGGTCGTGTTTTGTTTAGTGTCGCTTTGTATTTACCACCTGTTGGAGATTAAATTTTCTTCCCCTCTACGTCAGGGACTCTCATAATAAGGTTCCAACAACTCGCCCCAACTCTAAAGAGTGTACCCGATTGTCTTCTCTAAGTACAGAAAAAAAGTGTTCAAATTTTGTCGTTTATTTATTTTCCTTCTTCGATCTACTGCTTTGTGTGTGGGAAGAAAAAGTGTGTGTGTGTGTGGGGGGGGGGTTGGGTTCAGTGAATTTTTAAATTAAAAACCCCCAAACATTTTAGGCTTTTACCCTTTCACAATTGAGAGCACTTCGGACTACACATGTTAGCAAAATTAACTTTAAACGGCTGCGTAGCTATCTCACAAACGCCGCGCAGCAAATTCTGAATGGCCGCGCAGCAAATTTCAATGAGGAGAGATTTCAATGTATACTACCTTACCGGAAGTTGCAATGCTGTTTCGAATGAAAGCCTCTGTGTGTTTAATTTGATGAAATTTTAAAACGTTATAATATTATTGTTAATATTATATTTTGTATATTTGTATATATGAATTCAATCCGGAAAAGTAGGCATAATTTAACATTCCACGGTGATGTATGTAAATAAAGAAAGGTTGTGGCGAAGTGATTGTTCATGAAATAAATAAAAATTAACTATGCATACTCGGGGTTGATTTCAGGGTAACGGATAGTTATTTTTAAAAAATCTTTCGAATCTAATCGCATTTGAAGCAAACTTCAGTCTTCAATACTTTCAAAGACAAAGCATGGATGAAAACTAAATTTTAGTACGAAAAGGCTCAATGAATTTCTGCACGCTGCGCTTAGAGATTCGTCATCAGGGGATACTGTAAAAAAACTGGGTTCTATTTTAACTATCGAAAAGAGTACGATGAGTTTTGTAATATATTAGTGAATATAAAAATTTAAACTTCATTTGATAAGTCGGGAGATTTTCTACCAAGTCTCGCGAGAAGTGTCGTTATTCGATGCATGAGACGAAAAGCAGCACTACGGAAAAGGGCCAAAGATGGCCTGGTAAAAATGTAGATGGAAAAGTCATCTTGCTTATCATTAAGGAAAAAATCCATGAGTAGGGTTCAAGACCTTAACAGTCATGTGGCTAAGTATTATTCAATATCTGATTACTGGCGGTGCAAGAATTACGCTTTTGAGTGTGTGGATTCCATAATTTTTGTAGTAAATGGATGCTAAAATTTGTGAATTTCGCAATGCAAAGTTCCCCGCATTACACTACATGAGAGAAATAATATATGAGTGAAAAAAATGTTGATCTTTCACGCAAAGTTTTGACTGTATGTCAGCTATGTTAAGTTTTGTCCTTTTCTGGACGTGCCACCATATCTTTTGAGTTAGCAATAAAAAAAATTTAATTACATGATATTTTTTTACCTGTTATGATTGGCAAAGAAATAGAGTTTCTGAAATCTTTTGCCAACTTATTTCACATCTACTGCTCCAACATTTCTTTTCCCATCATAATTATTTTTTGTTCACCAAAAAAAAGAGCCACAATTTGGAGCTGCAGTAATGTTTTTTTATGACGTTTTTGAAGATTTTGTCAATTTTGTAAGATGCCTAAAAATACTTAACATTCCTGTAGGCAAACAGTTTATAAGGAAAACAATCAGAAGACTCGTACCAAGCACTTCAGTAATAAAATGATAAGAATTGGTCCAAAAAATGCTGATAAAATAGTTTCAGGCGATGATGATCCCCTACCTGAAATTGTCTATTAACTGTGTTAGGATTTTTTCTGTAATTTCTCTGGATGTGCGTTGATGCAATGATGAACATCGAGTTGTCAGGGTCAGTCCACGTGTCACAGTTAAATTTCGACCTAGAAAAACTTAAACCCATTATTTTCCATAAATGTACAGTACTCTCCGAAATTTATGATCCAAGTCAGCCGAAATTTTGAATCAGTAACGAAGCAAAGGGTAAGAAGCCTCAATATCGTAATGTTGGTTTAAAAAAAAGATGTGGTTTGATGTGGACATTCCCTTTGGTGTTTCAATTTTTCATGACCGAGGAACAGATTTGCTACATTGACATTCTGTTTGACAGGCCTATTACATTTCTAGTACCAAAAAGCTAAATAGTGTAACGATGATAAAGGCTAATAGATTCTATAAAATGAACATCGGGAAATAGGCCGGTTACATTTAGACATTGTTACGAGGGTTACTCATATCATTTTAATTAGTTTAAACAAAAATATGTTGGGCATGGTAGCAGGTAAGTTAGTGATTATAGCTTTCTAGCATTTTTGGTGATGATGTGCAATTCATGTGTCTTAAAAAAATTAATCTGAAGAGTAAAGTTCTCACTGGTTGTATCCCTTGTCATGTTTCCAATGGTGAGATGCTTTGAACATTCGGATTAAAAAAAATATCATAAATGGTATAATATAAAATATACTGTTTTTTTTTAAATTTTAGAACAAGGACAACATATATACAGGTTACACTTCAACTTTCTAGAGTATCACAATTCAAAACAAACAGTGCTGAGGACAATATCTCCGCAACTGCAGTGGCTACATGAGGAAAGTAATTTTAACAAAGGCAAACATTCGAAAGAAGCTTAAAATCTTCATTCGTAACGTATTATTTTTGCCCCAACCCACATCCTATAACCGACACGCTTTTCCCGCCACCACCCAACCGACCCATTAACATAAAGGCATCCCGCCGCTGTCAAACAGCCACAACGTCACGTGGTGTCTCCCTAAACGACGGGTGGCGACTTGCCGCCACACACTTGCTCACTTTGAGAAGTCAATCAACAGTTGGAATACACACGTAAAGTGCCCTTGACAGGCACAAACACACACACACACACCTACACATGTGTGCTGATGGTTTAAATGTGCTCACCTGTGTTTATAGAAGACGCGCGTGTGAGCAGAAATGTTTCATTGTAATTCAGTGATATGTGTTTTTTCCCGTCTATGAAGTGGATAAATATAAAAGGCAAAGAATGTGTGTGTTATTTTAAATTTGTTATTCTGAATGAAGAAATCATGGCAACCAAATATAACATCAGGATATAGTGCAATGTAATTTATATAACATCAGGATATAGTGCAATGTAATTTATATAACATCAGGATATAGTGCAATGTAATTTATATAACATCAGGATATAGTGCAATGTAATTTATATAACATCAGGATATAGTGCAATGTAATTTATATAACATCAGGATATAGTGCAATGTAATTTATATAACATCAGGATATAGTGCAATGTAATTTATATAACATCAGGATATATTGCAATGTAATTTATATAACATCAGGATATAGTGCAATGTAATTTATATAACATCAGGATATATTGCAATGTAATTTATATAACATCAGGATATAGTGCAATGTAATTTATATAACATCAGGATATAGTGCAATGTAATTTATATAACATCAGGATATAGTGCAATGTAATTGACTAATATTTAATTTTTGTTATAAAAAACACAATTTTGAATGTAAAGGAATCTAATCGATCAAACTTCATTTGTTGTGGTATGTCCTCTAACGGTAGGCCTATATGGCAGGTCCTCAAACAACACACTGAGACCTATGTCATTATCATTGTTCATAGTTGAGTCTACTTCTAAATTCTCCTCTGATAGATAACGCATTCTATCTTTTCGGTGCCGAATACCTAAAAAATATGAATAATCCAAAAGAACGGTTGTTTATTGTAAAATATCCCCTCTCCCCAACAGAGAAATTCCTTTTAAAATAATATATTTATATCATTTTTTTCGTCCTTTCAAAGGTTTCTTCATGACTTACTCTCTATAATTTATACATGTATGTGAATTCCTTGAAAGCTGTATATTATCTTTCTATGTGCATTTGCTTGTGATCCCAACAGTTGTCCGGTTTCCTACTGGTCGGAATTTTTTTAAAATGTTTACAAATATTTGCGTGTGTAACTGTGCGTTGTGTATATATGTGTGTGAGCTTATTTTTTACCACGTTTTTTTATATTGTGGCAAAACAAAGTTTTTCCTTTTTATATAGTTAAATGGGTCGTTTGCTTAATTTATTATAGGCGTGCGGATGACTTGGGTTCAGACCCTTCTTCAAGTTTGCCTTGTCATATGTGGTTAGTTTATTCTTTTTTAAGCGTACAAAATCACATAATTTAAAATGTCAATTAAAATCGTCAAGTCAAACATTATGTTTTCGCGTTTTTTTTTGCAATGTTAAAAAAACTGTAACTATAAAAAAATAATAATAATCTTTCGTGACAATATCAAATTTCTACGATTTATCTACTAAAATTGTGGCAATGCATAGCTATTTTATTTAAGAATTGACTTTTTTGCCACAATATTTTGTGAACGAAGAATTAAATGATTAATCATTCAAAGATATAAGGGGCCGTCCATAAAGTACGTCACGCTATTTTCGACCCCCCCTGTCACAAACTGTCACAAATTTCGGGACCTAAAGTTCGTCACACTTTCGAATTTGTAAAAAAAATTAACACCTAATTAAAATATTTTATTTAATACTTAAATTACACTTCACTGTTAAACTGTATAAAAATATAAAATTTCAACTTAAAGGTAGGGATGTACCGGATTCAAAATTTTGAAATCCGACATGAGCTAAATTTGGCCGGATTTATGAAGTGAAATCTGGCTGGAGCCAGAATCAGATATGTTAAAATGGCGGATTCCGGAATTGCCGGAGCTATTATGAATATATATATATTATATATATATATATATATATATATATATATATATATATATATATATATATATATATATATATATATATATAAATTAGGGATCTACCGGCCAGACGGATTTATGAAGTGAAACCTGCGGAACCGATGCCGGAGCCGGATTTTTAAAAATAGCCAGATTCCGGATTTGCTGGAGCTGGAGCCGAAATCCCGTACACCCTCACTTAAAAGAACTATCATATTATTAAAATGACTTTACTTTAATAGTAGAATAATTAATTGTCAACAGTTGTCACGTTTATTCAATGAAACAGTAACTCAATCTAGATCGAATTTGAAAACAAAAATTACAAAAATTAGACTTGACAATTATATAATACACATCATTTATCTGCTACCTTTTCATTTACAATGGGTGAGGTCAAGTTTTAGATAATTTTCCGATTATGCATTCTATTGACACGGGATAAGAAGTAGATTAGCAAAACTTGACCTCAACCGGTGATTAAATAATAAAATGGAAACAAAACAATTTAACTAAAAAAGACTAGATTGACAAATTATGTGACCACCTCTTGTGCTTTATTGAATCTGTTAATTATGGTCCTATGAATTATGTTTCATTCAAAAATATTCACTGGACATCATCTTACAACGGTGAAGTGAAGTGTTCATCCATAGTTATGACTGACATCAATCTTTCACCATCATCGTTTCCTGGAAGGATAATTGCAGACAGATCAACTCGTCCTCATCTAGCTACTCAACAGCCTCTGTATGTGCATTTTCTCTTCTGACAATAACTGCCATATGTTCTCTTTGCCTTCTCGAAGCGATTCTCAAAAGACAAATGCTTTTTATCTCAGTTGATTCTTGAACAGTTTGGGTGGGCATATTCTCCTGAGCCCGAGCTCTGTGTTGTCCTGTATGTTTCTTCAACATTGTTTGCGACGCAAAATATAATTGAAATACTTTGCAAAGTCGATCAAATAAGCTGGTAATCATATGGTTGTACTTTGAAAACTCCTGTTGATCTTGGCATAATGTCATCAAATTTGAGAGTTTGTGCTACAAACAAGGAAGGAAATTTATGAGAATCTGCATCTGCTCTTTCTGAAGCTTTGAGTCCATCAACTGTTTGGTTGATTGGGATTGGAGGAGGGAAGATTCTTGAAGGTAAAACGTTGACTTATGAGCTTCGTGCTTTGTCGCAACATTTCATGTCATGATATTTAACAATTTGAGTGAAATATTGACTGGTGCGAAGATGATTGTCAAACCATTCCTGATCCTTCGATATCAGTCCTGCTGCATCCAATTCAGATTTATGAGTAACACATGCTATTTTAAAATAAAACTAATTCTAATGTTTCACAAAATTTTTGAAAATTATTTTTAAAGCTATTTAAATTCTACTTTAAAAATATAAATAAATTTTAAAAAAAATAAATAAAATAAATGTGTGACATCGCACATGCCCCCCTCCCCCCCTGTCACAAAGTGTCACACTTTCCTACATCCCCTCCCCCCCCCCTCGGAGCGTGACGTACTTTATGGACGGCCCCTATGGAAACCATTTCTAGTGAGTAAGATTACAAAATTAAACTTACTTTTTTAATGATGATATCTCCATTTTAATTTGAAAAAAAAATTGTCTCTAAATGACATCATCGTCACATTGATTAAATGTCAAAAGATTAATACGTTGAATAAACGGACAGGCTTGGATAACAGTATTGGAGTACGTCTGGAAATAAAAATTTAAAAAAAAATTAATAACTAAACTATAAGAAAAGAAAAACAAAAAATCAAGAAGTAGCCTGGTAGAGTTATGCATTTGTATCATGATATAGCATTTTTAATTAAACTACAGATTAATTTACGCCCGAAAGTCGTATAAATATACTTTATAATATAATGGTTTGCATCTATATTTATAGTAACAGAAACAAGACGGGGAACATTACAATGAAAATGATTGTCTTTTTAAATGGTGCTTGTAGCCATCTTGTGTGATTTTAAGGCACTTCTTGTTAATTGAAAAAAAATTGACTTTAGGACAACAATGAAATACGCTAATGACGTTAACAAAATGATTAAATTATGCGTGATATTTTCTTAATTTTTCAACTTTACATTTTCCCCCTTTTTTCACTTGCAATTAAACGACCCGTTACTGTAATGAGTCTATTTAAAATCTTTAAATTTATTTTTTTTGTCTCCACCTTTTCAATCTGTTCTCCTTCTATAGACCGTTCCGTTTATTTGAGTTCATGTCAACTTCTAAACAGGGTTCAACTCATTAGCGACAATGGTCCGCGAAACTGCCACTTAGCTCTGAGGAGACGGGGGAGGAGGTGGGGGTTTAAAAAAAGGAAGAAATGCCAGTGTTTGCGCTCCTTGAAGGTAAAAATGCTGGAAAGACATTCCAGTTGGAAATGTTATGTAATTCTAAAACAACGAAGCGGGTCTGCAGGGATGACGACAATGTTAATGCGGCTTCGGGAAAAAAAGTTTTTAAAAAAAAAGGATTTAAGAAAAGTTTATCCGCCTACCGCTTTGTATGTTTTAAAAAAAGTAAGCAAACTGTACACCCCACCTCTCCAATTCTCACTTACTGATCCCTTGTCTATTTCTTTTTCCGTAGTTCTTACCCCCATTATGTCTTCTCTCTCTCTCTCTCTCTCTCTCTCTCTCTCTCTCTCTCTCTCTCTCTCTCTCTCTCTCTCTCTCTCTCTCTCTCTCTCTGTCTCTCTCTCTCTCTCTCTCTCTCTCTCTCTCTCTCTCTCTCTCTCTCTCTCTCTCTCTCTTTCTCTCTCTCTCTCTCTCTCTCTCTCTTTCTCTCTCTCTCTCTCTCTCTCTCTCGCTCTCTCTCGCTCTCTCTCGCTCTCTCTCGCTCTCTCTCGCTCTCTCTCGCTCTCTCTCGCTCTCTCTCTCTCTCTCTCTCTCTCTCTCTCTCTCTCTCTCGCTCTCTCTCGCTCTCTCTCGCTCTCTCTCGCTCTCTCTCGCTCTCTCTCTCTCTCTCTCTCTCTCTCTCTCTCTCTCTCTCTCGCTCGCTCTCTCTCTCTCTCTTTCTAATCTTATCACAATTTAACTTCCTTTACTTTCAGTCTCTAAAATGTCCATATTCTTCCTCCATTTCATTCCTTCCTTCTCTCTTTCTTCATCCTTTTCACTCTGTTTTCACGTCCCCTCCTCTCTGTTTTCTATCATCTCCTCTCTGTTTTTCATCAAATCATCACTGTTTTCGACCAAACCAGCTTTGTTAACCATAAATTCATTTCCGTTTTCCACCATCTTCTTGTTTTCTTTAATTCCTTCACAATTTCCCCACCCTATTATCTCCTCCTTTGCGAACCCCCCTTCTCTCTCTCTCTCTCTCTCTCTCTCTCTCTCTCTCTCTCTCTCTCTCTCTCTCTCTCTCTCTCTCCCTCTCTCTCTCTCTCTCTTTATCCCATCCCTTAACTTTCACTTTTCCTTCTTTCTCCCAATGTCATAGCTTGGTCATGTGGTTTGCCCGATGCAAGATGATTTGTGAAAGGATCCGGAAGTGATATCCGACATTCACGTAGGGTGGTATCGATCTGTGTCAATAATCACATCATTTAGTGGCTTTTTATTATGCTATTGATTTGTGAAAATCGATATTTTTTTTTAAAAATCGTTTTAAATTTTATTCATAGGAATGTGTGTATTTTGTTTCTCCAAACGATTAATGCTTTAATATCTTCTTAAAAGTAATTCTTTATCTTTTTTGGGTGTTTCTTACTTTTGTTTAGTGTACACAGTGCCATTCAAAATGATCAATTATTATTTCAATTAAACATGTTTTGTATCGTATTATTTACTAAATAATCTCATTCGTTGTAAGCGATTTCGTTTATCCCGTTATTTACCGGCTATTAATGCTAAGACCCGCGCTAAGCCGTTTGTTCACGCCTCGAGTTGACACAACAATAATACACAAATCCTTTTGACATTTGGTGGGCGGAAATGAAGTCTTTTCCACACAAAATATTTCTTTTTGTGTGCGCGGAGTTAATATCATTTAAAAAAATAAAATAATTTCACTTATTATATTTGTTGTTATACAAATTAATGCCCAGTTCGTAAAATTTAGGTTAGACGTTAAATTATTATATAATTTAATTTTTTTTTATTGCATTAAATAATTCAAATTAAACATTGTGATTGTCAACAGCAACCTGAGAAGCTGCTGCATGCGGATAGAACATTACGACCCTCAGGTGCCTAATCCACTGTACTTCTTCATGTGTAATAATTCGCATTTAAGAGAGAGAGAGAGAGAGAGAAAAAGGTAGCAATCGATTCAATAATTTAACATTCATTGGTCAACATAATTGTTATTGCTATCCGAAATTATGAAAGATTCCCCCCACCCCTCCATCCCTTGTACCCACAAACACTCAGCAGTTGGTCGAAGGGACGTTCGTCGATAACATTCAGAAATAGAAAGATGCCACGGTCCGTACAGTTCCCTGAACTTAAACTTCTTTTATCAGTTATCCCATTATTGTTTTTATTTAAATATTTATTTCGGTGTTTTTTTAGGTTTTCTATAAAACCTTCATCTCGGATACACACTTCTGTATGGTATGCTGTTTATTTGGATTAATGCGATTAATTAGGTCTAATGAGAGGGGAACCACAAAACGTTTATTTTCTGTGACTGTGTCCCGCGAGGCGTTTTTCCCTTGAGGAAAAGGGGGGGGGGTCACACCTCTTATGAAGCTGGTATGAAGATTAATTACACATAAAAATAAATTTCCGTGGTATGTGTTTTGAATTCAACGTGTAGATAGGATGCTTTCATTGGCAATACATTTCTTGATAAATTCTATCAAGTTCTTAAAATTTTAAAATCACAATTTTATATCGCTAATACATCTCACGTGGTGAAAAACATAAATAAAATAAAATAGCTTCTAATTATTTTTTTAGGTCATGAGGCATTTACACTGGAATAACAAGATAAGTGTTTCAGTCCCCGACACCCCACTCACCCCCTGTCACACATCACCCCCCACCCCCTGTCACACATCACCCCCCACCCCCTGTCACACATCACCCCCACCCCCTGTCACACATCACTTTTCATGTGTGTTAGTAGGCACATAATAACATCTCTCGTACAATGATTCCTTGAAACACTTAATGTTAAAAAAATGAACTTCAATAAATTTAAAAGACTTACAGAGATTACATTATCATAAGATGAAGATATATTTTTTTTAAAATATGGCTGTTAATGTTGTATGCTGTTCTCCTTTGTGCTTACACGTTATCACTGTAGAGATTGGATGTGATTTCTCGTAGGTATAATTGCGAATGGTTATAAAAACAAATTTGCCGCCCCCCTAAAAAATGTTTACGCTTTAAAGTAAAACAAAATTAAATTGAAAGTTATAATAAGAACACTATATATTTTTATGTTAAAAAGAAAGGCTTCATTTCTTTAATGAAATAAAAGTTTTATGATTTTCCTCATGGCTCAATCTTTCATGTATCAATGTTTTCAGCCATGGTATGCTCAATAGCCTAAATAGCTATAAATAAGACACAATTTCAAAGTCCAGTAGATTAGATAGTGTACGAAAATCCTGTCTGTTTTCTGAATTCTATATAAATGTCAAATCCTCACACGAATTTATACACTAATCTCATCTTATGAAGAAACCAAATTTCTTCTTACTGTTATTCTACATAGAATATTTGCTTCGATCACCAAAAATGTGCTCTCTTGTTCTTTGATTGGAAGGTTCGATTAAAATGATGAGGTCTCCACATACAATTTTATCAAATGTCAAAGCATCCTTTAAGTATTCCTTTCCATTAGTTTCTCTGTGAGTAGCCACTGCTCAGAAATTTTTTTGTTGAACACTATACGTTTGTAAAGAATTTCGGTCTTTTAAAAAAAATATAACTACGAAAATAAAAAGATTTCATTGTGATTAGTTCTGATTAGCAAAGTTCCTGCGTCTGTTCGTGTGTTGAGCTTTTTGTCTGCATCTTTCAGTTCTATAGCTTACAAAGTAACCTCAAAATGGTTCCATGGTATATTCACTATTTTGTATCCTGAAGTCTGAATGCCTTGCTTGTAGAAGCAATTAGGTATTTCCAACAGTGTATGGACTTGGAAAAGAATGCGTAACAACGCTCAAGTGTACTAAAATAATTGGAGAATTCGTTTCAGTTGGCGTATCATGTTAACAAATTAGGTTTAACTGTTTGAACGAGTTAGACATGAGATTTTATGTTTTTGCACCTTTGTTGTACTCTTGTATACTTTCCAGCCCTTAAAAAGTATTAACACACGTTGGGCCTGTGAAGTCCATTATTTTAAGATCATCGTTTATTCAAAATCATTTCAGAAATGTCGTAAGCAGATTCACTCTTGCTTGAATGAAATCTTTGAAAGATTCTACAGCGTCTACTTTTTGATTTTCAATCTTTACATATCACAAAACTGGACTTGTTTGATACTTATGTCAAATATACGAAGAGCTATCAAATATAATGGAACAATATTTGGTATCTTTTTATTGAAGAAAGATGATTTTTCGTTAACTGTATCTCCTAAAATTGGGTGACAGTCAAAACGGCCCCGGACAAAACGGCCCAGACATAGCGGCCCCCGGCCGAAACGGCCCCAGACAAATTGTTAACATTTACATTTTTTTTTCATTTTAAGCTTTTGTCAACTTTTTCACCCTAAAAAAAATTGATAAAATTGTAAAATTATTTCTTGTGATGTTATTTTATTGTTTCTTGTCAACAAACAACCGTGATTGGTAGCATTTCGCGTATAGGCTATTAATTTCACTCTTTTGATGTCATTTTATTGTTTATTGTGAGCTAAACCTGACAATGAATAGGTGAGTAAAAATACGAGTATAATATTTGATTGTACATTTTACTATTAGTCCATCTATTAGTCCAGGGCCGTTTTGTCTTACCGTTATGTCGGAGCCCAATTGTAGGGGCCGTTTTGTCCGGGGCCGTTTTGTCGGTGAACCCCTAAAATTGCTATGAGCAATAATTTTATGTCACAAGTGTTTTACCCCTTTTCCCACTATGATCTCGGAGTGCTCGAACGTACTTTGCAAATTAATGCATTAGTTCCAGAAAATTGCCTTTATTCACAACAGTATTGCCCTCTCTGTGACCTCAAAAAGACCCACTCAATTTCATCAGGAAATTAACAAGAACTTCTTGCCATTTTGTTTTCTCTAATACAACTAATTGTCGGTCTTTATTATAGTCTATTCTTTTTTTATCAATTTCTGATTCCTTCCATTTGCAAAAATAACTTTGTTAATGTTGAGAACTTATTGAGTACTTATTTTGGCTTTTATTTTATTACAATTTATTTTCACATTTTAACAATTAGCTAATTAATAACGAGGAATTTGCCCCCCCCCCACAAATTTTACAACAGGGGCGGCTGTCATTTTTTAAGAATCTATTAATTTATCACCACATCAGTGTCATGTTCTCATACTAATTTAGCCTCTGTTTTTTTTGTATTACAGTAGTATTAGTATCTGAAGAATTTATATCCATTAAGCAGTATGAAGTTTTGGCAGTTAAAACTTTCACATGTTTTGGATAGTTACTTTATTTCTTTTATTAATTTGTTATTTGGATTTTCTTTAATTTCGATTTTTAAAAAAACTCCTCTTTATTTAAAAATTTTCATTTTAAGAAACTAATTAACCACTAGGAATTTGCCGCCCCTGGCCCCAACTCGATACGCCACTGTTTAAAAGGTGGCAAAACTGCATGTAAGGGATGGAAAATGTTGGGAATTTGAAGGTCCTAAATTCGTGTATTTAACATTAGCCGCAAGATAATTTTTATTTTTTTAAAAATACATTTTCTCCTGTCTTGAAATTGTATTGTGAGTTTTCGTAAGCGGTGAGCAAGATGAAAAAGTTTAAGATATTTTAGCTCTGATTGAACATTTGAAAACAAAGCATTATTGACTTATCATTCTTGGTGCCAGATGGGCCAAACAGGCAAAAATGGGACAAGTAAAAAAAAATAACCACCGCTCCTCCCCCCTCAAACACACTGGATGTAAATAATAAAACACTTCTATAAATTCAATGAAGAAATAAACCGTTGAGTCCTGATGTAACCACCGAAGGCGGGGCCTCTATGAGTTTCTCCTGGTTCTGTAAATCTTCTAAATTTATTTGTAATGCGTCTCATTGTTTTACGGACACCTTAAATGTCTAATTGGATTCGTGCTGCGGCCCCTAAACCTGGAGGTATATTTTACCTGGCCTTGAGGCATTTTTACCTAACCCAGGAGGTTTCTTTACTTGGCATGGAGACTTTTTTCATGAGCCAGGAGTAATTTTTACCAGAGATATTGATATCTCAAAGATTTTCTTACCTTTGAGGAGGTATTTTTACCCTGGCATGGATATATTTTTACCTGGGTAAGAAGGTATTTTTATCCGAGATACGCTTATCTCCCATGGATGTATTTTTACCTGGGTGAGAGTGGATACATTTGGGCTCCTGTGCTTTTTGTATATTTACATGTTTTTCAAACTTACGATTCCTTCGGTATTTCTTCTTTTCACTCTGTACCCGCGCGGGCAGGGCAGCATCGCTTGCACCGTTCTCAACCCTAAAATTCAATACAAATTATTATTATTCATGTCCAATCTCTTAAATTCTGTTAGTCTAGTTATGTTCGACAATCCCGGCTGTGGTACGTGTGGTATAGTTCAGTGGTCGGCTTTGTCTACACTCATTGATTTCTCTGCGCCTACTCACTGCCTCCTCGGGTCTGACGTCACCATTTGTCGGCCATCAGGCTTGTATGACGGAACACCTGTCATTGCACTCCATTCATTAGCCCCACACCTGTGCGGTGATCAGATCGAACGTTTTCGAGCTTGATCAGGATGCGACTACAAGGTGTATGGCCAACTGTATGCGACCTTCGGGAGATGAAATAAATGGAATATAAACCCGCCCCCACATCTAATATAGTCTCAAATAAAATTATAGACCACATACCATGCACACATTTCCCTGAAATATATTGTGTAGAATATTTTTTTAAAAATCGTATGCTTCCTATATTTTAAAAAAGTTCGATTTTAAAATCATATATTTGGTCGGGCAATTATATCATTTCCATTAACAATATCCAATAATCTTTGGTGTAAGTGTGTGTTTATAAGTAAACATTTATATAACATGTTTTCTTAAATCCTTTTTTTTTGTTGATGGGATAACATTGTAATCAAATACCGGTGGTTTTAAAAACTAATTCCCCAAAAAATTTTGGATGAGAGAATATTTCCAGTTGTCCTAACGTTGGCCATCATTAATACTTCAAAATAAGTTTCATATTATAAACCTTCCGCTCATATTAAAGCTAACAACAATAAATCCTGCATTGTCATTATTGTTGTAGTGTTTAATCCGTAACAATTATAATGCATTCGACACTCCTTATCAGATCTTATACCACACTGCAATGATTTTCTTCATTGTTGGTATCGTCTTCGCAGTACTCTTTAGGCTTATTCGGACGGTGCGTTTTTTGTTGTTTAAAAAGTATAAAATTCTACAAACACTTCAGACCAATAGATTTTAAATTTTTATTTTCAATATCTTTTTTTAAACCGAAATTTTTCTGGAAAAAAAGAGGTTATAAAAAGATTGGAGGAGAATTTCGGTAAAATGCACCCAATCCCTATATTATTTTATTTCAGATAAACTTGTGTTTGAATAAATCAGGTTGAACCCCGTTTCCGGATATTTACGGGAGTAGAGAAACGTAGACTCGCAGATAAAAGACCTGTTTTGTTCTATCTCGTGTTTGTCTATTCCAGTTTTCATGAGGGTCTTCACGTTGATGCAAGATGAATATAACCGATTGGACAACAGTCCGACGAGCACCGCAGCGTGACATGGATGGCATTCAATTAAACATAAGAAATTTCAGAAATAAAAAAAATAAAAAACAATAATCCTTCTCTAAAAATTACTTTCCAAAATAAAAATAAAAATTACCGCATGAGTTGCTATCAGCAAATGTTGAACAAAGTGTTAGAAATGCCACTTAACGTTGTTTAAACAAAAATTAACTCAATGATAACTATAATAAAGTTGATTTTTTCTTCACGCGACTTCCCCAAATTGTTGTAGCTGTGTGCCCAGTCCATCACTCGACGGTTCTTATTAAGATCGTCCAAACTAACTAATTCATTTGTTCCTTGTTAAGGAGAAAACACATAGGACAACTTTTACAATTGCTATAAACTTTTAGATACCATGTCACTAAGCAGTAGCTTAGGATTGGTGTCAATCATTATTACGCCGAGAGACCAGCTCGCAGACTTTATATGTTATATTATTTGCAATAATATATGTCAACTCATTTTTCTCTCCTCCAAATATGATAACAAACGAGTCTTATATTTAACCATGATTTATCAAACTGCCTTAAGCTATGTCCGTTTATCTTCATCCGCCAGTGATGAGCCACGCTATCCCATTGGGACGTTGCTGGCTCTAAACTGCTTTGAGCCAATTCTTTCTACTCACCTAAAAAGTGGGACTTTATCGCCTTCACATAATTTTGCTCTACGCACCCCTCTCTCATTTTGGTATTAATTCTAATGCCTCTACTCTTCTCAAGTTGACATAACACTTGACACAAACTGTCTATTCTACCTTATACCAGAGTGGTCAACTCAACCCAACTGCTGGAGAAAGAGCGAAGAGGAAGGCCAGGCAACACTGTCCCCCACCGCATTGTTGTGTGTTACTTGCAAAAGAGAATGTCACTCAATGATCGGTCTTCTTAGCCACACTAAGAGCTGCAATCTACAAAGATAAATATATCGTCTCTTGTAGACGGAGAGATGCCATTCAACTCTTAACAGTGTGGTCTATTCCCTTCTTACCAGTGTTGGCTAACACCCTCTTAAATGTAGAGTTTACTCCCCCTATTACCAGAGGTTTGTATTTCCCTCGTACCATTGGGGTCTACTCCCCCTATTACCAGAGGTTTGTATTTCCCTCGTACCATTGGGGTCTACTCCCCTTATTACCAGATGTTTGTATTTCCCTCGTACCATTGGGGTCTACTCCCCCTATTACCAGAGGTTTGTATTTCCCTCGTACCATTGGGGTCTACTCCCCTTATTACCAGATGTTTGTATTTCCCTCGTACCATTGGGGTCTACTCACCACTTGCCCGTAGGTTCTACTTCCCCTCTATAAGTGGGCTCTACTGCCCTCAAACTATTCACTCAACGTCTTCATTGCAATGTTTTCTTCGTCCTTCACATCAATTTTGGCACTACCACCACCTAAGTAAAAAAAGGGTCTTCACTATTGTTGGTACCGCCTTTGCAGTACTCTTTAGGCTTATTCGGACTGTCCGTTTAAAAAAAAAGATTAACTGCAAAAATACTTCAGACTACTGGGGTTACATTTTTATTTTCAAGACATTTCCTCTCATTTTAGGGCGCCCCTTTATTCGGAGCAATATGATCTACTAAACAATCAGCACTTGTAATTTTAACTCTTCCATGGACCCTACTTACTTCCCCTTTCAGACCAACTGCCTCAACATCGCCGGACTCACTCCTCCGGATGAGAGAGTAAAATTAATAACACAATAGAGATGCGTTCTGAATTGTTTGAACCCCGTCCTGTGAAGTAACAGCTGTTGTGAAGCTCAGGGCATAAGCCAACATTGTTGACCGTTTATTATCGTCTACTTGCATTGGGCTGTTTCTCCACCACGGACGGGGTGTGTTTTAAGTAATTACTTTTTTTTTCGACTGAAAGTGGAATTATTTTTTATAAATTACATTTTCCGACTTATTGTGCAAAAGTATTTTCAAGAATCAATTCAAAACACAGCAAGGATGGAGATCTCGATTAACTTTTTTAGCACTTAACAAGAAAAAAATCATCCCATCTGTTATCAAAATATTTGAGTTTGTGAGTGTCAATTCTAAGGAAGCAAACTAACGACTGGAAATTTGTAACATATATTTGATCATTAAGGAACGTCGATACCGTATTTATTCAAGTAAAAAGAAAAAACAACAACAACAAGTAAATCATAATAGTATCTAAACCAAAATCAATAAAAACCGTTCTCAACACAATAAACGCCCACCGACACTTGTAAACACCTCATCTGATTAGATAAGGACGAACATCTACGCCATCTGCTAGTCACGACGTTTAACTTATGTTCCCTTGCGGAAGCCCGTAATCTCTTGTCAGAGACCTCAAAGCTTTGCCGCGAGCGGAACTCGAAGTTGTCTGTTGTTTCTTTAATTTTCCGCACCAAAACGGCGAACAAGAGATGAACTTCTGGACAGCGTTACTAGCAGTGGCCGTTTGCTACAGCCATTATGGCTTCCAGCTAGGATCTGCGGACGAACAGGACCAGCACTACGTCAACGAATGGGCAGCCGAGATTCGAGGAGGAGATGAAGTCGCCCGGAGCGTCGCGTCCCAGCACGGGTACAAGCTAGTCAGAGCGGTAAATAGATTTGATTTTGTTCTTTTGTTGTCGTCTGCCATATGTTTGCTATCAACATGTCCTTTTAAAAAAAGTGCAGATGTGGGGATGAATAAATCAATTACGTTGTTGTCGTAAAATATGTTTACTTAAAAAAAATCTATTCTGACAAGTATTGCTAAAACATTTAAATATTTGTGTTATGGTTTAGGAGAAAAACAACTAATACTGCAGTTTTATGCTTTTAATTATTATAAATTCTTTAAATAATAATGAAGTTATTTTTCAATTGTTACTCTTTCAAAACTATTTTAAATAACGATATGCGTATATATGTGATTATAAACAATCAAGTATATAATGACTAGCGATTTTCGATATAATATTTTATTATTTGGTCTTTGGGTTTGGGTGTCTGTGTTTTGCAGACCCATGCAATAGAGCGGGTCAAAGCGCTTTTAATAGACGCATGTTCCTCGGCGCTTAGGCTTGACCGTTTCTACCGGACATGATAAGGAAGCAAACTGATAAGCTATTCTTGAACGAGAAATAAACGCTACGTTCAAATTTGTTTTATCTTTATGAATATTGTAGCGCAAAAAAAAATTGTGCTTTAAAAACAACATGCGTTGACAAAATACTTGAACATATGGCAAGTTTTATTTAATGGGTATGAATACTTTTAAAGCCAAGAAAAAAAAGGCTGACATGTGTCGTTATGTAACATATGGGCGCTATCTGACAATAAAGATAGGTGACAGGAGACATAAAACGCGGAATAGCACGGTCAGTTAAATACGTGACGTGGACGAGATTCTGTTGTGACATAAGTCAAAACAGAGAGACCTCATACGTTGTTGCTAATACTCTTATTATAATTATTTTATTTTGAATGTCGCATTTGGTTTAATGAATAATATCATTTACGTTGTTTATATTAGTCACTGTGCGTAGAATGATTAGCTATTCTTCTTTTTTTAAATTGAATAAACACATTTGTCATCATATAGAGTTACCGAAGTTTATCCCTGACATAAGCCTCTGTGGGGATTCCCACACGTTGCTCACTCCTAAGATGGTGTCGGTGGACAATGGACTTTATGATGCCCCCCCCCACCCATCCGTTCTCCTCTTGGCTTCACCGAAGCAAGACAATAATTAAGTTACCCAGGTATCCCTAAGATAATTTGGCAACGTCTGTCAGAAAGGAGTAAAGGGGCCGGGAAGTTAAGTTTAACTCGAAGTGACTTTTTAGGAAGTTTTATTTAATTGTCGTTCTGATTTCTTTGTCAGTTAGGCCTATTGGTCAGTTGGTAGTTTAAAATAAATGTTTGAAAAAAAAACATGAAGATAAAAAACGTGCTATGAAACGAGGTGGAGGCGGGCGCGAGTTAGGAGTGTGACGGCTGTTATTGTCGCAACTGACGCACACAGCCCCTTTGTGACGACATTAACGCGTTGCTCGTGGCTGACCCGTCACCCTATCCGGATGTAGCCAATAGCTCGCAATGAATGCACAGACAACTCCGAGCAGAAAAAAAAATAGTTTTAGACTTTAAATACATGCACATCCGTTGTTACGTAAAATTTAAAAAAAAATGGAACTTGCATTGATAACATCAATACTATTGATTGATCAACTGAACATTTTAATACTCTTTTTAATCTATTATTTTATATGTATAAATTCAAACGAAATTATCACGCTCTATTTTTTTGTCAAAATTTATTTACTACCTGCTACAAGAATTTTTATATACATGATTACATGTCATTTCTCTTGGCCTTTCTCAAGCGTCTGTACCCCCTTCATATCGCCGATTAATACATATTGTATGATTTTATGTAACTTAAATATTATTTTAAGTCTATGGTAAAGGGAAGACTGTATGGTTATAAATCGATTCACAGCCTTTAAAAACTAGCTAAAATCTGTTTTATTGGAAATAGTCAATTTGATTGTCATTTGGGATATGTTTTAAAGTATAATCTCATTTTTATTGTGTTTAGTACAGATGACTTTAACTTCTCTACCCCTAAGGGTCAATTTTTTTTGGCAATGATTTGAAGTTGATATTATGGCTTTAATGCTACGAACAGTTTTCTTCTGGGTGGTTCATTAAAACATATCTTAAATGACAATCAAATTGACTATTGAATTAAAACAGATTAGAGTTTTTTTATTGTTAAATGTGGATTTTTTTGTATTTGTCTATCATAATCTCTGTGTCTAAGATGCATATTTCGGTCTTAATTTTTGTGACACTAAAGTAGTTCTTTGTCCCACATAGATGCTTACAAAGTCAATTACCATAAAATTAGTCATGCGTTCATCGTAAGTGTATGTTATTCCGATGTGTGTAAGGTTTTCATAATGGCTTTAAGAAAATAGCAAAATGTAGATCTTTTCTGCCAGATGATTATTTAGAGGTTGATGACACATTGTGTCATTATAAGAACAGTGCAATGACGTTGTCTAAGCGGAGCCCAACGAATTTAAAAAAAATAAATATTATAGCAATGAACACCCTTCATTTCTCATTTCAAACTATAGGGGCGGCGGTCCATTGAGTAAACAAGATATACATATTTACAATCACCCGCTGTGAAACGATGCGTCATTGCAAGGACGTCAACAATTAAATATTTGCGTCATGAGCAAAAATTAATAATCCCCCCCCCCTAGTTTTATGATCATAAAACTCTACAAGAAATATATAGTTGGAAATAGCTGTTGACAGATTGTTCTTAATTTTTGAGTTAAATACCGAACGTAAAACGAATTAATGACATTAATCCACCTTTAGTTTAATTAAAGTAGCTACTGCGATGCAAAAATACATATTTAAATAAAATATTTTCTTTTAAATACCAATGATGATGTCACGAGTTAAACCATCATTCATGCTGTCCATTTGTAATTTTAACAAACTCCAGCATGCAATTCAGTTAAAGCGGTCAGTTAGTCTGCTGAGAGAGTTAACACCTGCTTCACCTTATCTCCCTGATCGTGTTGTTGTAACCGTCTCAGGCAGTATTAATAGTGCGCATATAGTCTAGAAAGTGGTGACCTGACAGCTCATCGACTAAACACTTCAACAAACTAAACATTTAAAATACTGCCATTTTATAGATACCTCATTTTCAGAAATGTATTAAAGCTATGACGAATAAATATAAATTGCCTCTTATAAAAAATTTGATTTTTTAGAAAAGCCTCACCTTTATTCTACGATCAGGGAATGTCGCAATCAAACTATGGCTGCTAACTCTTCTCAAAAATAGTTTTAAGGGAAAAATAATATGTAAACTATAAAAATCAAGAATAAATAAAAATGAAACCTGCATTTTACAAATCAAGCAGGGTGATGCGAAACAGTGAACCAAGGTATAGGCATTGTACTATTGTAAATATAGAGATTATCAGCTTAAACAAAATAAATGTTCATAAAGGTTGTTATTTTTTTCTTTTTTTTTCTTTTGCATTTGTTTATTTAAATAGAAATATAAGCGTTTCAAGTCCAACGAAAATTAAAAAATAAAATAAAATCAATTTTTCGCCGTTAATAAGCATTGTCATTAACGATGATTCTTTGTGCTAAGTTTCTGCTTTCTAGCTCTTCATTAAGTTCATTTTGACGCAAAAAAAATTTCTGGCAGACGAACTTGCTGGTTAGTGAGTTGAGTAAAACGTGGAAAATAAACTAAATCAAATTGGAATTCCATGGATGACGTAACCACATACCGGCACCCAATCATATTTCTAAGGAAATGTGCAAATAATTATATATCAGCGGAGATGTACTCATTAAATAACTCATTTCAGGTCCGCTGGATGGGGTTGTAGAGGGGATTCGTGTTTTTTAACGCAATTTCCCATTGGGAATTGCGTTTATATATTCGAAATGTCTGGCCTGTCTTTTCGAGCTTTGAACAGCAACTCCTCCTGAACCATACCAGATAGAGGTTTTGGGTCTTTTGACAATATGTTAAGGAGGTCCCAAGGATGTGCACGGGCCAAAAAAGTAACCGAAAAAGTTTACTGGATTTCCTGGAAAATAAAAAAACAAAACAGAAAAATATCAATATTTTGTCAATTTCTCGCCAACCATAACATCTATGGGGTTGAAACAAACGTTAAACGATAGCTAATAATATTTAGAACAATGTTGGAGAATGAATTTTTGAAAAAATCTCTTTTAGTTCGACTCCAGTAATTTTAGCAACGATTTGTAGATAGCAATTGCTTTTGTTTAGTATCAGAATTATTGATTTGATATGACTTTTAATGTAATCTGGATTGATATTTAATGGGGTTTTCTCACTTTGTGAATGCGAATGTTAGACTGTTGCGCGGTGCGCATTACATTGGCACATTCTTGGTGTGACTCTAGAATGATTTCCTTTGAATAACAAAATCGGACATTGTTTGTTGGAAATTGCGTTTAAATACTCATTAGAGTTTTTATTACTTGTTTCCTGTTATAAGCCACAGACATGCAGCCATAAACTGCCAGAAACATCAGGGCTGTAGAGGATCTAAGCCTAACTTAGTAGGCGTATCACTCATTAATCAGGTTGAAATATTTCAATGCATTTTATAGCAATATCATCAACTCCACTCCACTGTATCAGAATGCCAATTATTGAACTGGCGATATCACTGGAGTTTGTTGACTCACGATAAATGGGAATTAAACCAAATGATTTTTTTTCTCGCTATTCTTAATGAGTGTCTACTGTGTCGGATACTTCCTAAAAGCTTTTATAATCTTTTAATCAATGTCCCAGAACCGATTCAATGCTGTCAGAATAATTTTTGGCAAAACAAAAAGAACAATGTAGAACGAAAGCAAATCGTGTAAAAAAAAAGCACACCAATATTTTTAGAGGAAATTTTTTTTCAATTTCACTAGATCTACTTGAAATTAACTTTTGTTGAATATTTTTAAACATAATTTTCTAAATTGTTTTAGGAAATAAAAGTGGAGTAATTTTTTTTAATGAAGGAAACAATGCGTTTCGGTTGTCTGATCGGTCGAGTTTTAAAGATACAGCTAAAATCTATGCCACACCTTTGTAACCAACTGGTGGCGATCCATACATTACAATTGAATGTCATTCTCGCCTGGCTTGTACCCCCCCCCACACACACACACACACAACCCGAGACCTTTCTTGCTCCGATCAAAATAAGCGAAATAAAGTTGTGTTTAGTAACCTAGCAACTTTCGATTGCTCACTCTGGATTGGCGAATTAGAAACCAAAGTATTTCTTGGGCATGGCTATTACATTACCATAGTAACGTTTAGTTGCACCGGTACAAAAAAAAATTAATGAAGTACCTTGATAAATAAATTCGGGTCTTACACGTAAGTGATATTGATAAATCTGTCGGTAGATGCACAATCGATATTTAAAAAAAAATCAAAGCTTGCCTTTAGAAAAAAGTTAATTATGAAAACAGAGTCTTTCAAAGGGAGGAAAGGATGAAAATATATTTACTGATATCGCAGGTAAACCCGTGTGTCTAATCTTGGGATATAATGTGGCTGTGACTACTGAATATAGCCTAAAACGGTGTTAAAACACTTTATAAGAGGAAACAAGTTAAACTGCGTGAATGCATAGAAGCAGCCACAGAAGGTACAAGAGTCTAAGAGGCATTTAACGACACGCCAGACGGTTTTCGCAAAATTAAAATAAAATCACAACTGAAGCTCCCGTGAATGTTAGCTTTATTGAGGCGGAAGAGATCGCATAATTAATTACAGCCAACCATTTATAGCAGGAAGCTTCTTCAAGCAAGCCACGATGACATTGTGTGACATATTGTGTTCAGTCATATAGCAGACATTTGCAAATCAAAGTCTTATAAAAAACTTGGTTTCTAATCGGGTTAGTGCGATGTCCTCAGATGTAAAAACACAACTGATGGGAAAACTACAAATACCTGCTGTTGATGAACGTAATGACACCACTGACGCTGCACAGCTTGCCACTTTCATTGCAAGATTTGACTACAGTTTAAATGAAAAAGAAAATCGGTTTTGGACGTAAAATCCATTCGTGGGACACAAAACAGGAGACGACAAAAAAAGACGACCTATGTTGAAGTTTAACCAAATAAACCTACCTTCTGACAAATTTCTTTTACTTTCCACAGATAGATAACCGGTTGTTTATGTCTTAAATTTAAAAAAAAACTTACTGGGAAGAATGCTGGTAAAGTTGCGGAAAGCTGCTCTGGTGAAATGATAGCATAATACGGCGCATACCAATAGTTAATTGTTTTTTCGGTTTTCTTTTCTACTGATGTTTTCAACAAGTTTACATTTCCGCTTTTGACAATGTTAACCCTTTTGTGCTCGCAACCGTACGCGTGATTGTTAATTTTGTCCCACTGACCAATTGAGTTTAACAACCAACCGGAAAATTTATTATATGATTTTCACTATAAGAAAGCAATGATCCCCGAAAGACCTTCCACTTAAAATGAAGTTATTAGTTACATTTAAAAATGATAATACCATCAATAAAACGTCTCTATCTAAAAATTTGCTAAATCTCTCTGCTCTACTCTGGTGTATGTGTATATATATGTGTGTGTGTGTGTACACACATAGCGGTAATTTATAACAGCGAGTAGCATTTGGTATGTACCGTTGCTCCAAATCTCTATATCAGAAGACAACTATATCTATTGTATTGGCCCTACTTTTTTCCACAAGATTAACTTTGATTTACAATATGAATAATGGATTTCTCACATCTTCCATAATTTAAAAAAAAACATTTAAGAGCAGGCAGGCTAGCAAATATTTCAGAACCCGTTTAAAATTATATAGAAAAAAATCTGAAATAGTTTTATTAGTAATAATCACTCAAATATATTGTGGTTGCTGTATTTAAATATATATGTAAATCGAAATGTATATAGAAGTATTTTCCCCACTGATCAATGCAAAGTACGTACTCCTCCATCTGGTTCATTTAGTAGTTTGGCAAGTCAAATTTTATGATGCAAAGCCTTGTCAGGACACTTCCATAGATCAGACGAATTGACGTCAACGATGACGTCATGTTGACATGCGCACCAATGAGGGTACAACTACTGGCTACACACGCTGATTAGGGCAGAGGAAATAGTGGCCATCAGTATTCTACCCCGCCTCAAAGCGTAATAAGGATTTTAAGTAGTCATGAATATGTTCATAAGTTCTGAGATTTGTCTGACATTTGGTTCAACAATGCGCGGATACATAATTTAAGATATTATTATAGGGAAGTCAATGTAATCGTTTATAGATTTGAAATCAAAGATCATTTCAAATCGGCAGATTTTGGATAAACGAAATAGCACAGTTAAGTGGAAACAATGTCTGAGGGGTTAGGCCGAATGATGAAATGAATTAGGGTAAAGACAAAGGGGATAAAACTGAGACTGGGCATAAAATAAGGGGAACTGTGTTTTAGAATCTTCATTGAATTTTAAAATAAACGTTTTTCTAATTTTTTTAGTAGACTCTATTAGTTGAAATAATTTATTAACAACATTGGAAACTTTTTAAAGAAAACGATTAGGAGTTGAAATTTACATTTAATATGATTTTGAAAAAAATATTCAACTGTTATCTCTTTAGCACCAAATGTTAAACTCAGGTCAACTCATTTCATTAATCGCCAAACATATAGCATTTGCTCCCTTCACATGGAATTTTCTGTTCTTGCATCATGTTTGCTGTATATTTGTTTTCATGAACTGGAATTTTTTATCGTGACGTAACATCTTATATCATGATTGACTGTGCTTAAATCATTATCGCTGTGCTTAAATGATGTGTGGCTGTAGTTTTATTGTTGTACAGTCTCATTGCATCACAAGTATCCCATTGCATTTCACACCACGATTAGATGCTCTTCGATGTGCTGTTCAGATTTATAAAGCTATAACCACGATCGCTGTAAGACTTGTCAAAGACGACGGAAAAGGATTAGAAGGTTTTAGTCCCACGATTAAATATTATTATACTTTCTTTACTCATTTCTACAAAAAACTTTCTGCCGATTCCCAATTCATGAGCACACCTTCCCTTTCCCACACAAACACGCACTTACCGATATGTCAAACAACAAAATAAAATGCTATATGATAAACAGATATTTACGAGACCAAACTAGACAGCCTGCATGATCAACGATGAAATACTAGATGGGAATATCAATACACACGTGTCATTCAACTTAGCATATACAGGCAGATGATGCAACCCTACACCCCCACCCCCACCCCAACTGAATAGACGCATAAACAGAAATAGTTAAGACGTGAAGTTTATTCATATTCATTCGCTGCTATGGTAAGCTTGTAATACTTTATTACATAAATTTGTTTATTCGATCCAGCAAACGTTACGGACAAGGAAACGTAGGAGACATCGGTGCAATTTATTTAAAGACGTTGAACCAAAAAAAATATTACTTATTGTATGAAGTTTAACAGACTTAAATTTTTATTAAAAAAACCAAAACACAATATATGTAGGCTAAGGCTTAAAAATCATAATCAAGCGAACAATCGACACACCAGACAAAACTCCAACTCTATGAGTGTCAGGCCTAAAATTGACGAGACAAGTAGTGCAAATATAGGTGGTGGACTTATAAAGTATTTAAAAATCAAACGATCGTCACACCAACAATTGACAATCCTATTATTTAGAAATCTACAATATATCATGCTAAAGAAGGCAAACCAACAAGCATTCAGATAGCGCCAAACCAACCAAATGATTTCCCAATCCTATCAATCCTACCAACTGATTTCCCAATTCTAAAAATCCTACCAACTGATTTCTCACTGCTGACAAAGCTACAAACTGATTTCTCACTGCTGACAAAGCTACACTCGCTGGACCTAGTATTCATATTTCAAAGAACGCCTACTCACCCCCCCCCTTTTTTTTTCACGGTGTCAGGTCCGCACGAAACTCACCTACATCAGTTATTACTCTCTGTGGCTGCAGTGGTTTTCGGTGTTCTGTTACCGTAGCGTACTGCAAGCCCGAACAGATGTTATTTGTAATTACTGACCACCATAACTGCCCCTTCCCACACACCAACCTTTCAGGGAATATTAAAATCTTAAAAGTATGTTACTCATTTTGTGGTACTGCAACTGTATGTTCTTAATTACTTCCCCTTCTCACTTTAATTGCATTGTTCTCACACAAAAGGTTTTGCTTAGTTAGCAGTGAGAAAACTAAATCGCTCCTCAATTTATGGAATAGATGTTTAACTTGTACATCTCGACTTGATTCATTTGACAGTAGAAACATAACAGAGAGCAATTTTTTTTAAAGGCTAAAGCTGTTAGTCCATAAATCTGAAATTCATTTCAATGTGAACCATTCAGAAAGGAGGGAGTAAAACATTTCTAAGAGCGTACCGTTTGATGTATGATAGTGGTGTTTATTTTTAAAAATACTATTATTATTATTATTATTATTATTATTATCATCAGATTTTATTATGACTATTATTATTATTATTAATATGTTTATTATTATTATTATTATTATTATTATTATTATTATTATTATTATAATTACTATTACTATTATCTGATTTTCTTATTACTATTGCGACTTAAATTTTAAAGAATTTTTTTAACATTACCATGACACTTATCTTATCTTGTACAGACGCTCCTTCTATGCGGAATATTATTGCGTCCTACGCTTATCTATGGTTTGTGTCTAGTCGTCATTCTACCATTATTTCACATAATTGCCGTGTTCGTTTAAAATAAAGCTCAAATTTATTGCTTTCATAAACTTTCATTGCATAATTTGTTTGTGTATTTTGTATTTTATTTAAAAGCTTTATCGCAGTCCCATTCTGTATGATAGATTAATCGCATCAAACTAAATACATGTACAAGCGTTCTAAGAATCACTCTCTTATCTTATCTATTAAAGAAGCACATTCTATACAAAAGATCTTTGCGTAAGGTCGTTATTGAGTTGAAAAATAATCAGACACTGTTTCTTATCACGAAAAAACGGCTTTATCCAGAAAGTACATAAACTTGTGCATTCTACAAATAAACTAGAATACGAGACGTATTAAAATGTGCGTCCTTTCATTCAAATATATAATTATTGGATGACAACCTATTTTTACAAATATATACTTATTTCTTATTCACGAAAGGGAATTAACAAAATCTTTAAAAGTCTAAAAGGAAAAGCCCGAATGTGATTAAAACGCAACTAGTTAAGGAAGAATAAATCAACAATAAATTAGAAAACAAATATTACAACCTTGTATAATATACTAGTGTACACCCGTCAAAAATGACGGAAGTTTTCAGCTGAAATCTATTTATTTTATAAAAAATGCACTTTTTTAGAGCGCCTACGGCACCGACCTTTTTCAAAAGCCCAACTAACTTGTCCTTGTTTGATAAATATGAGATATTCTTTTTTCGAAATGTACGTAAAGTATTTTATAATAGGGGTTGCAGGGCACCTAAGGCGCCCCGTTTATTTTTTGATTTTATAATTAACCACCATCTAATTCTCTTTTTACAATGTTCCCTTTTCTAAAATTGAAAATATGAGCTAAATCAATGACGTCATATAATATTATTTACAGCGCATCTTTAATTTGCACACCTTTTGGTGCATTGGTGCAGTAATTTGGTTTTCCCTGCTTTCTAAAATTAGTAGCGTCAGGACAGACTGACTGACTTGCGTGACAATTGCAAATTATATAGTTTTATATTATACTAGCTGACCCGCGGCGTAGCATACGCCGCTAATGATTTAGTGACGGGTGGAGACTTCCTGAAAGACACAGTTGTCAAAATGGGGTGGGTTTGGGCAAACGACTGTGAGTGAATGAAAAGAAGGAACTCTGGAGAGACCCGCGGCGTATCACCCGTAAAAAATGACGGAAGTGTTCAGCTGAAATCTATTTATTTTGAAAAAATGCACTTTTATAGGGCGCCTATGGCGCCCACATTTATCAAAATCCCAACTAACTTGTCCTTGTTTGATCAATACGAAATATTAAACTTTCTAAAATGTAGACAAAGTATTCTGAAATGTAGACAAAGTATTTTTTAACTTTTTACATTGTTCCGTTTTTACAAAATTAAAATATCAGCGAAAACAATGACGTCATATATTATTTTTTTTACAGGGCATATTTAATTTGCACACCTTTTGATGCATTGCTGGTGCAGTAATTTGATGCGCTGCTTTCTAAAATTAGTATCTGTCGAACATACTTGCAGCTTGTCTCGCAGGGTCCGACCACGAAGAGAAATATATATATAGATAAGCTGATTATCATATTAGATGTATAGATCATAATAGATGTTCTCCTGAAACCTTACCAAAGAACAAAATATTAACTTCATTAATTGACTAAGAAAATTTTTAACTATGTAATAAAAATAAGTCTCCTATTAGTCTATAGGGGAATTTAATTTCCACAGCACTATAAAATTAACAATAATTTCTTACTACAATACAAAATATTGAATTTGTTATGTAATAATTTTTAATAATCATATATATTACAGACGCTTGGTCTATGCAGAAGATTATTGCGTCCTACGTTTATCCAATGTGACTAATTTGATTTACATTTAAAGGAAATCTCCAAAACTCCTTTAAATATTTGATTTAAGTAGTTGCGTAGGAAAGAGGGGTTGGGGGGAATGTGCGGTCGTCCCGTTTTTTTTTCTCCTTCTGCTCTATGCATTATGGGGCAAAAATTTCGACAATGGTCGACATTTTTCAACAAACAAAATAAATAAATAAACTTTTTAAAAATTGGTGTGGCATTACTTCTGCACTTCTCTGTCGGGGACTAAACCTAGTTACGCCCATGAGTTTATGTACCTCTCAAGCTCCAATAAATCTTCTGCCTCATAATTTCATCATCTTTTTGAAGTCGTCCTCTTAATTTATTGGAGTAATTAATACTGAAATAGATATAACAGTTCTCAACGTGTAACTTGTACATTTCAGATTTATAAGACTAAAAATAATTTTATCTGTCAAATTATTGGGATTTCTTACCGGGGAAATCTTATACTTTATTCATTGAACTGCCTGCGTTTTCCGTCCTCGAAACTCTTGTTGTGTGGAGATGTTATCTCGCGTTTTGGAATTAAAACAAAGAAAGATTATTTTATCTAAACGTCGCTAATTTCCTATAGACAGTAAGGAGAAGAGTATTGCGTTAAATATTATACTCCATATTTAAAGAGCACCATTTAAATTTTGCCGGGTATTATATATGGTATTACCCAACTAAATGCAGCCGGATTCATTTTCCGAGAGAGTATTTGTTGTTCTTTTTTACAATAATGTTGTCGAATTAGGCTGTTGATTACTATATCTTTGGATAAATTAATTTGCAGCTGTGACCGATTTCCTGGAAGAAAAAATGAATCATATTCTGAAGAGTTTTTTTTGGTGCATTTTTGTTTGTGTGTTCGTGATCTATTGTTCGCTGTGTAGTTATAACTTAATGTCATGTAATATTTTAATACTCAAGATAAAACAATTTTTATAAAATAAATAGTTTACATGATTTCTTGATTTTCAAGAGCATTTTAATTTAAAAAAATTGTTCACTAATTTTCATTTTGGCATTATTTTTGTTCAGTGCCATATTTTACCTTTAAAGACATTGGCCAGTAGGTTTACCTGCTGTTTTTTTTTAAAATTTAAAATGTGCTTCAAGTTACACACACAAAAAATAATCCTATGAACATTCTCAAGTCTTTTTTTATCCGGCTTTTATTTCTTTGACTTGGATTGCGTTTATTGATTGCGTTTGTTCAAAGTGTTTGGTGAATGTGCAGCGTATGGAAAAGTTTCCGCTGGAGATCTATCACAAAGGAATTTCACCCGTTTTATGGATGGGATAGGCAATTCTTTGTCAAAGTGCTGAGATTTTTAATTGATACGAGGTGATGGTTTCTCGTCCCATTGCAGACGAATCTTAACATAATGACCTAAATTTTGAGAAACCTAATAATTATCGTCCTTTCTCTAATTTCTAAGTAACAAAATAATTTTTAAAAAATAAATTTAAAAAAGTGCTGTATGTGAATTGGTTTGAACAGAAACAAGCGGTTATTAGAAATACATGAAAATAATGACTACGTTTTATGAAATATATTTTAATGTTCATCTAAAAACGGTTTAAATGTTAAGAAAGAACAACGTTCTTTCACTTTAAAGTTAATGTGTACATCCCTTATATGAAAATAAAATGTGTGAATGTGACAATGCAAACTAGTGTTAATAGATGGACCAAGAAAAAATGTAATAGTTTGAAGTCGTTCATATTTTTTAAAGCTTTTCTGAACATTTTGACAAGAGCGAACTCAGTATAACATTGAAAAGATATTCACGGGGGACTACTCAAATCTATGTGTGATTCTGATTAGTTTAGAATTTAGAGGAAGACAAAAAAGTGACTGATCAAGGCGTAATAAAACAAGGCAGACATCTGGTGTTGTTGGCCAGCTGTGGATACTCCCAGGTCGTCTGCCAACACACGGAGTCTAGAGGCAACACACAACTGTGTTGTTTTTCGTTGGGGGGGGGTTGGGGGGAGGTTGGGGGGGGGGTGAGACATGAATGGAACGATGTTTTTAAAAATATATAATAATAATTATTATTTGTGTTCGATCGACCCTTGGTATTAAAAAAAACATGGATGATTTAAACCATGATATTATGACATTTCAATCATAATACTAAAATATTCAAATAATGCAGACGACTGACCACGGGATATTTAAAAGTTTGACCCAAGACGTGAACGATTTTTAAATTATATTTTTAATGTTTACTCTAACATATGCTTAACATCAGTGGCGTAGCTTGGGGACGTGGAGGGGGCGGTCCGCCCCGGGTGGCACATAAATAGGGGCGGCATTTGTGGGCATTTGAAAAATACAACCATTGCCGACAACCGCCCTTTTTCTTTTGAAAGGGAAAACCCGAGTAAAACAAAAATACTCGTACTTTCGAGTCTTAAATAACATATTCGCACAATATTTGTTTGATTACAATGTGGATGTTATAATTAACTTAAAACCGTTCCAAAAGTTTTGATGGCTCAAAAAAGGTATCGATTTGTTTGGAAAATTAAGCGGTATACGTCACAGATGACACTTTTATAAGAAATCTATACAAAAAACACATCCCGGCTGGGCCGAATAATATGTGCCATTAATGTCGACACGACAATTTTTGCGTGGAATTTCGGCATTCCCAGAATGATGCGTGAACAAGTACCTACAAGGGATGGTAGTTTAAATATTGTGTTAAACTATTGTGTTCCATTTGTATTATTGTTTTAAATAAAACTGTTGTATATCCTTGCCGGGTGAATTGGACTTTATTATTATTTTTAATTAACTTAACCACCACTTGGCTACGGTTTGGCGTTGTCGGCAGGATATACAACAGTTTTATTTACAACAATAATACAAATGGAACAGCTGTCCTTGGCACACTCAACTGTCATTCTTTCTCTACTTCCTTTCTTCTCTCATACCACCTAGTGCATATCGGTGCGGTGCACATGGTGCGGCGCTGTGTGGGTGTGCACACTACCACATTATTAACAGTCAATCTCTCACACAGACCAGGGGCAGTGTGTTACTGGCCCGCTGGCGTGGTGAACTCCAGTCACCTCGAGTGAACTCCAGTCACATCGAGGGCTGGAGTGAACCTGCAGTGACCTGCGGTCACCAAAGAGGGCCGCTGAGGTTTAACTCTAGCAGACGGCTACATTTAGCACGAAATTATTTTCACACGAAAAAAATTCAGTCTTGTCGATTTCGTATGAAACGATTTTCACTGTTACATCGCTTGATGCGTACATTCGGCAGCAGAAGTAAAGTTGATTTTGAACGACGCCGATCAGAACCGTACCTACGCAACTGCAGCAACAAATTTTTAACTTTGAAAAACGTCTGGTCTGACATTTTTATATCTTATTATTGAAGGTATAATCTGTTACATTCAAGTATTTTGTCTACAATTCATAATTGCACATTCTTGCAGCAGTAAAGGTAAGCAAGTGAATCCTTTATTTAATTTTGGTAGCAGATGGAAAGATAGTGATAATTTACTCCAAAACATTTATAAGTCAAAATTCCACGTTATACCTTTTCCGGCTTAAATAATTCTTTAATAATAATTAACTTTAATTTTGGAAGTTACAAAAGTAAGCCAAATTACACTTAAATTTTGGACACGTTCAAAGTTACAGAAATTTATAATAAAATAAATAAAATAGTCTAAAGTTTGAAGGACAAGACTTAAACTTTAAAAAAATATCATTTAATTAATTAATAAACAATTTTTTTTAAAATTAACAATTGTCTTTAATACGTTGAGAACATTTTCCTTCTTATAATTGTTGTCATATGCCATTATATAGCGCACGATGAAAGAGCGACGACAAAATGGGTGCAAACTTAAGAGCGCTATACCTCGTTGGTAGTCCATCTTGACACATTAGCATATATTAGAACATTCGCCTCTAATCTTCATCAGCACTCTGTCACGAAATGATTTAGTGAGTTACACTATGACAACAATTTAAAGAAGACAAATTACAAAATGTGTCGCGGTTTAAAGCGGTGTCACTAGGGTGAATGCTAGGGGTGCGGATCGCACCTGGTAACACCGTCACAAGTGGTGACACCAAAATGTAAAATTACGTATGTTCCCGTTATTTGACACTAGAAGAAGACTCGGAGGAGTTCTATGGGTTAAGTCGGGAAGGGGTTGACACCATGAGCTACCACCCAGGGTGACACCAACCCAAAGGACGCATCTGGCAAACTCATATCTTATGTTATCTTATTTTATACATTACATGCCCTCCTTCTATACTGAAGATTATTGCGTCCTACGCATATCCATGGTTTACTTTTTACATCTTTAAAGAAAATTTAAGGGCGATAGTGTGTTTTGTTTCACCAGCTTGTTCAGGCAACCCATTTCACGCCTGAAAGATGTCTGACGGGAAAATGGAGAACTGTAGTGTTCTTGCAAATGGTGCAAGAAAGGTGTTTTTAATCACCATGGCTGAGTGTTGCATTTGATTACTGTTACGTTTTATTTCCAAGTTAGAATTTAATGTTTTATGTATTATTACTACTCTGCCCTTTGCTCTTATTTCCTCTGGTGTTTCAAGATTAAAAAAAAATTAAACCATTGCGTTAAACTTGTCAGTTGTGATTTTTCACTCTTATCTATACACTATTAAATGTTTCAGTAACTAAAAAGAAAGTTTAAGTTACTTTCTAAGAATATCCAATTAAATGGATATATGAACCCATTGTTAACCCCCGAAAGAGTTAGAAATATGTTTTAGAAATAATCCTTAATGTTGATTTCTTAACTGTCTGCCTCAGTCCTCAAACTCTCAATTTGGAAGAGGCGTGACGCTTCGCTGCGTGACTGGATGACGTGAGCGGTGGTATACTGGAGACACACGGTGGCAAGGCTTAACACTTTAACAGACACTATTTTAATTGTGAGAGACAGTGATCGATTTGGTATGATTATGGCTACCGATAGAAACAGGTTCGATACATGGGTTTCATGTTTAATTTTTTTTTGGTGGGGGAGGGGTTTTACAAGAGGTTTCTTGCCATATAATGTTCTTATATATCCAATGTACCCTAGTGTGAAAAAATATGCTCTGATAAAATAATTTCTGATCAAAGTTGAAATGATAGTCGTTACATAGTAACCCAAACGCGATACCTTTTTATATTATGGCTTCCACAATTTGATGGCATGAACTTAGAGCACCATGGGAGCTCTGGGTTTAGGGCACGTTTAGCTTGACTGCACTAGTTCACTGCTTACTATTAACCACATGTTTTTATTGTTTGATTGGAGTCATAGCAAGAATTTTACCGGTGGTCACAAATTGATGTTAAAAATAATTCTTTTTTATTTAAATTTGAAGAAAAATTAAAATTAATAGTGTTGCATTGGTAAAGTTCTATTATTAAAGTTAAAGGACATACTTTTCGCGTATTTAGATTGATAAAAAAAACACAGTTTGTGTGTGATTTGATTTTTTAAAAAATATATAAATTTCATTTAGCATTCCTGTATTTTTAATTGTTTTTGTGTATCCTTTAAGATGTATTATTTTTACAATAGTATTTTATAAATTAGCAATCCAATGTGTTTTATTTGTTTCAATGCCCTTATAAACAATAATTACAACAATTATTATAGATTTTTCTCAATGAATTTTTTTTAAAAAAGAATTCTTTGTATTACATAACTCAGAAAATACCATGTTACACGAAATATGTCAGAGAATTCTCTTAATATCTGAATCCTTTGTTGCATTGTGTGACCAGTGTTATGAAAATCTTTTCAAAATATTAAAAACAATTACATACTGAGACCACTAAAACAATGGCAAATTGACACCCTTGGTATGTAACTATTCAACTAAATAAGTTCCATCTGGATCGTTTCACGACGTTCTGTTCCCGATCCTGGTTTCCCGCTGGTGTTAGTCCTTTACACCGCACTTCCATCTTAGTCTCAGTCAACCGGCGGGCCACCTGTTTCCAATTTTCTGCGTGCAGGTCACTGGTTCTGTTCTAGAGTCCTGCGGAGTCCGATCAACCTTTCTCATCACAACCAGTGTTGTTTAAGAATGGCACATATTTTGACAAATTCCTGTGCTGTTTCCCCCTCCCCCCTCACATCGCTCCGCTCTTTTACCTTTAAATAAATAATTATAAAAACAAACAACCCCACCAGACAAAATGAGTAATTTTAAAAAGATAAATAATCGCGAAGAAAGACATGTGATTATGGAAGAGTTTCTACAAATGCCCAAATCATTTTGGAAGGCATACATCAAGATATATGGACAGCAGATTAAAGGATTTATGAAGACGGTTATAAGAATTTAGTCCTTGTGTCCAGGATGCTAGGTGAGGTAAATACGCAAAGTTCATAATATTCTAGTGTCTCCCGAGACCGCTTGGTGTGTGTAGTGCATCTTATCAAGCCCGACCCATTGCTTTTAAGCCTGCTATTAATTACACTTCACTCCCACAACTTTGGTTGTTATTATAATTTCTATTCATTTAATATAAAAATTTATTTGCTTCTGTGTGTATTTGTGTGAGTTTTTCTTCATAATCACATTAACAAATATCATTCTCCAAGAACTAATTCGAAAGTTTGACCTCCAGACTTAAATTATGATTAATATTATTGCCACTCAAGAAGAATACGGTGGCACTGAAACATACAAAAATGAGATTGCAAAATTCAAATTTGGTCAATGTTAAATATAGTTACAATACATTTCATATACGCTCCCAGTGTCCCCGAAGCACTGGCAATACCTATAAACCCAGTGATAAGAGCAGCGATAATACGTACAGCTCTATGGTTTCCAAGTGTTTAAACACTTAACCTGTCTGCTCGCGGGAGCAGTCAAATGTGTACATGAAATCGATAACAAGCCCAGGTATTTCTTGGCCACCTGCTGCAAGTATATGACAATAAAATAACACCTGCGGTCATGTATACAAATCGTCAATCGTTATCATACATATCAGTTTTGTTCGTGTTCGTTAATGGCCGGCATCGCTGACAATGGTTGATGGCATTTTGTTAGTGATTTTCTTATAGGGCATCGAGTTATTTTCAAATGTTGAATATACAATGGGGGGTAAATTGATTCAATAAGAATCTATAGTTTAAGGAGGAGTTACAGATTTTTTTCTGGTTTTTCTTGTGAAAAATCAATTATTTATTCGTGTTGCTGCTGTTTGAATGTCATTTTAAAATATATACAAAAGAGATCTGTAATAAATCGTGAAGGTGATCTTATAAAATGATCATAATTTGTCTCTTTTACTTAAGATCATTAATTAAAACTCGAAATTAGTGGAGGCGCTTCATTGTTTTGGCAGGTAAACAAGTCATTTTGCGAAGCGTTGAGATAGCCTTTTAAATCTGTAACAAATCATATTTTATATGTGCCAAATGGGTTTTATAGGCTACATGGGCGCTAGTGATGGAGTGGTCTAATAAGAGATGTTTCTGACTAGATAGGGATATGCTGTTTTCCCAATACAGAATATAAAACTAATTGTAAAACCATCAATAACGATCGATCTTGTCTTTACATAAAAGAGAGCGAATAATATTCGGATACTTTTTTGTGTTTTGTTAATCAAGTTGTTTGGTGCAAGTATTAGCACATTCAACCAGTGCAGAAAATGACAAATGGCCTAGGTGAAGGAATAATGCTAAATTCAGACGAACTTAGTGAAGACATCATTGTAAATCGACTTGACTTTGTTTAGCCCGTATAATTGATAGTTTATTGTTTACACATGTTTCAGTTACTAGAATTTCAAGTTTGCAAATGAAGCAATTTTATGTTAAAATAAAAATATCAATAGTTAAATACGTATGCAAAACATTAGTCTTTAAAATTCTGTCAAGATTGGAAGGAAAAAAAAACAACTTAAGTGCTGATGATTTGTCATCAAGCAGCTAATAAGAAAAAAAAATAATTTCCCTACATATTTTGTACATTAATTTCCGTGTGATTGTAGGGATGGCCTTAGGTATGTACCAACTGTGCAATAACTCATGACTTTCTTAATTTCAACGGTCGTCTCGCCTATATATATATATATATATATATATATATATATATATATATATATATATATATATATATATATATATATATATATATATATATATATACATACATAGAATATTGAATATCCGGAGCATGTAAAATACCTCATTGATATTTGCGGACAAAGGGCCACGGATTCTTGGAACGCCCAGGCCTCCACAAGCCAGGTTGGACGTTGGCTCTTCATTTATCACTGCTGAAAGAAGGCACAACTGCAATATTTAAAAAAAAATAACCTACAAAAGTATCATGCCCCTAATTGTACCAACATAGACCTAGGGCATATGCGTCTGGTGGATGTCTTTCTTGCTAATGTTGTGTTAATTTTACCTATAGTGTTATGTGTTTTATTGAGATCAGACCATTTAGGGAAAACATTAGTAACAGAAAATTTACCTTGCGGACAAAAACTATTTTAAAGTAGGCTGCAGAAATTAACAATTAATTTCTCGATTAATCCTTAAAAATCTTTAACAATTAATTTTTTTAACGATTAATCGACCCACCACTTATAAATGAACTGGAAGTCAAAAAGTTAAATATTTCGGCCGATAAATATAAACTAATTTCCGGACGATTACACGAACATTTTGGTTTTAAACTCTTGACTTACGTGACTGTTCAAAATGTTGATAAAGTTTATGTGTCCATTGAGAGAAATCGTTTGCCCATGCAATGTGACCTCTAATTATAAGCTGCGTTGGTCCGTGTGCAAGGTTAAAACAAAAAACAAAAAGACTCGTGTGCAAAGTCACAAAACGTCCATTTTTGGTGCAATATTTGCAAAATTTGCTGCGCGGTGATTCTAAACTCCTGCGTGGCGTCGGTCAAATACCTACGCAGCCGCGCTGCTTAAAGGGAACATTGCTACCATGTTTCTAACACTTCGCTTACATATCACCTGAAAACCAAACATCCACTAAAGTATCAGAAATTTCAACTGAGACAATCTAAAGTTATGCGAACGATTGCTTTGCTCGGCTGGTTATATTGTCAATAAGACCCGCTCATCACTTCAACCAAATAATGTCAACACACTTGTCTGTTTGCGTATTTGGTTAAAAGATGTCATATAAAGAAGATATTCCAGTGATATTTCGATTTTCGACAATTGCGTTTAATAAATGTTACTTATGACACCACAAATTTCAATTTTGGCTTTAATCGAAATTAACGATTAATTAATCGTTAATTTTTCAAAAGTTAACGATTAAATTTAAATTAATCGTTAACAGCCCTATTTTAAAGGTAAATGAAAGAAGGGCGGTAATAGTAATTTTTTAGCATTTCAAAATAAGACAATCAGTGTAATGTATGAAGATCGTTAGATTTAATTACGCTGTTAGATTAAGAAGTGTTGCATCACGATAGTAATAGTTTTTTTTTCGTTCTGCCCCACAGCTTCAAGGATTAACTGACCACTACTTGCTCGAAAGGAATGACGTACCCCACAGGTCACGGCGAAGTGCCGCCCACTTCACCCGGAGACTTGCTGAAGACGACAGGGTCAGTCTGTGTCTATGAAGAACGTAGTGATTTGTTGTGTCTAATGTTTTGAGAGAGGTAGAAACAGAGGCGTAACAACGACTTGGCATCGGGGCAGTTGCAGAGGGCGCCGAGGGCTAATCCTTCAATTTATTCAAATTTAGTATTTTCCTACCCTTTTTTATATCAATGTATCACTTGACAAGGGCGCCAAAAATAAATTAGCTAAGGGTGCGGAAAACCCAGTTAGGCTTCTGAGTAGAAAGGCATCCCAAGTGATACTGCCGTGCCCAGGATTATGTCATTATAATATTAATCAACTAACCTTCTCTTTTTTATCAATCAAAGTATATATTGCTTTTGAATATCACGTGATATGAATATTACAATTTTTATAAATAAACATAATGTTCGACTCAAATTCTTAAAACTGAGAGGCAAACTTCCGAGTATCAAAATCATTTAAGCCCCTCCCTCTACAGTTACGAAATTGTTGTCATAATTCAAATTAATTCGAAACTCCATGATACAGATAGGAAAACATGTTTTTATAGTTTAAGGCCGCTAGTCTAATCGTTTACATTTCGCTTTCAAATAATAAATTGGATATACCGTCATGAAGTGAGAGTGATCTCATTCTGACGGCCTGCCACCGCGGATTTCTGAGCTGTGCCCGCATGGGCCAATCATAGAGAACTGAGCACGACCCATGAATGTAAATGTGTCGAGGAAAAGGGCCCGCAACTCAATTGTGTTTCATGGGACGCCAAGGAACGGAAATACCCGGTTCCGTAAAGGGGATCAGATTCGCCCATTAAGCCGAAGAGAAAACAGCAATATCCGGCACTTTCCGACGCATGCGTAGAACGTGCCCAGAAAGCCAACTCTGTTCGTCATAGCTCAAGTAAAATGAAAAATAAAAACATAACCAGCATTATGAAATAAAACTTACACGATGGTTTGATACACAGTACAATACAAATACAATGAACAATTGATCTAATTGTAATTTAAACCTAAAAACATGGACTTCATTTTGTGTACATTTAGTGACTGATGAAATAGTTACGATTGCCGTGGTTAATGGGAGAAAAAAAAATAAGGGGTTTTTAAAAAGTTTTAATCTGGAGAAAATAATTGATATATAATTATTTAAAACGGCTACGTATATCACTGCACAGTGGCGTAGCTAGGGTCATGTGCGCCCGGGGACATGACACAAAATCTGCGCCCCTTGTCGGACCGAACGATTCTGGGGGTTACTGAGCCCCCAAGAAAAATTTGAAATTTTACGGTTTATATGGTTCATTGTCGAAGCTTCTGGTATTTTAATGAAATAGAATACAGACTAATAATTCTCTATATGATTGTAAACAATTTATTTGAAAAAAAAATACTCTACTAAATTGTACAATTAGACATAGTCTACAAAAAATTATTCTCCTTGATTTGAATGTTGCAAACTCGTCAATCACGTTGTCAAAATTAATATTCTCAAGTGTTTCTCTTTCGATGCTAAAGAGTGCAAGATCACTCAGACGATCTTGTCCCATTGAAGCACGTAAATAAGACAAAATAAGCTTCAGTTTGCTGAAGGACCGCTCACAGCTTTCAGTTGAAACAGCAATTGTTATAAGTATTTGAAGTGAAATGCACAGATTCGGAAATACGTCATCTCCATATGAAACAATAAAACCAAGAAGATCCAAAGTAGTTTCTGATAGAACTTCAGTCCGGGTACTGAGTAGCATTTTTCAGTCTCTGATTTCTGTGCACAATTCGTGACCATTGACGTCAGTGTCGTATAAATTAGCAAAATCTAAGCAATTTTAACGAAGTGTATCGACTTTTGTCTCAGCAAGAAGAGTTTTGACGTCTAGTAAAAATCCAAATTTGTTTGTTTTAGATATTTTAGACGTAAAAAAACCGTATTGATATCTCACGTTGGAGTCTATCAATTACGCTGCTCATATCACGTGCAATCTCTTCTTCTGCAGAAAGTCCTGCATCTCTTGTTAATTCTCCAGGCATCCTCCGATGTCGTCTAATCCTTCTGTCAACCTCGATTCCGCAAATTGTGCATCTTCCTTTCCATTGTCTACCGCAACCTGGCTCAAATTATCACGAATGTTGACAATTTCTTGCTCAAGCGATTCAAGATTAGATGCTGCTTCCTTGAAATTCACAGTAGGATTCTGTAACCGTTTCTGGACATGATCAATTTTCCCAAGTATGATGTTCCAGAAATTTAACAAAACTAGGAATTTAAAGTTTAATATACCTGCCAGCAAAGTTTCTGCATCACTTCTGGTGTCAGGCGTCATATTTGTATGTTCTGATAATTTTTCCAACAGCCCTGCCAGTTCATCTAGTCCTTCATATATTGCTTTAACAGCTTCTGATCGTGCACTCCAGCGTGTTTCAGACTCCCTCTTCATTGTGATTTGCAGAACTCTTTTTAATTTTTTCCCAACGAGCTATTGAACGAGAGTAACACAAATTTATACTTTCAACTGTTACAAAAACGTGATAACAACTGGATCCTGTTTAGCTGAGTGTACTCCTGCTAAGTTTAAGCTGTGATTGTCAAAGTTGAAGAACAATGCTTTGTGATTTCTTGCACATATTCGCTGTTGAAGGCCGGATATATGCCCTGTCATTACAGCAGCATTGTCATAACATTGTGACCGATAGTCGGCTGGAGGTATTTTATTAGATTCCAGTTTATCTACGATAACTCTTTCAAGTTTCAAGGCTTGCTGCGTCTTTGGAATGTATCTGTATAAAACCTTTAAAATTATTATTTGATTTTGTTTTTTTTAGTTTAAAAATCCACATCCACAAATATGATGACTTGAGAAAGTTGCTCCCGGTGTCCTAGATCGGGTGTTGAGTTAAGTAAGATACTTTAGTACTTGTTTTTTGTGATTTCAATAAAAAGCTGATTCCTTACAGTCGATGAAAGTAGGTGGATAAATTCATTCTGGATTTCCGGTGATAAATAAGATACTGAACCTTGATTTTCTCGGGCATGTTGTAAGTGTTTTTCTAACAGTGAATCACACTGATCAAGTTTGATCACAGAGAGAAAGGAAAGAGAGGCGATGTCTGATGTTTCATATAAAAGGAATCCAACTTGCTTTGACACACCGACACAATCCCTTGAGAGGAGAGACCTTCCCTCCCTCCCCCACTTTACTCCCTCCACAGTGGGATGGGGGACGTAAGATTTTTCTTTTTAAAAAGAGTCACAGCATGCAGCAAAGGGACGCGAATTAACCATTATGTAAGCCAGTGGTTCTCAACCTTTTGAGATTCAAGGACCACTTGAAAAATGTGTGTCTTAGCTAGTGACCACTACTAAAAATTGTGCTACTGCCGAGCTGGAAAGTTAAATATAATTATACTGTGTATATCTTATCTGTTGCAGACGCTCCTTCTATACAGAAGATTATTGCTAGCTATAAGTAGTATACATGTTAGTTAGTAAAATTATACCAATATGCTACGTTTTGCGTGCTCCAAAAACAATATTATAATGGCTTTCTTTTGTAAAGAACAAATGTCATTTATATTAGTCTCATAGCCTTCTTATTTAATTCTACTTGCTAACTATACAAAACACTTTAAGTCATAAACATTAGTTTGTATTAAAAAGACTGCTATATTATTTTATTTAGTACAAACGATGTTAGCTTTTAATGTAAGCAATGCAGAAAATCCACTTTCACAAAGTTGCAACGGGTAAAAGTATTTTAAAAGCTATCTGAGACAATCGGAGTACTCCAAAATTTCATTAAGCCCACTTGCTGATGCAACATATTCAAAGTGGTATCGCTAGTGAGTTCAATGAATTGGTTTAATTACGATGTTGTTAATTTTATTTGATGAGGCAATGTGTGATATATTAGAACTTGAAACCCACGAAAAACCACTGAACGTTAAAAATCACCAAAGTAGAATTAAAATTGGCCCTGCATTGATTGAATATGACCAGAAATCAAATTTATCAACAGTTGTTTATTTATTTCAACATTTTCTGGTTTCTCGGTGATTTCGTATAATTGATCAAACATGTCAAAGTTACCTTGAAATAATCCTCTTTTCAGAAGATCAAGCTTTTTCGTAAAAGCGGACACTTTGTCACTGAGACTAATATAATGTGTCTGCTTTCCTTGCCGAGATGCATTAAGTTTATTGAGTTCTTCAAAAGTTTCAGCCAAATAAGCCATAACAACAACCCATAAGCTATGGTTCAAATGATCAACAAGCTTTGATTTTTTTCTACAAGAAACTCTCTTACGTCATCACGTAATTGAAACAGTCTTATAACCAGCGAAATTCAGTACACATCAGTAACTGTTAATGGTCAAGATTCATATTCGAACATAACAAATTAAAGAAACGAGAATTTAAAAGAAAAGCCTTGATAAAATTAAACAGCTATTTAGGCCAGATCAAAAATATATTTTAAGTCTGCGTTAATTCTTTTACTTGTTAGTCTTTCTCTGTGAATCATACAGTGCGTAAATTTAATGCTTTGCTCGCGAACCACCAGACACACCTTCGCGGACCACTTGTTGAAAACTACTTCTTTAAGCCACTCCTTTTTCTTGTCTTGGTCATTTTGGTTGCTTTTAGTGTCGTCTCTGTTCTATTAATAGAATCACCTTTGTCTCTTACTGCTCCCCTACACTCACTCCCAGCAAATAAGTTTTTTTAAATTTAAATCGCCATCAGCAATCCTACATGGTGGATGTGACATTTATTTATGAGTAGAATGGCGCCCCTTAACGCTCAAGGGGGGCGCCAAAATCATGCTTGCCAACTGATTTGTAATGAAGATATTTTCGGAGCTCCAAAATTCAATCTTCGAAACGTATTTGGGATACATTAGTTTACATTAAAAGAAAATTAAATAATGACTTTTAATACTCATTTTGGCGCCCCCTAACGTGGCGCCCGGGGACATATGTCCCCCCCCCTGCACCCCCCTCGCTACGCCACTGTCACTGCAACAAGCTAATTCAACCCCCCCCCCTTTAGAAAAATCAACATATTTTATACAGGTTTATAAATGTGTTTAATTCTAAGCTAGTTTTATTCTAATGTTATTATTTCTCCTTTCAATTACACGAAGTCGTGCAAATATTCTTATAAATGTAGATTAGATCCACATAAAATTTACAAAAGAATAAGCGGCCGACCACCTATTAATTAATTTCTATGAATTAGTGGATTTGATGACGGGTCGGGGGTGTGGGGGTGTGGTGGGGTGGACTCCACAGTTTCAGAACCCATTTGAAGGAGTTGACAAAATGACAACTTGGTTTCGTTTTTCCGTTTCAGGTCAGTTTCGTAGCCCAGCAGCAGCAGCAAGTGCGTGTCAAGAGAGAGCAGGTTGACCTCGCTGACAGAGAAGCTGTCCGAGAAATTGTAGCCTCGGGAAGGCCCCTGAATGACCCCTCATCCGGGCACCAGTGGTACATCAACCCCCAAACCGATGTAAGAGATACATTTACATGCATCTTTTTGACTGTGGTTTTATTTTATTTTCACAGCATTGATACATATATATATATACCAAGAAAAATTCAAGACATCCTTCCCAAAACATTGTATTGTTCCAGTTTTGAATAAAAATTCTCAGGAGCCTGCATATTCTAAAATCATTACTTCACGTCGTCATTTCTATTACATTATATATTTTTTTTAAAAAATTTTGAGCTCTCTATTAGTTAGTGACTTTCCAATGTAATACTGTCTTTTACACAAATTGTATTAATACTATCAGATATTTTCGGTTAATGTTTTTAAATTTGAATTGTTGAAGGGATACAAACATGACACATATAAATCAATTGAAAGTTCTCTCAAACAATTCTTAAGTTTTAAAGGTAAAGAAGAAGAATGGCATTTAACCGGACAATGATTGACCAAAACGAAGACTATCTGAAATGCCCTGTTGATAGTTTTCAGTTTCAATATCGCATCCTATGATTTAAAATGTTCGTATTGTTTGCATGCCAGTTTGGTGTAGATGAAACTAATGTTTTTCTGAAAACAAAAACATGATGAAATTGTCTGGGGGAATAAATATTTCATTTGAAAATTTGAAGAATTTTTTCTTAAAATTTATTGTAGTTAAAAAAAAATTAAAGCATTAAATTGGTAGGAAATAAAAATGTTTTATTCTGTATCCAATAAAATAATGTTAAATTTTGCAAACCTTAAGCCTTAACTACTTAGTATAATCGAAGAGCTTCAGGAGAACTATGAGGATGAAACTCATGTTAATACAATGACATTGATTCAATAGTAATATGTACTAATTATTATTGTTTTGGGACTTTACACATGTCATTTGTGTTTTCTTGCACAGGGAGCCAGCAGACAAGACACCGTGAGAGCCGACCTCAAGGTTAAGGATTGCTGGAAGAAAGGGATCACCGGAAAGGGAACTTCTGTGAGCATTTTGGATGATGGTCAGTCGAAGAAAAATCGTTCAGTTTAGTCTTATAATTAAATACCTCACACAATTGTACGGGAAAACTTTAAAAACACAATCAGATGATAAAACGAACTGTTCAGCTGAAGCATTTCAGCAGCAAACTCGGTGGTCGAGTGGCAGCGCACTGGACTGTCGTACCGATGGTCACGGGTTCGAATCCGTGTGAAGGCAAGGGTTTGTTCCCGGGGCCTAGGGCGTCCCTGAGTCACCCCGCTCCGAATGGGTACCTAACACTACATGTAGTTAGGCGGCTGGGTAATGCGTGGAACCCACAAAGCCGTGGCCTGTGAATGCTGCATCACTTGCCAACAGATCATCTGTCATGGTCTGTGGACGCAACTATCTTCTGCATAGAAGGAGCGTCTGTATAGATAAGATAAGATAAGATAATTTCAAAATAAAATCAAAATAAATGCGGAAGTAATCAGAAGTTACCTAAAAGAGTTTTAAAAGTTCCAATACATCTATTAATATCACATTTCTGGAAAATTTATGTGTTAATTTGGTTAAAAAAGAGGAAGTTTGGAAAATGAAATTCAACATGAATTATACACATTTTTTGTTTAAAGAGAGGTGTCGCTTCTCATCATCATCATCAGTCCCGTGACCGTTGCGGTCGTTGGGGGGAGCGCCTGGACACATCAACAGATAACGATCTCCACATATGCTTATTTTGAGCGGTGGCCAATAATTCATGCAATTTCGTCCCTGTCCATTCCGTTATGTTGTCCAGCCAGCTTTTCCGTTGTCGCCCTCTTCGCCGGCCCTCTTCTACATTGCCTTGAAGGATACTTTTTGTCAGAGTATCATGTCGCAGTACATGACCGAACCATGCATCTTACGTCTCTTAATTGTTGTTATGATGGTTTCTTGATGCCCCGCAATAAGTATTCGTCCCAGACATATTCATTGGTCTTATGTTCTAAATAGGAGATCTGGAGAATTTTCCTCATGCATTTGTTTTCAAATGCCTGCAGCTTGCTTTCAGTGGCTGCCATTAGTGTCCAGGTCTCACATCCGTAAAGGAAAATGGTTTTAACGAGAGCTCTGTAAAGCCTGAGCTTTGTTGGCAGGCTAATGTTTTTGCTGTTCCATATTTTGGTTAACTCCGTCATTGCAGCCATTGCCGATCCCAATTCTAGCTCGAATTTCAGCTTAACAGGTACCATCTCTAGATATAAACGCTTCTACCTAAAGTTATATCGAGGCTAATATCTTACTAATAGACTTTGGACTTAATCATCTTTAAAGTTTGTTGAGTTTACAGAAAAAAAATCAACATCAACAATCATAAATGAACTGATTTCGAATAGTTACAAAGATTAGAGACGGTAGTAGAAAAATAATATTTTTTAAAAACTTATGGATTTCAGGTATAGAGAGAACTCATCCCGACTTAGCAAGCAATTACGTAAGTGTTACAATGCAAACACAACAATTGTCTTCATCTAACTTGTGTATGCGTCTAAATAACAGTACCTGTTTTCCATCTACACAGCTTTACATAGTACATTTCAATGAGAGAAACTCCACATTGCTCTTCCACGCATGTTACGTGTAATATATTACATGTGCGATACAGTTGAGTTTTCAATGAAACGCTCACCCTTCCGAGCTGTCTCAAATTCTACACCAATCATTTTTTCTTTCTTCCGCTCTCTCTCTCTCTCTCTCTCTCTCTCTCTCTCTCTCTCTCTCTCTCTCTCTCTCTCTCTCTCTCTCTCTGTCTCTCTCTCTCTGTCTCTCTCTCTCTCTCCCTCTCACTCCCACTCTCTCTATATATATCTCGCTCCCTCTCTCTCTCTCTCTCGCTCCCTCTCTCCCACACTCTCTCTCTCATTTTTATGCCCGTAACAACTTCATAACATTCTTACAAGATAATTTTGTTTTCAAAGTTCCAACTATTTAATTAGTTCATTTAATAGAAATTGTTGTATTCACCTGAATACATTCGTTTTACTATTATTTATTGTGATATCTAATTCGAATAGCTCAACTTGATGTTATTAAAATTGTTTGATAATTTTTTTCATATTTAAAATATGTCTTTTAATCGTTTAAAACGAATTTGCCTCCTTTAAACTTCTAGGATCCCGAAGCTTCATACGACTTCAATGACAATGACAATGATCCCAACCCCAGATACGACCCCACCAATGAAAACAAGTAAGACACGCCGACATTTCTGCTCAAAATCTCATTATCATTCTCGAGTTAAAATCCATCTCCGAAAATCCATGCATGCGTCTGTCCCTTACAGCAGCCTTACAGCCTAGTGACCAGAGTGCTCACCGATGGATGGTTTTCTTATACTTTTACTTAGATGTTAAGGTTTCTTATATGGTTACTTTAAAAGGGAGTTTATGCCCAGAAAATGCATTTTTACTGCTGCATTTTGATGTTTAGTTATTTTCACTGACAGCAGTTATCATAAATCTGTTAGATAGGAGATTTAGAAAAAATTAAGCATCTGACTTGATCGCTTCCCAATGTTTTATATTTATTATCTAAATAAAGGGATAACCATTAACTTCCATATAATCGTTTTCGTTTTAATTTGCTATTATTTGTTGCTTGTTTTCACAGGACATTATAATACTTGAATTTAAAAAGGCACATATTCACTTAGAATTTATTTTTTAGCGATAAAAATGATGTTAAATAACATAAGCATTACCAGGAAAGAAACGTCACGATTTTGAGAGAGTAAAAACTTTTCAAAAATACATTTAGATTTGGAACACAAATTTGAAATTCTATTACAATGAAAGAAATATTTAATTTTTTTTTAAATGGGGGTAGTGGGGTCGGGGTCGGGATGAGAGTGAAATGGGGAATTTTTTTCGTGATCCCCTATGTTCAAATATTCAGTGGCGTAACAACGGCTTGGCATTGGGGCAGTTCAAAAGGGCGCCGCTAAATCTCTAATATTTATATTTGGATTTAAATAAAGGTCGCCAAAAATAAATTAGCCAAGGGCGTCAAAAACCCAGTGACGCCTCTTCAAATATTATCTATCACTTCCGGCCTACGGAATACAGATTGATTCTGATTACATTAATTTATGCTGTTAGCATTAAACATTCTTCGTTCATCTAGACACGGTACAAGATGCGCTGGGGAGATTTCCATGGTCGCCAATAACAACAACTGTGGTGTCGGTATCGCCTTCGATGCCAAGATTGGAGGTATGTTGAGAAGTCATTTATTCGCCTATCGAAACTCTATTTATATTGACAAAACTGTGCCGATCTTTGAATTCGGACTTATGAAGGCCGCAATTCTCATCGTAAGGCAGGGAGCTACCCTATTACGATGTGAATCTTTACGTAAAAGGGTCGTAATCTCCTTATAGACTTTGTCACAAGCACACAAGTAAAAAAATAACACTAAAAGAAGTTACGACACTCTTGGTGGAGGATCACCTTTGGTTTATAAATATATTCATTTTTTAAAAACGTTAAGCGCTACTTAAAATATAGAGAAAGTCAACTTATATTAATTCAATCTTAAGAACATGTCACTCATCGGTCTGTTATCATAAGGTCTGCAGCAAAAGACAGAATTACATTTGACCACGGTAAATTAAAGCACAAAGAATGCAACAGCCTACACAATGAAGGGTCGTTATCTCATTTAAATAAAGGTCGCCAAAAATATTGCAGGTGTACGCATGCTTGACGGACGTGTGACGGATCGTTTGGAAGGCGAGGCTCTGTCCTACAACCACAAACACGTGGACATCTACTCGGCCAGTTGGGGCCCCAACGACGATGGAAAGACACTGGAGGGCCCCGGGCTCATGGCCAGGAAGGGTCTTGAGCAGGGAATTAAAGAGGTACGAATTATCTTATCTTATCAATACAGACGCTCCTTCTATGCAGAAGATAGTTGCGTCCACAGACCATGACAGATGATCTGTTGGCAAGTGATGCAGCATTCACAGGCCACGGCTTTGTGGGTTCCACGCATTACCCAGCCGCATGTAGTGTTAGGTACCCATTCGGAGCGGGGTGACTCAGGGACGCCCTAGGCCCCGGGAACAAACCCTTGCCTTCACACGGATTCGAACCCGTGACCATCGGTACGACAGTCCAGTGCGCTGCCACTCGACCACCGCGAAGTGGTAGCTCTCTCGTCCTGAGATGTATAGTGAAGTGGGGGTACTCTAGTGGGCCGTCCATAAAGTACGTCACGCTATTTTTGACCATTTTTAACTCCCCCCTCCCCCTGTCACAAACTGTCACAAATCATGGACCCCCCCCCAATGTACGTCACACTTTCGAACAAAAATGTTTTTTTTTAATTAACAAAATAATTAAAATTTAATAGAAAAAACCGTGACGTCACACATGCCCGGACCCCCCTCCCCCCTTGTCACAAACTGTCACACTTTCTTATACCCCCTCCCCCCCTCTGGAGCGTGACGTACTTTATGGACGGCCCCTAGGTGGCTAGTGAGACATCACCGTAAACGGAGTAAAGATGACGATCATACTTTATCTTATTGAGTACTAGAAATGTACCCGCGCTTTTGCAGCGGGAGTGTACTGCCCTATAAGTTTGAATACGTAGTTGAAAATAAGGTAATAACTATATGTTAAGTATATATGTGTATGAGACGATTTAAGTTCGGCCTTCTTGTTATAATATAACTAAATGTTGTGCTTACTCATGGAATGCCACTTTCAGTTGGTCAGAAATATACTTATGAAAAATGTAATTCTCTAATTCTGAGACAATTTTACCCAATAATAAATGGAGCTTTGAAACGTAACAAACGATTTGAAAAGGGCATTATTTTAATTTAAAATCCTGCAAACAAACATTTCTCATTGCTATAGATTCAACGTATCAAGAGATTACTTTCGGAATGAAACTCATGTAGCTTTTAATACGATGATAGAACTGAAGGGAAGAAGGTAAAATGAATGAATAAAAAACCAAATTAAAATACATCAAACTTATTTTTATAATTTTTTCACTTTGTCCCCTTCATCAAAACGGTCCCATTTAGCGATGGATTCCAAAATCGTATATGTTGCTGTTTCACAAAGGCATTCAATTCTTTGTTGATTTCCGTTTTCAGATAAGACATTATATTTTTTAAAGTATATCATTAAGATCACTTTTTGTCTTTCCAGGCTCCCTTTTTTCCCTGTTTTTTTTCTGGAAATTAGATAATTTATTTGCAAAGTATATTTAATATTGATCCATTCGCTTAAAAACGTATATGAAACGAAGATATACATTTTTTGAAAAAAATTATTTTGGAATCCTAGAAAGTAATGAGTGGATATATTCAATTCCCAATGAGGTAAAAATTCAAATTAGTTATCAGGTTCATGTTAACTTAAGTTTAGTATAGATATATCCATTGATCCAGTAGTCAAATATTATACTGTAATAATTTAGCTGATATAAGAAAAGGCAATTTTTACTCAACATTACTTTTAGATCAGATTTCAGTCGTGCTTAATTTATTATAGTATGAGTCTGAAAATTTACAGACTTTTATGCAAATGGGAAGTTGGACCATTAGTGATTGGGTGCTTAGGCTTTTATTAGTATAGAAAAGGGGAGGGCACTAAATGAAGTTAATCAAGAGAAATAAAAAAAATATTAAGAAAGTCTCTCATTCTTTATAAACTTTAAACACAATTTTTTAGAGTGGATATATTTTTATAATGTTATGTATATATATCAGAAATTTTAAAAGTTGTTATAAGAAAAAAAAATTCAACTTCTAATGTTCAATACTAATGAGTTGATTTGACGTAGAGAATTGCTTTTCTACTGAAACTCACTTTCAATTTTAAGGGTACTAAATAAAGTTAACTGCCAGTTGTTGTTTTTTTAAATTGACGACAACTGCCGTCACGTAAAAAATTTATTTTATTTATGACCCCACATCGTTAAACTATTCAAAGTAATGAAATATTTGTAACAGTAGCTATAACTTAAAGAACTACGCTCCCACCTTCTCTCTAAAAGGCAATAGCTGCTTATACTAAAGAGCTAATAAGGGGCCGTCTATAAAGTACGTCACGCAATTTTTGACCATTTTTAACTCCCCCCTCCCCCCTGTCACAAAATGTCACAAATCTGGGAAACCCCCCCCCCTAAAGTACGTCACACTTTCGAAAAATAATTAAAATTTAATGTAAAACACCGTGACGTCACACATGGCCGAAACCCCCCCCCTCTCCCTGTCACAAACTGTCACACTTTCTTACACCCCCTCCCCCCACTGCAGCGTGACATACTTTATGGACGGCCCCTAAAGTAAATTATAAATGTTGTAAATGTAATGAAGTTTCCTAAAGAATTTAAAGGAACTAACTCAATCTTATTTAAAAAGCTTACAATAAAATTTGCGCACCATTTTTAGTCAATGAAAGTTAATTTAAGAGCGGGCGCTAAAATGAAATCTTGTAATGAAAATACTGCTCCAAAAATAAATTGTATACTTTTTGATAGTCTTTATTAATTAGTGTTTTAATATGGAAATGATATATAATTCTTTTATATAGGCCTATTTGTCTCTATGTTATACGATTTAAATTTACGGCTTTTATGTGAATTTTAAAAATGAATTCAAGTATGTTTTGGATCATGTTTCCCAATGGGACATCATAGTTTGTAAATTATATTTCAAACACCAGATTTAGTTTCTGAAAAATAAATAAATTATTTACAAAATTGAAAAAAAAGATGATATGTTTGACTAAACATCTATTTTTAAAATGGCTTTTGTTATTCCGCTACAGCGTAATGACCATGGCATATTCAATTCGCCGCCCAACTTAATTAATTACTTTTAGGTTCACTTGTATTGAGTTTAATATACTTCTGTTTATAAGTCTGGTAGAAAGGTTTAAATTGTAAATTTATAGAGCTTATGTAATAAAAAAAACAGCATTGGTCGTAGGCTTTTATATGCATGTAATAATCATTGATGATTAACTTTAATAAGTAAATTTAAGGGATTGAGCCAGTAAAATAAGCAAGAAAAATTAATAAAGAACACGCAACAAATTTTAAGAAAAACAAAACGTATAGATCTAGTTCCTCTAAATTACGATTAAGCTTTTTTGACTTGGGTAATTTCTTTCCACATAAAATACCCTCACATAATTAGTATTTGTTTAAATTAAAATTTGAGTTATTCGAAACAACATAATAAAACTCTTAATTTAAAAATAAATACCATACATCGTGTGACAAATGTAATGAAATAGTTTTAACAGATCTAGATATTATAGAAAGTATTTGTATAAAAGGCCACTGTTTTGTACCGCAAGGCCAAAACAAATATGAATGTTATTATAATAAAATTACACTGCTCAATTTAAGACGCGTACACGAAAAGGTGCGCACCGTAATTTGACAATAAAAGATTTTTGAAAGCGCACAGCTCAAAATAAAGTATTGTAAAAAAAATAAAACGCACCAAAATGAACTCGTTTTGAATGCGCGCATGAAGCTGTTCAATATCGAAATGAGAATTTATTTTGTCTTTATTTGGCTCTACATTTTCTGATTATGGGCCCCCTTAGCCTAGGGGTGGTCACCTGGGGTTGAAACATAGCCTACGACCTGTCTCGGGTCAAATGAGAGTCCCATTCAAAATTTCAGCATCCTGGGTCCAACGGTGCGGAATTCCATTGGTAACAAACAAACACACAAACTTTCATCTTTATATATTAGATTGTTTATAGCTTTATTTTAACAAATTCTGATGATGCAAGAGAAAAAAAACACTAACAAACCGGAGGATACAAAACTTAAGGACGATTTGTTTTCGGCGGGTAGTTATAGAATAGAGAACATTTATGTGTACATTTAGTGTTAGTCTTGTATCGTCCTTAAAAAATATAAAAACTAAGCGTCCTATAAGAACCTTAGAAATATAAGCAAATACACTGCATAATACTCTAGAAAACGCACAGTGCTGAAAATAGCTTACTGAACACTTCCTCGCGTCATAATCGGTGCGTAGCTCAAGCTGTCGCAAAAATAGAAAAATAAAACGTTTGACATTTTGAGTGTTGTGAAGTGGTCTTAAAACAAAGGGATCTCTAAACGAAGGAAACTCTAAAAGGATAAACCTAGTTTTTAAAAACACATATGTGAAAGAAAGCGTAAATAATGACCGTGGTTAAACTGCCAGATAAACTTTACCAAAAAAAAATATTTTAATGTTAGTAATTGTTAGACATTACCAAATAAGGCAAGGCATTCTGACATTCGACACGAATGTCCTATCGACCAGTAAAGGCGAATGTAATTTTTGTCCGTCAACATTTTACAATAAATCTAGATAAAAATATCCAGAGGCCATAAAAGTCTAAATACATATCATCCTTAGTTCGCATTGCCCATGCTAAGCGGTGATTAAACTTAAACTGTATCCATTACGAAAAAGTTTTGTTTTGTTTTATTAAAATTTAGATGTCCTTTAATTTCGTAACAACGAGCGACATAACCGAGTTACGTTCACGGTGTTTGAATAATTTTTGCTAATATTTCTGCCATTTAGCACTGTCACCCCCATAACAAGCTAATAACAAAAGTATTGGCAAAAACCCTGCTCAAACTTTTCGAACCGTTGCACAAACTCCCCATGTATTAATCTTCTTTAACTCTTACCATGCTCTCTTGTTTTCACTGCTCTCTGAAATTAGGGCCGTGGCGGGAAAGGATGTCTCTATGCCTGGGCCTCAGGAAACGGTGGTCGTATTGGGGACCATTGTAATGCCGATGGTTACACTTCCAGTATATACACAATCAGTGTTAGCAGTGCTTCTCAAGTAAGTTTGACTAACACCAAATTAATGACATTTTTTTAAAGGAATACATATTTTTTTCAAATTAATCTCAGCTTTTTTATTTAATGATGTGCAAATTTAAGATTGTGACATTAACACGAAACGAATCATTGTTTTTATTTCACAAAACTTACAAAAATTGGAGACAATTCTTGTGCATAATGGCTAGAACCTAACACTTAAATTATGTTTTCTTTCATTTATGTAAAGGTTGCCATAACAAATGAATTGACATTTTCATAGACATTAATTTTAAAATACCAATTTACCCATGATATTGTTGCAATAGTGGTTAGCTAACTTTACATCAACCAGAGTTAACCGGCACAACAAAGAGGCTAGAAATGTCAATTTCATTTGAAGTACTCACTTTATCGTTATAATAATCCCTTGCGGTGCTAAGTGCTAAGCCCACCTCCTAATACGCCTTAGCCCACTTTTTCACGACAGTTAACTGTATTAATATTTTAATACACCGTTTTTACATCACAGAATTATATCCATATTAAATTATATTTATACATCAGAGAAATTCTTAATACAAGCCATGCGAAAAAATTCAAAATTATCGCTCACATCTGGAAATTTACCTTGATTATTTAAAAAAAAATTTTGCAATGACGGATCAACTTGTTACCCAGAAAATTTTTAATTATCATTCTTTAGCAAAAACAAATTCATGATAAAGGAAACCTTGTGTTTGCTGGTGAATTTTACCCTCTGCTTTATATATAACATATATATATATATTATATATATTATATATATATATATATAAACTGTCAACATAATATTATTACGTTTTTGTTTCTAAAGAATGGTAACAGCCCGTGGTATTCAGAGAGATGTGCTTCCACCATTACATCTGCGTACAGCAGTGGATCTCAAACAGAAGGCAAAGTGGTAGGTACCTATAGTTCTCAACTTCCTAAGCTGCAAATGTTTAATACATTGTAAGGACCTATATACATTGTATATTTAATACGAAAATTGTTGTACATTTGTAAATAAGATTTTATTTGATAACGCTTTAAACACAATTGACACAAAGGTCATTAACACCACAAAGAGAGACAATCACAATGCTTGCTGTTTATTCTTCAAAAGCATCGGAAAGATTAAACAGAATGCATAAATAGCATAACACCTAACGTAATAGTTATGGGTTATAATAATGACATAAAACATAATGCAAAGTAATAGATGGTGAACATGTTAAAAGAAGTATATAAACTACAGTTAAAATTTCAAACATTTTCACCACCCTGTAGATCAGTGCTGACCTGCACGGTAAATGTACAGATGCTCACACTGGTACATCGGCGGCGGCCCCCATGTTGGCTGGAGTAATGGCCTTGGCCTTGCAGGCTAAGTAAGTAGTTGATTCTGACACAAGTTTAAATTTATTTTTGATTTAGAAAAAATGTCTCTTTTTTTTCTCATCATCATACGAAATGGCCTGTGACATATCAAAGAAACACTATTTTCATAATATTTTGAAATTCCAAGTATCTGTGCTAAATGAGACTGTAGAAAGCTCTGCTTTAAGTTTTTTTGTGTATAACGAAAATTCTAATTTTTGAAAAACAAATAGACTTGCGGTGTATATAGGTAAAGTAGGCTGGAATTAAAATATCAATATAGTTCAGGACTGTGATATAAGAAATACGTGGTGTAAATGGGGGAAAAGGGAAGGATAGCTATCAAAATCATATTTGGGCCAGTTACTTCAGCAGGTAGATCTCATTTCGTCGCCTTTATTGCTTGGTGGGTTATATCTACATCTACGGTCTACGTATAAACTTTCAAACAAAAGTAAAAGAGAAATTCGATAGAAAATGCAAAAAAATTATTGATACAGCCATAATTCGATAATGCACTTTTTCAGTTATTTCAAAACACTTTACAGAAAAAATTAATTAACATATAATTTTGCTAAATTTACGAAAATAGCTTTGAATTAAAAATGCAAATTAATTTTTTTTTAATGAACCAATAACTGATTTTGATATAAAATCAAGAGGAAAACACACGTGTGTGTGTGTGTGTGCATGCGCTAAAGTGTGCATAGAAAACAACGATTTTAAAATACTTAAAATGAATTGGAAGATAACTATAAATAATTCTAAGTTCACGATAATCAGGAATATGGCCTTATTTATTTTAAATTTATTTTCAACGCTATTTTCAGCACTAACCTCACCTGGAGAGACATGCAACACGCTATTGCCCACTGTTCAAGGATGGAACCCCTTGCCCTAGAGTCAGGATGGTAGAGAAACTTTTATTAGTCGCAACAACTGGTTTAAACATATTAATAATATAGAAGCCCCTGGATGTCCACCTCTAGGCCAGGGGTCGGTTATTAGCGGGGCCGCCAAAACAGAGTTAAAGGGGCAACCATGCCTGACGCAAAGATTATTGAGGGTTAAGTAGGGAAAAACAAAGGGCGCGACAAAACCTATTTAATACTCAACCGCACGGATGGCATTTCTTTTATCTATATATTGAGAATGAGATAGTATTTACGTTTGTAATGATGTGATGCGTACTCAAAGTTGTCTATAGAACTTCAGAATCCAGAAAAAAGTCAATGTTTAAAGAATACAGCAGTAGATTTACTTATAGTTAAGAAACACGTTCGTGTCCAATTAGATAATGATGAAGAGCCTTGAAGAAACGTTTCCTAATTGTATTCATTGTTTGACAAGCAGATTCCATAAATCAAAAGTCTTATTTTCAAATGCAAGTACGTGCTAGCTAAAATAATAAAGAGCAATGCATCTCAATTTCTATGCTGGATGGGGGGGGAAGGTGGGTGGGGCTAAGAGCTTTATTACTTACCTACGTTAATTTATAATGTCAACAAATAAAAATTAGTTTCCAAGGTTATTTTGCTTATTCGTATTTCGTAGTTTTACCTAAAAAATTGTCCTTGCCATTTACATGAGGAGTGAGGTTAGTAGCCAAAGTGGGGACTGCAAATAATCTTTACTGACGAAACTTATAATCTACATTACATCACTTTGGAGGTGTGTTTTTTTTTAAAATTCTGAACCAAAAATTTCTTAGTTTTTCTTGCGTGGGTCAGAAAAGAAAACCCACTTAATATACAAATGCTACATGTTAAGCACAGTTGAAGATAGATTAATTTGAACTTTATAACATATTTATAGTTGGTTAACAGTTTAGAACATTAAATGGGCTAGGACTTTACTAAATCCTTTATATTAACTCATGGCGTCTGGTTGCTTGCTTGCCGAAAAAACTTTTGATCGATTTTTAACCCACTTTACCGTATCACATCGAGCTGAAATTTTGCACGCAGACTTGTGGCAACAATAAAAATGATGTTTTAAAATTTCACATCGATTGCATGTATTGTAATTAAATTAATGAATTTTAAAATTATCTCTATTTATCTGTATGTAGTTTGTAAATATTTATGCTAGTCTATCGTGAAGTGCGTATTATATTGAACGCGCGTTGCGTATTATATTGAACATGCTTTTATAATATTTTCCCGATCTGTAAAAGTGTATGCTAGCCTGTCGCGTGGTGCATATTATAGTGAACATAATCAATAATTTTAGTTATGTCTCAAATAGAAAGGATTTATAGTAAAAAAAACGTTGGTTTTTACGTGTTTTTTAAATGTTTACCATTGACAACGTTGCGTTATTTATTTTAAAAAGGTAACGGAAAAATTATATAGAATGATTTCATATTAGAAATAGGTTTAAATGTCGCGAGAGTTTTTTTTCTTTTTCTATTGGTCCCTCTGTAGATCAATCTTCCCCACAGGTACAAAAACGGAGTCGGCTACTGCGTCAACTTGAAATTCGGTTTTGGTCTCATTGACGCGCTCTGCTTGACTGAACTGGTCGACCCGGCAACATGGAAACACATTGGTGATCAGCGAATTTGTACAGTTGAACCAGTTGCATCCAGCGGGTTCCCTAAGTAAGTGGTTTGTATTTTTAAAAAAATGTTATTGATAAAATCAGTGTATCTTAAACCATTAGATAAAGAGAATAAAGAAGATTTTGGCTGTTTTGGGTAGGTATTAAAACCATTACTTAACTTACATATTTCCAGCTATTGAAGTCCTAATCACACACTCACACGAACTAAAATGTAGTTATATAACAAAACAACATAAAATTTCAATGAGGTTGACTTTCGAGGAGTTTTCTTTAATTGCAAGAATTATTTTTTTCTTGTTTAAAAAATGTGGGGCGGGGGTGTACTTGAATAGACAGGGAAATAAATTAGATATCTATTCTATGTACGAATAAGAAGGATTTGCAGCACTCATAATAATAATACTCATATAGATCTGAACTTACTCAGAAAATGTTGGTTATTTCATTCCCGATTACATACAGAAAATGATTATCCCCTTTCCAGTCCATGACGGACTATGGGGCAAGTGATGTAGCGTTCACAAGTTTTTTAGCCACCACTAACGACCAGGGGAATGTGTGGCCAGCACAATGCCCCAGGGGCCTTGCCAGTACCTTGCGACTCGGGATCTGCCTCGGATCAATTGTCCAGTGCGCTACCACTTAGACCATCGCGCCCTTACATACAGAAAACTGACTTTTTTAAAAAACGTAAATACTCAGTAAGGCTTGATAAAATTCCCCATAAACCTTTTGTTAGTACCCGTCCAATTTTGAGTGTAGGGCTCTCCTCCCACCCAGCTTCCCCCCTTGTCGTCCCAATTTGAGCACGAAGTAAACAGTTGCACTACTTTTTTTGGGAGTAGGCTGCAATACCGCCAATTCGAGTCCCTTTTGTGGTCTGGTCCGTTGAAGTACCAGTTGGTAGGGCAGTGTTAGGTTCTCATTTTCACAAGAAAACTCACTAAATTGATTGCCAGGAGCATAAAAGTCTTAAAGATAAGCACCCCGGGTTGGATCAAAGAGTTTTTATTTTGTTTAAATTGAATTTTAAGAAGACAAACAACAAAGAACTATTATGACATTGCACTTAAATATTCTTAGGGAAAGAACTTCCATAGTCACGGCGGGTGACTTGAATCTTAAATTGAGGAAGAAAACTAAGAAGTCAAACCTAACATTAGCCTTATTTTCTTTTCCCCAGGGAGGTGACACCCGGCAATTACGTGGAGGTTCAGTTCACCACAAATGGCTGCCAAGGACAGGACAATGAGATCAACTTCCTGGAGCACATCCAGGTCATTATGGACATGGACCACGAGAAGAGAGGAAAAGTTTATGCCGAAGTCGAGTCACCGATGGGTAATTGACAATTTTCTTTGGAAGAAAAAATAGAAGAAGATAATTATTAAAGGACGGTTCATTTAGTTGTGGATATAGCCCAAGTGCTGCTTGGCGAAGGTCAAATGTTAGTACCAGCCTACTTCCAAGGTCTTTATATAGAATACAATAAATGCAAACCCCATTCATAGGTTGCCCCCCCTTCACTCCACCTCTTTATGACACTGGTTTCTTTTAGTTTCTACTAAACAATTATGGACTGCTTATTTTATATATATTTTTTTAATTTAAAATATTTTTATGGGGTAAGTCGACAAATAGCAATGGGGTTTGAATTCCCCCCCCCCTGTTGTTTTAGAGTAGAGATTGGTCATAGGAATGCTTCTTGATATTGATATACATAGTAAAAACGCGTTAGTTTGAAAATGATAAAGGTTTAAAATAAAATGCTATTATTTTTATTCTCAATACTTTAGATAGGGATTGGCATTGGATTCTGTTTAAATCTCTATATATTCTATATTTATTTGTGTACATTTTTATGGTGTGGACTTGAGTTGTGGATGTAAATCTTGATCAAGGCAATTTATGAAAAACAAGTTACATTTCTTCCACCCATTGAACCCACATTCAGTATATGACAATTTGACAATGTGGATTGGAAATTTGTGCTGGCCCGGAACAAATTAATTAATTTCCCATAGACGTCTATGGAAAATCGCGTTTCGCTTAGCAAACTCCTCGCTTTACAAACGCACCGCTGGAACGGATTGCGTTTGTTAAGCGGGGTACCACTGTATGTCTGTTTGGCTGATTATAAGGTGTTGCCTTTAAGGAAAAAAATGCTTTTTTTAATTCAATAACTCACTACTTGTAACAATTTCCTTTAAAACATACAGACAAACATACTAACTGCTGAGTACTATTGTTCCCAGGCACCATAACACCACTATTTTTGGAGAGGAAGTTTGACACATCCAACAAAGGATTTAAAGCCTGGCCAATGATGAGTGTTCACAACTGGGGAGAGAAGCCAGAAGGTACATGGAAATTCAGGGTTGCTGACAGAGTGAGTTTACTCCCTTATTCTTTCATGAATACATTGTTCACATGTTTATAAATAGTAGGTAACTTTATTTGTAATTAGCAAACCTAAAGTTTATCTATCAAATCATGTTTAAAATAATAAACTTTTCAGAAATAAGAAAGTTGCTTAAAAAAATGATGTTGAAAGAATTTCAAATTATACATCAACAATAAGTTAAAAGGCCAACATTTGATTGTTGTTCAACAATAATTGTCACCTTTTGTCTACAGAGCACTACGGGTAATGAAAAAGGTTCACTTAAATCCGCCAAGCTTGTTCTCTATGGAACGCAAGAGAGGCCCGTGCACCAAAACAACATTGCCGACTGTGGTAATATCAACAAATTCGTGGTAAGTTAATTCAGAAAATATCATTATGTAGCAGGTCTCTTCTTTGCATGTCTTAGAATAGACAAGTGGGTGAATCTTTGGTATGACATGAGTAGAGGCCAATTCATTTAGCCTACAATTGAAGAAATTAATTTTGCTATTTGTCCCTGGACAATAAAACAACTATACTAAACACAACTTTAATTGTGATCCATATTATTATTTCAAAGCCTTCCAAAGTCATATATTCCTTCTGAGTGAAAACATCTCTCTCTCTCCTATTGGTCACACTGTAAGGGCCATTAATGTCCCTCTTTTGATCAACTATTGTATTAACTGTTTCAGTAATAATTTCTGTTTTAAAAAAAGGGTCCAATTAAAACTCTTTCAATTATAGAGCATAAAAATGTCAAAAATTTCATTTTATATAACTATTCAATTTTCACTACTGCAAATAGGAACTTTGACAGCACTGATCCAAATTAATTTTTTTAACAACTGTCCATTTAAACCATAACTGCTGAATTGAAAAATACAAAACAATAAGGAACTCCAACCATCTACATTTATTAAAATCTTATTTTAACTTGTCTTTTTCTATAGCGAAAAAAAAACTGCATCCAAACCTAACTTTAGTGAATCTAGTTAAATAGAACTTTATTATTTAAAAATGCCCTAAGTTTCAGCCATGCAGTATTACTCATGTAATACAGGCTTGTACAAATTGAGCCCAGTAAATTTACCGCCCTTTTAACTTTTCAGTTATAGCCCATTCAATCCATCTTTATTTTACCATCTTATTAGTTTAACTGTTGAGACCAACTCATCAGCTATCTGCGAACCCACAGCCAAGTTCAAACAAACCACAAAATCCCAAGTTTATGGTTGATTTCGACTGATGAACTATAAATAGTTGAATTGTTATTTTGTAATAGAGCCATTAATTTGATGATTATAGTTGCATCTCATTTTTTTCTTTAAATATTAATTTTAAAAGTAGCTATTAAACTTTATTTTGCTAAAAATAAAAAGAAGGCAAAACCTTTCTAACCCACTGGTGTAATAGGAAGTTTATTCAGAAGGCGACAAGGAGTCCAAGAATCTACTGCGTCATGTTATGTTAGACTTGCAGGTACCCTTGTAAATTTAAATAAATATAGTCATGGAATTGGCTTTATTCTTAATCTTTATTGTTCAATAATAAAAACAGATGTAATTTTTTGTTTCTTTTTAAAAGAAGAGTCTTTTGTTATTATTTTTCTTATTTTATTTTAAATTATACTTATAATGACAATTTTTTTTATTATCATATCTTTCAATGCATATCACTTTTTTAAAAAAAGTTTGAATTAAAATTATTATGTAGTACCAAATCGTTAATCCTCAAACTGGCAATTTTAAATAAACAATGTTGTTGCTTTAAAGAAATGATCAATGTTATTCACAACCATCAAAGTGTAAATTGTAAACAGGAAAGAAAACAATATTCCATTAAAAAGAGCAACTACTTTTAAAATGCTCTTAAACTTTCAGATTGACATTTTTAATATTAACATCATTTTAAGCTAATTGGTCCTAGTTTTTCTAAAAAAAACAGGAAAAATTTTAACAAAATGCAGATTTGTATGAACTTTTTTTCTATTTAATTTAAACATACATATTGTTCCATGTCCACATGATACTTTATATGTCATTGCAAGCACAAAACAAATAGTAACTTTGATAATGAACCCAAAAATAAGTAAAGAAATATTTATTATTTTATGGCAAGTTTTATCTTATTTAAAATGACATGGTAAACATATGGGTTGAGGTTTTGGTTATGGAATATCTATGACTAGGTTAGGGACATGATAATGGTTCAAGTAAAAAGGTGAATAATATGGAAAATGAATTTACATGTATTTAGGATTTCATAATATGTTTTGATGTATGTTTACTTAAATAAAATATTTAGAATCTATGCCTTTATCTTTGATGTGTACATTAAATGAATGATTTTCTTGTAAAAATTGCATTAATTATACAAATACTTTTCTTAACTGCTTAAATTTCTTTAGTAATATATTAAAATATATTCATATCCATAGTTTTAAAAAATCTGAACAATTCGTTATGGAAATTTTTTTATTCTTTTATTAATACAAATGTATTTTTCTTCTTATTATTATTTTCACTTGAAACAATAAATATACAGTAAATTTCCCTTCCCTTTTTTTAATGCAACTTAAACATGTATAAAAATTATATTTTTAAAATTGAAACAGCAGAAAAAAAACACTAGAATTTATTAAATGTGATATGAAAAGTGCTGATCCAAAGATATATTTGTATACCCCAATTTTTTAACATTTCTATTTATATTACGTATTACAATTCTTCTTAATTTTTTAACAATTTGTTGTTTTTAAAAAAAATTATTTTAAAAAATTGAAGCAGAAACCAGCTCTGATCTACTTAATTTAATCTAATTTGTTCTTAAAGTTGGTTATTGGCCCTTAAAATGATAATTATAAAATATGAGACCTTTAAAATATAGCGAATTCTTTTCTTTTTTCCCGAACCTGATTTACTGATATACCATAAAATTAATAGGGAGATGAGCAGCTCTTCAAAAGTGTGAGTATATCTGAAAATACTGCCAAACGCCAAAGTATTTAATGGTGTATATTCCTGTGGCAAGGTCTGCTATTCTTTTCAATCCAACCATTGGCACATTACAACCTCTGAATTCTACAATAACTATCCCTGTGAAAAATTGCTATTGACACTGAGTACTCCTCCATTGTAAATTGTCTTATGATGATGAATGTTGTCTTTTAATTTCAGAAACAGCAGACATTAACATTTTAAATTATCAAATATTGAGTCCTTAAATTTTCACGTTAAGGCGTGCTCAAGAAAGTTTTCCAGCATTTTATCAATCATTCTTGGTTGAAAAGAAAACCTGTTTCTTCTGAATCAAACTAACATCAGAGAAATCAAATTTAATTTTTGAAACCTATAATGTTGATTTTTTGAGGATGGTCAAGTGAGATGTTTTTTTTACAAGTAAAATAAAAAATAAACTCCTATTCGCCATTTCTCTCCAATGCCTTCACTGCAAATTTCTACTGCTCTCCTTAAGATGCTTTGATAATTATTGGTCAAGGGAGCGTAATGAAACTTTGGATAAACCCTAAGTTTAGTTTGTCTAGGGCGGGGGGAACAGAAAAGGGAGTAGGCTAAGCATAGAGAACATAGCAATTAAAAAGAATTAGCGGTTAAATCTCATCTGGCCTATTAATACAGAGATGAAAAATAAAAATTGAACATATTATGTTTCTTAGACTTAGAACGCTCAATAGCAATTTTATTTTAAAAAGTGATTGTGCTAAATGAAAGGTGCATTACAAAAAAGGGAAGTCGTTCAAAACTAGTGCCTCTCTTTTACTTTTCAAAAATAGTGGATTTTATTTAATTTGGAGTAAATGTGTTAGAAGATATGAGCCATATAAAATTCATATATAATTTATTGCATGTATTTATACAAATCCCACGCATACTTGAGAAATAAAAGTGAGTTTGATTATTTTAATATCAATTTTAAAAAAGGTAATAATAAATGCAAATATTGGATTCGTTTCATACTTATAAGTTATGCATTGCTCTGATAAGACAAGTGATGTTCATCTTTTTGTAGCTACTCATTATCTAAGTGTTTCATAAATTATCAAAGCATTTACAGGGGTAGTGTTATTTAAGTTATTTTGTAATGTATAAAATAGTTAAAGCCTTAATGCGATTCTCCCCACCCCTCTTGATATTACTGAGAAAGGACTCAAACCCTCAGACAATATGCAATCTTAAGAGCTATATTGGCAGTTTGTTAGGAGCTATCAACAAATGAGCAATTTATACTTTAAATTTTTTGAAATCTTAAAAGTTCCAAATAATTTTTTTAAATCTAATTTTATTATTTTAAAATAAGAATTTGAATATTTAAGCAATTTTGTCTCCCACTTCTTGCTTCTAAACTTTGAATTTTCTTTGAACCATTTTCTCTAAACCAATCTGAATTATATGATTTAGACATGATCCCACTTATTCTTCAATTTAAACATTTGAATTTAGCTATTTGCTATTTCAACAAAATGATAATGTAACAGTGTAAATAATCATTAATTTTAAAAAAAAACTCATTTACAGCAAGTCAATAAAACTTTTGAAAAATTTCATGCTAAAACAACAAATTTTATTGTCTTAAAAAAAACAACAGTTACGTGAAATGTGTAATTTTTTCTGTACTAGTTTAACTATTAATGGATAAGGTTTTATTAATATTTTCAGCGTTTATAATTATGCACACATTTACAATTTACAGTTTTGTTCAATTTCTTTGTTGAAGTATTTATGTAGTTTACTCCTTTTGAATTGATTAATCTGCATAAAAAAACAAAAAACTAAATACAAAAAAAATAAAAATATATATATATATATATAAAATATATGAAATAAAATTAAATGTTTTTATTAATATTAAGAAATTTATTAGTGTCTTATGTTTTTCATTTCTTTTATGGATACATATATAAATTATGTAAAAAATGCAACCGTTATCAATAGTAAATTTAGTGTAACTTGCGCTTAATTTAAAACGGCTTGAAATATTCTAGATTCAGAGATTTAGTCAAGGAGGGTAGAAAAATTTCAAATTTTTCTGAATTTATATAAAACATTAATAAAATAAACTTAGTTTTAGTTAATATGACAGTGCTTTTATCATTTCAATAGGAAACTGTTGACCCGGAGGTTGTTGAGAACAAGGTTGGACAACTCAAGGACCTTTTAAACAACAAAGCTCCCATCAAGGATCCTCAAATACAACATTCACTTTTAAATCTTATTAATGAGCTTGAAGTAAAGGTAAATTTAAATAAAATTTTTAGAAAAATTATTTTTCTTTGACATGGCGAGGGATAGTTTTTAAATTTGTATCTTTCTAAGTAAATTATCTTGACAACAATCTTAGTTATAAATTATTTTAAAACATTTTTAATACCAAAATCAATGATAAATGGCTGAATAAATATCTTAAAACATATTATTCCCTACCATTAAAAGCATTCTCAAAATTAATTTGATTATTAAAAATAAAAAGAGGGACAATTTCAATAAAAGCAACATAGATTTCATTATTGGATATAAATTTATAGTGTTCAAAAGAACAAACGACTTTAATCAATAGATAGATTGATCATTTCAAAAGAGAAATTTAAAAAAAAACACTTTATGAGTATGTATTTTTTAATTTGAGCATCACCAAAAGAAAAATTAGAAACTTTAAAATGGTTAATGAGATTCTACCATATCATATAATTGTATAATATTCAAATAAATATTCTGTAACAATTTTTTTAGCACTATCTCATTATTGCCACTTTCAGTATATCCAATAAGTAGATCTAGAAGGTGTGCTCTTGAAAAAAAAACTACAAATTTTTAACAAATTGTTTTTAAAACTTTCTAGAAAGGTCAATAGGTAAGATTTTGCAATAATACTTAGGTAAAGGGTTAATAATGTATTTTTATAATGTTTTGTCCTTTAAATGTATACTGCATGTTCAATTAATAAATAAATAAGTAAAGTGGGATTTGTTGGATGAATGTTTCATAAATGTTAGATAACAAGCAACTACTAGAGATTTCTGGTGAAGTTTTTCTTTTTTATTTGATATAACAAATTTTTACTAAGGTTATCTTTATGTGTTATTTGGGGAAACTTTTAATTATTTCACGAAAATGTATGCACCATATGAATAATTTTGTTTATTTAAACACTTGAAATACAAACTGCATATTTTACAAAGAAATCATCGTTTTTTTCTGTGACAAGCATAAATTTTTTAATACTTTTAAAAAATATTGTAAAATAAATTAAGAAAAGTAAATTTGTATTAAAGTAAAGACAAAGTCACAATTAAACTGATTATAAATTTACTTGCTTATAAAGCTAAGTGCAGTTTTTGAAAACTTAAAGCCTTCAATAATAAAATCCATGATATTATTTAAAAAATTTTTTAGTTAAAGGTCTTTAAACTTGGAAAGATGTATGATATATATATATATATATATATACGGGGTGAGCCAATAAAAGTGAGAAAATCTCGTAAAATGTGATAAATCACATCAAATTTGGTTTAACTATACTGATACTAGCTTAAATAGTTTACTGGTTTACTTACTTACATATGATTGCTGATTAGCTGAATATTTTTGCGAAAACAATTCCTTGAAGAATTATATTTAATTCAATTATATTTTGAAATAACGCATATGAGATTTTTTCACTTTTATTGGCCCACCGTGTGTATATATATATATATATATATATATATATATATATATATATATATATATATATATATATATATATATATATATATATATATTAAATAATATATATATATATCAGTTAAAACTATTTTAAAAAAAATTATTTAGGATTACACAATGAAATTTAGTTTAATTACTTGACTAAACGTGTATTTAAAATATTTATATGGGGCTTTTTATCAGCTATTACCTAGTTTAAATTATGTTAAAGAAACAAAATAATTTGCAAATTTATTAATTATCTTTTCTTTTCCTCAGAATTCAAGAAAATTTCAACTTCAAAAACTAGCAGAAAGCTTGAAAGATAATAATTTGATGGTGAATCTATTAGGGCATGTTTACCCAGATGTATCAACTTATTTAGGCTAAAATCGTTTCAGTTAATCAAACATTATATCGAAATCAAAATTAATACAAGCAATGCAGTTAATACAGTTTGTAAAACCTTTCGAAAATTTGGTTTCTGGAAAATCTAAAAGAAATTAAAATATCTGGATTTAAAATTGTATTTTGAATTATACAATACTATTCCTTGTTACTTTAAAAGAAAAATTCAAAACATGCTTAACTATATGTTTAGAATTTTAGGATGTCATTTTATTATTTATTTGAATGTTACTGTGTGATCTCTTGTTTTGAGTATGAAATTAACTTAAAACTAAAGTTATAACAATTAACCTGAATATTTTGATATTTTGAGCTTAGCAAACAATGACTCAATGAAAAATGAAAAAAAAATCTAATGGTAATAAAACAAAAACAAAGGAAAAATAAAGATATGAAATAAATCTTCAAAAACGTTTTATTTCGATCAAAATGATATCATTAATATTAGAAATAATTTTTAAAATATTGTTCAAAGATATTTAAAATAACTTAAATAATTAGTTTATGAGTTTTTCCTATATATATTAGAAAATTACCTGTGTCTGAAGCTTTTTATTATCTTCATTCCATCCTGTTCTCTTTCAAGAAGCCCAAACTGTTTATAAATACATTTATATGAATAAAAAAAGTAAAAATTTATATAGCTTAATTAAAACAAACATTTCTAAATATATGTAACAGCTAGTAAATTACTTCTGAGAATAAGATCCAAAATGATTATATCTCTTAAATCTTGAAACATGTGACCTATTAATCTATTTAATAGAATTTGTTAAGCTAGAAAACAAAAAGAAATTGTTTGCTAGGATTGCATGGATTTTTCCAGACGAACTGCAAGAATTTAATTGGCCTCTAAACAATATTTTGTGATTTAAATATTAATTATGGCTAAAAGAAATAACTCTTACACGAATTATTTTAAAGATTTTCTTTTTAAAAAAGTAATAAGACCAAAAACTTCATGATGTCTGTCAATGAAGTAGTAAAGTTTTCAAAGTGAGCTTTCTTGCAAAAATCTCTAATAGCTATAAAAATTAAGTTCAAATGAAGTAAAACTTTTGAAAAATAATAATTTTACTTTAAATCTTTTTGGAGCATAAATTTTTGACTAAAAATATATCATCAACTTCTGACTACAAAAATAAAATACTTTACTTCAAAAGTTTAAAGCTTATACTGCAATATACTTACTGGGGTGGTGTTATTACCTTTTCTTGATTTAAACATAATTTTTTTATAATTAAAATCACTCTCCCAGTTCTTAAATTTAAACTAAAAGTATTTTAATGTTTTAGTCGAAGTTTATACACAAATATGTTTCTTAATTTGTGCAACGATAAAAAATGAAGTTTTTAACAGCATGTAAATACATATGTAATCTGTGATTCTTGTATTTGAAGTTTAAGTCAAAGCCTCAAATTTGACCATGTTATTTTATTTTAGAGATTTACAGCAGTATAGAAATATGTTTTAACCCGGTATTAAGAAACGAAAAATATGATGTGAAGTTTTGTTTGTGATCTCTGATTATTTGCTTTAAGAGACTTAAATATTTAAATTCGTAGAGCTGTGATACAGTCATTTTATGAGACGTGTTTTTTTCTTTCCAAGAAGAGGTTCAAAGCTTATATCTATCTTATCAATCAGCCACAATTAAGTAACTCATTTTACCATTACCTGAAATAATAGAAGTAACGTTTGCACAGTATTTAACTGAAAGCTCAACCATAATACATAACATTACAAACAATAAATTATGACGACTACCTCTAAATCAGGTCATTGTAAAATGTTACGCATTTTTTTCGGTTGTGGTTCATGACAAATTAAAATATAAAATCTGATTTTTTTTCTTCTTCTTTTTCTTGACTTCTGTTTCTAATTATTATTGTTATACTGGTGTTGGATTGCGTGCGGTTGCAAACAATGAAATTTAAACACAAAACTTTTTTTGATCGACTGCTTCATTGTATATGTACTTGTTCGTAGCTTGCATATGTGTCAGTGTCTATTTTATGAAATAATGTGAAAAATGTTTGTTATTCTACCTTCAGTGTCCTTATAGCTCACGAAAAGCTGTACTGTAATTTTGTGTGTTTTATTGTCACACAGAAATATAAATAAAATCTCAAATCGGTTACTCACAAATTTAATAAGACTGTACAACTAGATTGGTTTGAGCTCAATCAAAGATTTCTTGGTGCAGAACGAAATAAAGTGATAAAACATACATTTTAAAGAAACTAAGAACCTTGCAGATGAAAATGAAACAAAGTTGAAACTTCCAGTTTGGTAGACCCACAAGTTACCTTAACACCGATTCCCAAGACAATAAATAGTATGTCTCTTTCTAAAGTTGTATACAATATTTATGCACGGCTCATTTCACAAAGCTAAATGTTTGTTTTTCTCCTTAGTGGCCGTCCATAAATGACGTCACGCGCCTAGGGTCACATGTGTGACGAGGGGGAGGGTGTGTTTAAGAAATGTGACGTCACATCAAAACACGCACCTATAAATAAAAGTTCCACTTAAATATTTGCTTGCTTGCAATTTATTTAATGAAGTTTTCAATTGCTTCACACCTGTTACGATATTAGAGTGCAGCCTTACACTAAATACATATTTAAATGACCAAAAAAAAAGGAATTTGCAACATATTAATTTTCAATTAGAAAACATGACTCTTAGGGGGGGGGGTCAAAGCTTTGCGACGTCATATTGGAGGGGGAGTCTAAGTGTGACGAGGGTGGGAGAGGGGCGGGGTAAAAAAATCGCGTGACATCTTTATGGGCGGCCACTTAACCAATCTAAATGTCCAAACTTGGCGCATCCCACATCTCGACCAAACACAAACTCTCTGAATCTGAACGATGACGAGCCACTAAATGTGAGCGCCGTGGGAGGTTTTTTTTCCCCGAAGAAATCAAACAATTTTATAATCAATACATAGGATTTGTTTTTTTTTCGTATATTAACTATTGAGTTTAAGTTTATTGATTTATGTCAAATTTTAAATGGAATTAAAGCTCTTTGGGAGCATAGTCAGGTCTCAATGTTATAGGGATTGTTGCCTTGTTCTCCTCTTACTTACAGTACTCAAGAAATGACACAAGTCTATGTAACGATTCAATGTTTATTATACTTAACACAACTGTCTGTCTTGCCTGGACAGCAATATATCTTTATAAACTGGCTGTACAAACAGCTCGACACTATTATTACTTCACAAGCATGCCCTCCGTCCGACGCGACCGCTCCTGGGCCCATGCTCCAGTCCAGTATCAACTTCACATCTCCATATACACAAAACTCGTCTAAATCCCCTCGGTCCAAAACCGACCGCTCTTGGGCGACACTATCCAACTCACTGTAACTCTACAACTGACCGTCTCGCCCGACCGGTGTGAACTCCCTGTCACAACTGGTCTCTCTCTGACCTCTACCGTGTCCTCTGGTCACACACCCATGTGACCAGGAGTTCACTAAAAAAATTATTCCCGTGACTAGTTTCACACAGTCAACACCATTCACCCACAGTGATTCTCATACCCCTGACAAGCATGAATCGTTTCAGATTAAGTTTAAACTCTAAAGACATGTATTTTCTTCTTTTTTTAAAAAAAGACTTGTAGTTGTAGTCAAACTAAAAAATTGGCGAATCCTCGAGAATCGCGAATTGTTATTTGAACATAACCAAGTTAAGCATTAACATTAGCAACAGCAATGCATGTTTTCCTTTGCTCACCCAATCTGCTTCCTGCTAGAGGTGTAAGTAAGTGTAGCATTGGCATTTTCTTTGCAGCCGCCTCCTAGCACACACCCTGTCCACGCCTTTGGCGCATACGGTCGCTAAAATATGAAAGGAATCATTTCAAATGTTGAATTTCATCCCGGACGAGCCCCCAATTATGTTCCGTCCGCAAGGGTTGTTGACTCTCTAGCTTACAATAAAGTTGAGAGAAATGATTAAATGGCTCGTTTAACACGGCACGTAACACAAAAAGAAAGGTAGAAACACAGTAACTGACTTTACACTATTGAATTTAATGCAATGAAATATTTAAAAGTAAATACACGATACCAGTGGTAAAAAGTAATCAGTATAACTTTCTAACTCCTAACTAATTATAACAATATCGAATTATAATTTAAGTTAACAATTTAAAGTATACAAAATCACAATAATTGCCGATAGCATTTACAGTACAATGGTAACAATAACAACAGGTGACAATAGTGGCCAGCCGTGATGAAAGCAATTGCTCTCGCTCTCTCTCTTCTCTAGTTCCCTTCCCCCTCTTATCGTCTCCATGCCCCTACATATATAAATACAAATCGAACTTTCTCGTTCTAGAACACAGGGGTCCGCCCTTATTTGTACATTGTTCTTAGCCTACGTTCACGACCTACAAGGTATTCTGGGGTCGCAGAATGCCATGTTTGCTGACGATCTGGCTATATGGAGTTCAGGAAAGGACGTCGCAACACTGCAGAACCGACTGCAGGAGGATCTGAATCGAATCGAAGACTATGCCAACCGATGGCGCCTAATAGTCAATACGGAGAAAACGGTCCACTCCATTTTACAAATGGACGGAATGCACTGAAGCACGAGGTGGTGCTTCAGATATGTGGGAAAAGATTGAATTGGGATAGGACACCAACGTACTTGGGAATCAAGTTGGACCAGAAGGTACAACTACATAACCATGTGCGTGAATTGTGCGCCAAAGTCACATCTAAACTGTCCCTGGTGAAGAAACTGGCTAGCACTAGTTGGGGTGCGGACGCAAGATTACTGAGAGCTCTCTATCTCGGTAGTGTGAGGAGTGCCATTGACTACAGTCTCCCGGTCCAGGCCTTTGCGAGCCGTACGGCTCTAGAGGGTCTGGATCGAATACATAACCAAGCTCTACGGTTTGTATGCGGGGCGTTGCGTACGACACCCACAGCCGCTGTAGAAATTATGTCCAACGTAGAACCCCTGGCGATAAGGCGAGAAAAGGCAATCATGACCACGGTAGAACGATACCGTAGGTTGGAGCATGACGAACCCTGCTTCCAATTACAAGACCGATGGGTAAAGAGGACCCGACTGAAAAGACCATCCTTCATGGATACGGTCTACGAACTAGAAGACTCAGTCCCCATACCCAAGCACAGGGAGCGAATGCGACTGGTCCCTGCCCGAGGACCACATGAAAGCTTTGACTTGCCTGAACTACGTTTGACACTGGCAAATACAGCGGTGACGAAAGCCAGTCCCGTCGAGCTCCAGCGAGACGAGACTCTGAAGACAATGGCGACAGCGTGGTAAAAGTCTTTACGGACGGCTCACGTTTCAAGGATGGCAGAAGTGGATACGGAGTACTAATTCAATACCCTCAACCTGGACCTGACAGTATCGAACTGGAAAATTGGACGTAGCAATCAGACGCTCATAGCTAGAATGAGAACTGAACATTGTCCCACACGAAGCTACTTGTACAAGTTTAACACTAGAAGGGAACTGGCCTGTCGGCTGTGTGGCCACCCTGAAGAGACGGTGGCCCACGTACTCGAAGAGTGCCCCGAGCTGTGCGGGGATTAGGAGGGAGAAGTAACGGTACTTGCAGAGGAGTACCTCTATGGCGATGCCCGTTTGATGAGGCTCGCTTGCGATAAAATGAACCGGGTCCTAAGAGCTTAACGGCTCGACCCAAAAGAGAATGAACATTCACGATCATTCACGTTCTAGAACAGAATGTTTCTCGCAATTAAGCTGATCGAGAAATTTCCACATAAATCGATGTAAACAACCGAAGGGTCAGATGGGTGGAGCCAAACACGCCGTGTTCAGCTATGTACCCTTGACCTGTCAAGGCGTGAATAGAGGGGTTGGGCACGGTGATAAATTACTTGGAACCCGTGGCATCCCTACGCATTCATGGCAAGCGGGGAGAGAGGAGAGGGGGTGGGGTAGTACCTAACACTTGAATAACAACTTATTGTTGAAACGCTGAATGTAAAGTTGCTAGCAATGATTGTCTTTTGATGTATCAGCTAAAACAAAAAGTCTACGAGAGCTGTTAAGTCTAAAACATGTGCAAAGTTAGTGTGATTGGAAAGTGTAATTACTTAGAAAATAGTTTTTTTTAAAATTTTATTACATGCCAACTGGTCATGTGCACCGGAGGCAGGGATTTAACCACAAAAAAAAACTTATGTAAATTCACTTTTTCACCCCTCTTTGCTAAGGATATTACTTAAATAAAAGCTACATTTCTCACACTGTTTTTTATTAAATTAACTTGTATTTTGAATCTGTCACAGTGTTACTGAATTTTGGTGGTACCGACTGAAATATCGGTAAAACATATATATCTAAACACAATTTTGACAATAGAGGTGTTCTTATACTTCATATATTCATATTTATAAACCGCTCAAGGCGATAAGATGAGACTCTAGCTGCTAAATTAAGAATAAGTTTTCCCGATTCCAATGACACGTACGCAAAATAGCGCACTTTGAATGCAATACTGAATGAAGACAAATATTTCAAAAATTAAACAAAACTTTAGTTACGGGAAAAGAGGGCTATTTTTTTTGCAATCTCAACAGAGTATTCAAGTACAGGTTTTCTATTTCGCTACTTGTCATTGTAATACTTGAAGAATAGGTAAGAATTATTTACAATTTAATGCATTGAAGTAAAATAATTCCATTTTTAAAATTAAAAGAGATGACAGGAGAATATTTAAAACTGACAAGAGTAACACGGCATTAGTTAAGTCATTGAACCTTGAAACATTGGGGGATACAAGAACTAAGTAGTAATAATACATAAGGCAATTAATTCTAACTTGGACATACAGCACAAAGATAATCTAATACAACCCTCAGATAGACGCAGTGATAAAAACATTTCCGTATGCAAGAACAAACATACAAAATCTCGTTCTTCCCGCCCGGACGTGAAATAGGTTTCTCGAGGAAACCAGAAAAACCAATTCTCTATTAACATTTAAAACTCTAATAAAAATGCAATACTAGAAATAAACCTTGGATACACGAATGACGCAATACTCTTCTGCATAGAAGGAGCGTCTCTAACATATGAGATAAGATAAAAATAAGGTCAACTTTTTAAAATTGTATTTGCCTTTAACTTTTAATTTAACCACGAGGCGAAGAAGGCATTATTCACCAATGGAACACTCGAAACTAAGTAAAGAACCTTTCGTTTTTATTTCAACTGTCTCTGAGATCAGACACAGTAAAAGTTAAAAATGATTTTAACTTTTCTCCACGTTTTTAAGCTATTAACTATTGGGAGAAACATTTTCACTCGTGAAGACAACAAATTAAAAATGCAAAGTGTTCACAGAGACAGTTTAAAGACAAGAATAAAACCAGACCAAGGCACCACCAGGGAAGGATTCACTATTTAGAGCAGGGTTCTATAGATAATAATTATTAATGTAACTAGCACTTGGTGCCAGCAGAGCAGGTTTTCACTTGAAGCAATTACAACACTTCGTAGGTTCGTTATAACTCCATTATTAAATAATTTGGTGCAAAGTAAGGAGGTATGGAATTTTGAAGGAAAAAAAAAGGGAATTGGGGGGGGGATGTTAAGACAAGAAAAGTGTCTCTGTGTGTGGGGGGTGGGGGAGGCTTAAATTTACCGCTCAAGATTACACTTACCCTATCGATTACCACTATTTAAAAAATAAAAAAATTAACTCTAATGACCTTAAGAATTTTCTATCCAAAGACGAGTTCTGAACAAAATTTTTGTTATCATCGCTTGCTATTTAAAGACAAAGGGATAGGAAAAACAACAACAAAAGCCAGCAATGCTAGAAGTTTTGACTCAAGATGTGACTAGCGAAAGCAAAAAGCGTGCGTGAAGTACATGCGAGCTTACTTCTAGAAACAGAGCATAGTAATAGTATACCCCTGGGTATTTAATGGATATCCAGCTCTGTGACAGTTCCTCCCCACCCCCCACCATACCTTCACACTCCAACGCCTTGTATATGGTATCTGTTTGATCCTTTTGTACATTGGACCATCACCCCGTGATAGAAGCCAATCACAGGAGTTAAATTTGATGCCCTAGAGCAGGGGTTCGGGGAATTTTTTGTCTGAGAGAGCCATTAACACCACTACATGATTTTGAAAGTTAATTCTGTGAGAGCCATACATTATGTTTAAAACTAAAAATTCAAGTTAATGTGTGCATTTTGTGTAATTTTAACACTAAATAGTATAATATATTATGTCTCTGAATTCTTTTTAATAACATTGTTATGCTGTTGCTAATCAATAATGAGTATTTCTTACCATTAATGCGACTTATGGGGCTGCATGGCTTTGCTGGTGGCTTTGTAGTCCCGTTGATATCGTGTTGAGGTTAAGCTTCGTGCAGGCGTGGATGCGTTTTTTGTTGTGGATATGCAATTGATATAATAGATCAACGGAGTCTGATGAAACATCTTTTTCAATAATCGAAACATTTGTCTGCGAGCCAGATGCAGCCATCAATAGAGCCAGATCTGGCTCGGGAGCCATGGTTTCCCGACCCCTAGAGTGTGTCGACATCGAGATCACCAATAAGTTTGATGACAAAAAATTCGTTTCCTTTTATTTTTATGCCCAGAAATGTCTACTTCAGCCTCCTGTCTTCAGTACTAACAGACATCGTCTGCACGTTTGATCGGTGGGTCGGGTTGAAGAAATTAAAAACAACTACAGTCCTCGCCATCTTAGAGGATGTGGACTACGGGCCGTATTCTGGCCCACCTCAGTGTGGCGATGTTAACCTCTGTGACCTGTTGGTACCAACCGCCGATGCCTAATTTTATAGCAAGAGATCGTGGTAAGAATCCTTACATAGATCAGCTTGGTTAGGGTTATTTGGAAGGTAGGGCAAATGCAAACATCGAGGGATGTATATGGCCATGTGAAGAAATTGTAAACACAAATAATTTAGCTGTGACAATTTAATAATTCTCTACGTCTTTTATATATTTTTTTAATCTACCTTTCCCCTCTCTCTCAACATATCCTCATCTTTATTCTTTGACCACTGATGACTTTATTTCATAGTTAAGATTTTGTTGTTTACTCAGCACGTAATCCCATTTGAATAAAAATCTTTATATAAACGATCAAAAAACTCATTAATTTAAAAACATAATAATTTCCCATGTAAATTGAAATCTTAAATCTAAATCATAGAGACATTACAATAATTTTAAATTTAACAAACATTTGGCGAATATCTTTTTATATTTTTTTTCAATAGTTGATATAATAAATATTTCAATTTTTATTGATGACTGCATTGCGATAAGAAGGCAATCACTTAACTCATTTGACCAACGCTATATATTATAAACAAGTTTAGCTAAATATGTTTGCTAAAAGAATAAAATATATAAAGATAAAGGTATTAAAAATACAATAAGTATAAAATATAAGTTTTCTTTTCAATTGAACAGTTTTTAAAGAGCGTAAAAGCCAGCCCTTGAAAATAAATACCCAAATATTTATTTTAAAAAAGAGAAAAGAAGAAGAAGAATCGTATATAAGCGACTAAATTTTAATATTTTGTTTATCTATCTTGTGCATCAACAAAGACTAAGAAAATAATCTAATTACGTTAAAATAGCTTTTGTGCAAGAGTTTGTATAAACAGTTGAACATGAATATGCTTACTTAAGAAACATTTGTTATAGCGCGGGGTCATATGGGAATCCCTCGTCTCTATGGCGGATTAAGGGGCAGGCTGAACGAGCTAAAGCCAGGGGCCCCCGATGATTTAGGGGCCCCCAAATTTAGTATATTTTATAATAAAAATGGGCAAATGTTTACACGAATCGATGAAAATATGATAAATTAATAAAATCTTATCTGTTATCATTAATCTGATCTCAATTCCGATACGATAGTCTTAAAATAGTTAAGGGAAAAACCAGATTTGATAGTCTCATAAAGAGAAATTATTAAAGAGTATTAGTTATATATCTTAAATTGACATATTTTTCAACGAACCCTGCTAGCCTAATCGGGAAGTATATAGGCTTTTTGTGCAAGCGGTCGCGGGATCAATCCCCCTGTGGGGTGTGGCATTTTTTATATTTTTATTTTTTCAATTGTCCTTCACACTCAATTTTACGATATCGGCAAACAGTTATTTCTTCGTGTTCGGTTTTTTTAATGAATAATCTTTTTGGCTGAATCGTTACAAGTTACAATCTTATATTAGCTGCTAGCAATAATTTTATCTAAAGGTACACTGGCTGATAGAGCCCCAGTTTAAATTGCAGCCAGGGGCCCCGTGCTGTCTTAATCCGCCCCTGCCTGAAAAACTACAGCTCTTATCTTACTAATATTTCTGATTAATATCGATACCAAATGTGCAATTATATTGGAAGAACAAAATAAATTGCCTGATATTGAAAAACAATTATTACAAAATTCAGAATAGATAAGTAATTTTATTTTTAAAAACACATTGTGAGTGGTAGACTTAAATAGAATTAAAATAATAATAAAATAGTTGTAGATTGTGTGAATTTATTTTCTTTTTAAGTGTAATGATATTTTGGATCATTTGTTCGAATAAGTGTTTATGGAAAATGATGATATCTATGTGTATATAAGAAGATGCTCAAAATTTATCTTTAAATGTTCGCGGTTTAAATTGAGCTTTAAGCGAGTATTTATGGTACATCATATGTTATTATAATTTTGCCCATGCTCTGTCCCGTAAAGCATATATTCACTCACAATAATAATTTTGCCTTTCCTCTCTATTTCTATCTCTCTCTCTCTTTCTCTCTCTCTCTCTCTCACCATACGTGCTTATCAGATCTGCTTCCGTACCGAAGTACTTATTCCCAAACGACATATAACTCTTTATCAATGCTAGTGACCACTCTAAATAAGGTGAATACAATCACCTATCTCTCCAACCATCTCCATAATAGTGACGAGATTGTGGCAAGATTTTTCATTTTAGACTTCAGCACACATACACAATATTCTTAAATTTTTGGAAATTCACAAATATAATTATTTGAAAAATATTTTAAAAAACCTGACACCATGCCAGTCGTCTCTTATCCTACTTTCCATCGATGTTGTGTCAAAATGTCAACCAATCTCTTGAACATTTAACTCTATTTTTCTTTTGGTTACTTTTTATTTTTTGATAACACAATAGTACAAAAACATTCATATCATGGGACATTTTAATGGGTACAATCTATGAAGGTTAACTGCTCATATTAAAAAAAAATTCTTTATTTTACAGAGCAAGAGGTCATAGCGGAATTTCACGCAAATCAAACAGAAGAATCTCTTAGACTGCTGCTTGTAGAGAAAAATATAGGGTTTTTTGGTGGAAAGTATGACACTTTTGTCCTTTTTTCTCTCTGTTTTTCGTTCTCTCTCTCCCACTTATTTCTTTTATTTCAAATGTTACAGTGGTAATGAAAACGTCAATTATAATTCTAATTCTTTGGATGCCTCTAAAAAGTATCATAAGATTTCCTAAGACGATATCAAAAATAAAATTATATTATTGGTATACAGAAGTTCATTCGCTAAAAATGATTGTTGTCAAATACATAATGTTAATTTTTTTTTAAACCGTAGTGATTAAAGGAAAACTTAAAATTTTTAGATATTTACGCAGGCAAGCTACTTTGATTTACAAAAATAGGAAAAATGTTCAAGCGTTAGAATTAAATTAAAATTAATCCATTGTTAGCGCTTACCTTGCAATTTTCATCTTTTGATTAACTCATTATTTAAAACGTGATTATCACTCAAAAAAATCATTAAATGCGTTATATACATTGATCTATTTGTTTGACGTTTCTTTTTATACGGATATCGTTTATGATTGCAATACTTGATAATATCAGACGACGCTGTCATCGGACGTAAAGACAATCTCCTTTATTGTATCTGCAACTCTCAACTAAATATTGTACATCCTGATCTGTATTCATAACCCAGCACTCATTCTTAATCCAGATTTTAAAAAAAATAGGTCCCTGAATAGAAATGATAAATTAAAACCGTGATTGTTTTTTCTACCTAACAGAAATCATATTTACCACGTCAACTTGTTTGATATGAGCGTGATTACAGTAAGTATTTTAAGTTAGATATTTTACTTTCCTTACATCTTCCGGTTCATGCGTTTCTCACTATACACTTGCATTCATTGTTGTTAATAAATGGCATCCGATGTAGACTGGCGAGCAGTGGCAGAGACTAAACACATATTCTGTAGGCCTGAGACTAATCTCTTAAGGCCTTGGCTAGTACCTGGGCAATCTGCTCCATCTGTTGAGCATTGCCATACAACATTGTCTTTACATGGGACTCTTCCGCCTCCCTCACCTCCCCGGCTATATCAAGCGCCGGGCAAGACGTCACCAGGTGTACGACCGTCTCAGAGGCTTGGCTGCAATGATGGCAGTTCGAGTCCCTGTTGTGGTCTAGCCTGTGAAAGTATGAGTTTGTTGGGCAGTGTTCTGTTCTCATCTGAGTCACTAAACTCTGGTGTTTGCGACTCAGGTTCCACCACTGGTCTGAACGGCTTGGCCTGGGCATGTTAGCGAATACCCCCCTGGCTGTCGTGTTGTCAGCCCACTCCTGGTACCACTTATTCCGGAAGTGGTCCTTTAGCCAGGTTTTAGCCCCAAGATAAGTGACTGGGGCCTCTGGTTGGGGCAGGGCCGCTCCTGCTTTGGCCAGGGAGTCTGCTTTTTCATTGCCGTCAGTGGCAGAGGCACGCGGCTCGAAAATGCGTGGTTAATTTTTGAGTTAGAATGGGGTGTCTCTTGCCAGGTCCTAGTTAATTGACATTTATAAAATTTTATTTGGGAAATACATGTACTCCAGTGTGTGGAATTTAATTAAATATTCTTTTTAAGGAAATAGTATTGGTTGTTGTTATTTCGGTAATTTATTTTCCTTTTCATACATTGACATTTTTTTACATTAGATTTCTCTAGTCTCTTCAAATGATTATTTGCTTGCCTATAGTAATTTATTACTTTGTCTTTAAAACTATATTTTTTGACGTAGCATAGTATTAAGAAATGAAATACTTAGCTCTGACTGAAATCAGGACCAAACCTTATGCAAACAATTATCAAAAATAAATCTCTATCTCTATCATAGTTGATCCATCGACACTACAGAAACTTTACTTTCCATACTCCTCACAAAACTCAGATATTTCCACGTAGACTTAGAGTACTTGATTAAACTGTTTTTGCGCCTGAATATCTTTCTATACATGTATGTTTTTTTTTCTAAATCTTTAGTATCTACCCAGTATTTCTGCTCTGTGGTATGACTGACTGCCAATTATTTGTCCACGGCAATAAACTTGTTATAATTTTTCTTTCCTATCAGGACATTTCATGGCCGCCAACTGAGACAGCCGAATGTCGCAGGAACCCTAAATGGGTAGGTGATGTTTGTGCACGTCATTGAAAAGCGTTGAACGAAGCAAGTAAATGCCTTATCATCAATGTTTTCCCCCCACCCCCATCCCACTTCATTCCCTAAAACAATCGTTCAAACTATTTTTTCTTGTAGCCTAAATGTTTTTTTAAAAAAGAAAGCTTTTAAAACGCGTACATGTTGAAATGATTATTTAATTTTTGTTTTCAATAATGGCTATACTCTCAAACTCTACATTAAAAAAAAATAGCTACGCTGTTCCAACTACATTCGTATTGTATCACGTGACAAAGACGGGAACCTGATGGTGTGTGGGACGAATGCCCATAAACCTCAATGTCGAAATTTTACCATCACGGTAAGGCAATCTGTGCGGCATTTGAGCCATTTTATAACCATAAAGCTATGTCAAATGGGAGGATTCGCATAGTGAGCAGCCAGCTCCAGGAAGGACTTTTTAGCGCCGGAAGCTTTCCAACATTTAAACTTGATCTTATAGCAGTGAATTTAGAGGGATTTTTTAAGAAAGGCGCAAATTGCTGATAGATGAGTGGGGAAGCATGGATGGTAGAAGAGTCTTTCTGATATACATTTTGTTACATGTAGCATTTTAAAAATAAAACTCTGAGTGAGGTCAAGAGGGATCTTTATCAACCACTGTTTTAGATTAAAAGCTAACGTTCTCTCTCATTACTGTAGAAAACGCGAGATTGTTTTGTGACACAGTAGAAATTATCGTTTAAATTTAAAAAAAAGTATTGGAAGTAAATTTATCGGCAAATTACTGATAAGATTCATTATCACGTATTTTGGGGTCATTTAATTTTATACCGAAGACCATTATCGTGTCTGTTTAGCACAACCTAGGGCAGAGGCAACGGAGCGGTCACCTGGGTCTTTAGTAAAAAAAAACACAAAAAATGGTGCATATGTCAAATTATATATTCATGTGTATCTATATAAAAAATTTAACAAATTATGTCATTGATAGAACTGCGTGGGGATTAGAGGGTTACATACTTTTTTTCCATCGTATATTTTCTGCATCGGCACGGCTCTGTCCAAATAAAGGGATGTGTATGGTATTGAAAAAATATACGTCTGTTGTCTACCCTTTCATTTAATGCAAGTTTTGACATTTTTAAAAGGTTGTTTTTGTTTTTGTTAATATTAAAAATTGGGTTTCATCCAAGCAAACCTTCGCTGTTTGCAATGTGCGTGATTTCTTCATAAAAGAAATAAAAAAATAAAAAAAATTATATTCAAGGATGATGGGATTTTGGCTCCTCTAGAAACTGCTGGTAGGTCTGGTGAAGGATTCGCCCCACACGATGAAGAGCAGAACTACACCTTTCTGTACCACGGTAAGGGCACACATCAAAATCGTGTCGCTAGTTTTATTTATATTCAGCCTTGCAGTTGTTATAAAATTTTTGCAATCGTTTATTCTCAAGCTTAATTTGAATACAATACAATTTAAAATTAGAAACTGATAATTAAAAATAATATCATCTTGAAAGGGTGTTTTAACACAATTTATCTAATTAAAATTAAACTCTACTCTTGCAGAACATTATGATTTATTTATAACTTTTGAAATTCCTTAAAAAAGGATAAAAACAAAGTTAGAAAAATTTCTTTGGTTTTTTTTAAGACTCCAATCAATTTCAGATATTGGAATTGCTTCAATTATTTTTTATATCAAAATTTAAAAAAATATATTTATGCGTTAGCTGGATAGACCAATGGGCATATTTCTGGCAAATTATGTATTTAAATAGAGGAATCTTAATAGTTCAAAGAATAATCAAATAACAAACTTTCGGTGTTTTAATTATCTTAATTTAGTTTAGTTATTGCTGATTTTTTTGTGTATAAAGTTTTTCTTTCCCGGCCCAGTGCTTATCATTAACCCATTTGCAACGAGCGGATCATACATTAAGTATATAAAAGCATAAACTGGAAATACACCCACTTTTATCGTGGGGAAAATAACTGCCTTAAAAGTTTGTTTATAAAAAAAAAGTCTTTTTTAAAAGAGTAAAGGAATGTACCAATTCTTATTTTTGGAGGATTTTTTTAATGATGTCACTTAAGCCGTCTGGATGTAATACTAACAATCTGTGCACTGTGCATAATCTTGTGTATGCAACGTACATGTTGCCATAACTATGCACATAAAATAAAAAAGGAAATTCTCTGTTATCGAGAAAATTCAAAGGAAGATAGAGGAACATATGGGACTGAGCAAAAATATCCAGATGTATTAACTTTGTTTTAAAAACCTTCATAGAAAAGTTAAAACTTCTAAATAACCAAGGCATTCAAGAAAAAGATTAATAATATTTTAATTATTCTGGCATTGTGAAAATTCTCCCAAAGACTTTAGGCGCATTTAGAAATAATTATCGTTTGTGTTATTTTTCCATTAATCTAAGTTTCATAATTTCCTGTGGTTTGTTAGAATATTTCATAGTTAAATTATACAAAATTGGACTGCTATAAAACTTTCAAATAAAATACAAGATACACACATGATTTGTGTGATCAAAGCAATACGTGTAAAGCCTTATTTATTGACAACCACATTTGTAAACGTTTCGGAGAATCCTTCATCAGTAAAAATCAATAAAAACGAGTTTTGAAATTAAATTTTCTTTATACAATCTACTATATCTTGTAAAACTAATTAAGAAGTGAAGGGGGAAAAAGAAGAAAACGTAAAAAAACAACAACAAAACATAGCAAACGAACAAGCTCTAATTGAAATGCTTACAAAAATATACGTTCGGTAATCTTTCAATAAAAAATGTTTGAAAACATAAAGCTAAGTAAGAAAAGCTTTTTAAAAAAATACTGCAGCGAAAATTATTTTCTTTGAGTTCCGTCAAATAGTTTAATAAGTATAAGGGAGTACTATTTTAATGTTTTACCCTCTTGTCTCTTTATTTTAAGAATTTTAAATTTCCGATTCTTCAGCTATAACATAATAAGTACTTAAAAACATCAGCAGGACAGAATAAACGGCCATTTCAAATTTATTCGCGATCCGTGTTCATGTTTTTTAATGACGGTGCTAACCAAAAGGACTATAGAATTAAAGATAAAAACTAAGGATTTACCGGATTCAAAATTTTGAGATCCGGCCGGAGCCGGATTTGTGAAGTTAAATCCAGCCTGAGCTGAAACCGGAGACGTATTTGTAAAAATGGCCAGATTCCGGATTTGCCGGAGCCAGAGCCGAAATCTAGTACACCCCTAATGAAAACATACACACAAGCACACAATAAGAGGCTATTAATATTATTTATTTTCATCTTCACACAGATGGACAGTATTACGCGGGGATGTCAGACCCTGAAGGAGAGGACCCAATCGTTTACATGAAGAATAAAACTGGATCTGAGCTACGGACGACTTCGAAAGACAAAGTAGCTCTTATGGGTTAGTGTAAAATTAATACGAAATCTTTTTCCCGTATACATTTTGACATTCTCACTATCACTGATCCACGATGGGCTTTTAATCTTCTAATTAGGCTACTTAGTCCGTGAGTCAGGCGGCACCCTCTAACTAACCACATGAATATTAAATTCAGCAAGAAATAGTTATTTAACTTCTTGATATACTCATGCATATCTGAATTAACTTCAGAAAAGCCCTCCTTTTTTGAAATAATAATAATAATTTTGTTTTCAAGTTCAATCGAAAATGTCGCAGTTAAAGGGCCTCACATATTTATATCATTTTAGAAAAATGCTTAACTTTGAAAAAAATAATTATTGTACGAAATTCATAGGACAAAACCTTATAATCGGTTAAGCCACCAAAGTACCTGTTAAAGTTCGCTTCACCAATGTTGAAAAAGCTTTCAAACCAGACAGTTCTGATGTTAAGATTAAAGCAAACAGGAAATGTGCCCGCTGCCCTAGGAGTGCCGAAGAGCGGGATGAGTTATCTTAATGTGGCGCGCGATTTCGAAGAGCAAGACATGACGTTTCTTCGCAGCAGATAAACTAATATGAACTTCTGGAACCATGCTGTTCTGTCGTGAAGAGAATGGTTGCTGTATCATTATTTACCTTCCGCGATCCAAAACTCACAAATATTTATAAGAAAACTATTTCTTCCTTTGACATATGCCCTAATTATTTTTTTCGAAAACGAGAGCCCAAAACAAAATATTTGTACCACCGTTGCAAAGCATGGTTTTCAAGCTCGTATTATATGAATGTATTCGGGCCAGTCGTTCAGTGCTCTCAATGACGAAATTTCCGGTATGTACTTTTGAACGCTTTCTTTGAATTAAGAATGAATTTTGATGTTGATATTGATGGAGTCCTTTTGTTCGTGCGTATTTAGGGTATTTCCATGTATTCATAAATCTATGGGTATTTTAGTTTCTATATGTGCATCAACCAATCTATACGACTATGATGATAATTTTTTATATACGCGTTTAAACTTATCTTGGAATGGCTAACCGCATTAAACTGTATCGCTGACATGTGCCATTCTGCAGTTTTTGACCCAAAATAAAAACTTGAAACATATTCGTATGACCCCCCCAACTCCAGCAAGCCATAAAAATATTTTTTTTTACTCATGTTTTTGTTTGTATACCCTCAACAGATGCACAGTTTGTTGGCTCAGATGAAAAGGAAAACAGAGTGCTTTTCTTCTTTCGAGAGGTGGCCGTCGAGTTACCTGGTGAGGTGAGGCTCTATTGTGTATGCGTGAGTCTGTGTTTCAAATTCATGTTTCTCTTTCTCTTACAATTGTTGATTAAAATGATTATTTTTTAACGGCTAACGATTCTCGGAAATCAAGGTGGTGGAGAAAATCTATCATAAACATGATGAAATTAAACACTTTGCAGAGATGGAGACATGGCAGTTTACGTTACTGCTAGGCAGGATCCAACCAAATGTTGGGGTTACGGCGATCCTCGTGGCGGAAAAAAATCGACACGTTACGGGGATTTTCCCCGTTCTTTAGTATGTGTTCATTCTTTAATTTGAAACGCATCTATTTAAATGCAAAATTAATAATTTTAAACGGCATCTTAACCCCCCCTCCCTTTTCCCTCACAAAGTAGACAAACTATTGATATGATTAGCGTTAAAGTAGTTATTTCATTGGAAAGTTAAGAAATTTAAGGCATCTGTATCGGTTTTTTTGTGTTGAGAGAGTTTAAACTTTAAAATTTGATGTGATTTAAATTTAATTAGACAATCGTACTCATTTAAACTCTGATCTTTGGTTATATAATTATTTTTAATTAATGCACTTAACACTTTGCCCTTTTCCGATTATGGTTTTGACAAAAAAATAGTCTTCATTTATTTATAAGGCGGTGGTTTTCATACTTCTAAAGTACGAGGGCTGGGAGGGGGGGGGCTCCAATTCTCCATGGGTTGGAAAGAAAATCTGTGGGTTGTTGATTGAATGTAAAACTCTTTCAAAATTGTGTTTCGAACAACTTTCTTTAAGTTAAAAAACAATATTTTTTCCTTTAAAACTATTGGTTACATTTTTATTAAATATTTTAGTGGATAGGAAGGTATTTATTTAATTGCTATATTTTAGAACATGACGGAATAGACCTACGAGGTTCATAAACTACTGAAATATTTGATGTGGAAAAGCGCTGTGTTATTGGCACTGAATTTAGGTGCAAAAAGCCATTTTAGATTTTAGCCTTATCTCTTTGTTACGTTGGATAGATGGCAATATTTAATATGATTTTTAAAAAAAAGTTATTGATCATTTCTTTTTATGTTTAAAAAAAATAAATAATAAACACCAAAAAAAACCACCCCAGACTATTGTTCCAAGAGTAGCTACAGTATGCAAGAACGATGTTGGACTGCCAGGACCATATCACAGGACCTTCTACTCTTTTGAAAAGGTGAGGATGGAATGTCACTTGCCTGGAGGTGATCATTTCAACTTCAACGAAATGGGTGAGTGGACTCCCTGTCAGCTCGAATATGATTACACTGTTTTACATCGTGGACCATGCTTTTCTCTCAAAGATCTTTCTTTCTTTTTTTTTAAAACTGTGCTACACATCTCGATATGTCATATTTCTGCATAGCACTGCAAAGAATACACTGTAGTCTTCATGCACTGAATCGTTCTGGAAATGATGAGCAACATGGTGCATTGCCAATGATCAACAAAATATGCGCCAGTCGCTCATCACGGAGAATCAAATGATTTGTGAAATAAATTAATATACTGCTTACAAAACTAAGTGGATACAGAATTAAATTCAATAATATATTTTTTTAAAAATTATCTTCATTTTTTCCCGGCTTTTCTAATATTTCAATGACGCAAGTGAACTCAGTTTTATTGTTTTATAGATTTATTTATAAATAAAAGATTTCGTCGGAATAAAAACATCTTTTCTTAGATTGACAAGTAAACACAGATATGCCGTATGTTTTAAAAATGTCACTTTTTTCCGAATCGCCCCCCCCCCTTTTTCCCCTTAATTAGCATCAGTCACCCAGTTTGGCTTGGGCAGCTATAAGTTCAGCAAGGTCGAGCGAGATCGAACACTCCTCCTCTACGCAGTGTTCAACACCCCTCAGTAAGTAAGGACTGAATTATTATTTTTTTTCTAAGCAGGATATGACTTTACGGTCAAGACTTGTGACTGTAAGTATGAGCTAATTGGATTTTTTTAAAAAGGGCGTGTGGGCAGGGCCGGATTTAGACTTGATGGGGCCCTAAGCTATTTGAGATATAAGGGCCCTTTAAGAACTCCAGATATTCTATGTCAGTGCCGAATATGAAGAACAAAATCCGGGGTGCCAAGAAGGCGGAGGCCCTTAGCTATAACTGTCCTGAGGACCATCATGTCTTGTTCAACAGTTGAATTACATATCATATATTTCAAAGTAAAACAAAATACTAAAGCACCAAGTAAATCACAAAGTTATTTTTAAAGTCTGGTAATATAACTAATCATAATAGATGATCAAGTTCACGTTTTGAGCCACCGACTTTTCCTCATTCATACTAATAAGCATTTTAAAAAAAAAGTGTTCACATGTAATGTTAAAAACCAATAACACCCATTACCTTCCTCACCCCACGTCCTAGTTCTATGAAGCAATATGCATTAATGCAAATTCAAATCTCACCATTGGTTTTGACATATATTTTATTTGCTGTTAAATTCATTTATTTTTTTTTCCACTACAAAACCATTTTTAACTGATTTTTTTAAAGTAAGTGAATCCTATAAAGCCCTTTTCCAGGAAATTTACTGTAGCTTCCGCATAGTCCTGTATTTAGGTGGTTATTTCATAGCTCCCCCCCCCCTGAGGTGGCATGAGGGGGTGGCTAAAAGGCAGTCGCCCAAGCCCCCAAGCCTGAGTAGGGCTCCACTCTAGTAAATTGAGAAATAAAATCTACACCCACACCAGTCGGCCTCGCCATAGGCCCCTAGTATTGCTAAGACAACCTCTCATTGCAGAAGAAGGTATCTGGAGAAAATATAAACTCTCTAATATCAACATTTCTCTTGATGATCAATTAATTGAAGTTTTGTTTTGTTTTTTTCACTCGATCACACTACTTCTCCTCCAATATACTTATGAAAACCCGTTTACACTTTTGCCGCTCAAAACAGTGGTAATGACACGGTTGAAAGAGTTCTTTTAATTCACAATTATGAGTTGCGTGCATTTAAGGTAACGTAACTTTATCGCAACAATCTCTGTAGTCTCTACCGTTTCTTTGCGTCTTGTCGAAAATTACGGCCGTCATATTTAAAGTAAAATGTAAAATGCAAGATAAGCAACGAATTGTGTGATTAAAACAATAGATTAAAATTTTATGAACTGACGCATAAATAATAAGGTTTAATAAAGGTTTAATTTTTTTGTTTTGATCACGCCATTCATTCATGTTTCTGCCAGAGGGTTAACTGGAATGGCGTCGCCTTTAGATGTGTAACTGGATTTTTGGCGCCCTTGATAAATGACAAGTTTCAGCTTTGAGACTTTTTCAAATGTTAAAAAAAAGAATTTTATTTATGACCATAATTATGTAGTCTTACAGTGACAGTCATACACCGTGAATATAAAAAATACAAAAGACGGGAACAATACTAATTTACTGTTAATTATTTACTCAATATTCTACATGTGGAAGAAAGTCAGCAGCCCCGAGCCTGGTGCTCTTCATGGGTCTTCCGGACCCTCGCCCCAGGGGACATAATAGCTGAGGAAATCCCCCCCCCCGGGCGGTCACTTCTGAAGCGGCCACCTGGGTGTCAAGGGTATGAGAATCATTGTAGGTGAATGGTGTTGGATGAGTGAACATTAGTTCATGGGTATGATGTTTTAGTGAACTTGGGTCACATGCGTGCTTGGGCAGAGGACAAGCGAGAGGTCAGAGAGAGACCAGGTGTGCCAGTTCAGAACGGTCGGGCGAGACGGGCAGTTGGAGATTTGAGGGTCGCCCAAGAGCGGTCGGTTGGAGATTGTGTACTGAGTTGTGTGTAGAGGGGCCTAACGCTATGCCGTACCTGTGATGAGATTGGCAGGGAGATTGTTTAAATATACTACGAGTTGTATACTAGGAGTAGGAGTTGTATAAAATTTATATGTGCTGTTCTATAAAGAGCAAGCACGTTCCACCACAGAATAAACATTGAATCGTTAACATAGGCTTGTGTCATTTCGGTGTGTTGAAAGTAAGCGGAGAGCAAGGCAACAATCCTATACTATGAGACATGACACTGGGCATCCAGGACACGAAGTCGACGCGGTTGTCGAGTGGCCGGGCGCTCGACTAGCGTACCAATGGTCACGGGTTCGAATCCATGTGAAGGCAAGGATTTGTTCCCGAGGCCTAGGGCGCCCCTGAGTCACCCAGCTCCGAATGAGTACCTAACACTAGGAGGCTGGGTAATGCGTGGAACCCACAAAGCCGTGGCCTGTGAACGCTGCATCACTTGCCAACAGATCATCTGTCATGGTCTGTGGACGCAATTATCGTCTGCATAGAAGGAGCGTCTATATAGATAGGATAAGAAAAGATAAGAACTTTGACATAAAAAATAAAGCCTCTCACAAGACTCCAGAGGGATGGAGATTTCCTACTGCGACCCTCTACCACTTTGGCTAAATACTGAATAAATTGGTGGATAAAACTTGATATTGCTGCTTTAATACAGGCTACATCAATATTTAAAGTATCGTGTATTATAAATAAAAACAATCACTAATCATTCACGAGGTTTAAAAGATTCTCGCTCAAATAAGTTTAACGATGCTTTACCATAGGAATGATGAGTTTTCTCCAAAAGGCTCATGTTTATAGGATCATCATCTAGCGGCCATAGTATAACTCATTATTAATGCCCCCTTTTTCATGTAGATCACATGGATTTTTTTATTTATTTTTATTTTTTTTATTTTTTTTTGTTAATTAAAAAAAACAACTTTTCTTTTCATCCCAACAGCAACAGCCTTGGGGGATCAGCGGTGTGTGCCTTCAAGTATAATGACGTCATACACTCGATAGTAGCTCGCTTCAAGGCACAAAAGACTCCCGAGCATAAATGGTTGCCAATCGCCCCCATATATACACCGCCACTGCACCCTGGTAGGGTACGATACACACAGTCAGTGGCGTAGCTAGGGGAGGAGGAGGGGGTCCAAATTTGAAAGTCTCCCGGGGCCCCCACTTGAGAGGGGCCCACAAAGGAGTGTACATTATCTCATGTCATGATGTTGAATGTCAAAATGCAGGCCCCCCCTCCCAAAGAGACCAAGCCCCCTGGGCCCCCAAATTCCTATCTACGCCACTGCCCACAGTCCCGTGGTATCGCTTTCAACACGTGCATAGAATGAATCACGAAATTTGCTGCATTTACTCTGAAGCAGAACGAAAGCCGAATCAGAAACCGAATGGCAAATAAAGTGCATATCAAACCCAAATCATACCAGTGATCGCCCGAACAGGATTCTTAAAATAAAAATTTAAAAAATTTAAAACTAGTTTGATCCTCATCATTAATTCATTCCTAATGGAATATTTAATTCAAAATTGAATTTAAAAAAATGTGTTACTTTAACAAACAAAAACAACATAGTAACATTATTCTGAGAGATGACATCGGTAACATTGAAAGAATAGAAACTGCCATACGAAAAATCGTTCCATTTCAGTTTTGTAAACGGCGGGTAATTATGGCGGTAGCTCTAAATAGGATTTAAGGATTATTTATTTAGAAGGGGTTATGGGGCATTAGACGTGGGATGCGTTTTGACGGGTGGAGACAGGTTTGAGATGATACGTAACAGAGAAAGCGCTCGTTAATTTCTGGCTATCGTTTACCGTTTGAACTTCACAAATTTAAAAAAAAAGTTTTGAACGTCTTTGAAATAAAACATCGAAGTTTTTATTTTTAAAAGTATCAATAGTTTAACTCTCTTTAACAGATTTGTAGTTTTACGTTATGTTATCTTATCTCATCTTGACTTATCAATAATCTTGTGTATATAAGGAGGATATGTAATGTATACGATAAAATAAGATAAGAGAAAGTGTATGTTTTTAAAGATGCCCTATACTATTTTTAAAAGAGTTAGTGTTTCGACACAACGTGATACTCTGCAAAAAAATAAAAAAATATTTTAAAAAAATTATTATTTTTTTTAAATACACAATTCCTCATATACACCGTTTTCTTTCCTCTCCAAAAATTAGTGTGAATATCGGGGTCATAACCTCTCTGCTGAGACCAAACAGTTCGTTAAGGAGAATAAATTGTTGAAATGAAAACGTGTTTTGTGCAGGACCTTTCCCCGTACTGATCTTTGAAGGCTTGAGGTATGCGTTAATCTTTATAGAGATCGATCACATGCACACTTATTATTCAAAGGAATGAAAACAGATCAAGTTTGCTGACAATCAGTTTTATTATTTTCCAATTTCGATTAGGGCGAAGATGACACAGATTGCTGTTGACTGGCAGGTCCGGACTCGAAACAATCGTTTTTATGACATCATTTTCTTAGGCACTGGTGGGTATTTGTTTCCCTTTAATTGTTGAGCTGGATGGTGTCATCTTGGAGGAGCTCATGGTTTGTATCAGCAATGGATGCCCGTTTATATACATCATCTGACGAGAATTAGGTATGAATGACTGACAACAATGCACTTTATCATCCACTGAGTGTACATAGTGTGAGTATGTATCAGCAATTTATGGGTTAAGCAATGTGCATGGGGTCATTGAGTGTGCAAATTACGCGTGTGGTTTTTACAGTGTGCATTACATGTTGTATGTGAGATAACAAATAAAACTAAAAAAGAAATAAAGAAGAGTGTGTGTGAGTGTGAGAGACAGAAAAAGAGAGAGAAAGACAGAGAGAGAGAGAGAAAGAGAGAGAGAGAGAGAATTTAAAATGTTAAGGGTATGGTGGCCTAGCGAGTTCGAACTAAGGAAAAGTGGAATACAAAGCTATCTTCTTGGCTATCAATATCCTTTGATCTCACCTGTAGTATTCTGAAAAGTGTTATCTTCTTTGATGTATTAGCAAAGATTCAAAATTTATTTTAAGAGTTATAAGGATCAGAGCATTTTGATCGTGGGCCCTTTGGAAATACAAGAAGAGGATGGGAAAATGTGTCAGAATACCTCAGGAAACACTCTAATAAAGATGTATTTTATGAAATTGTCAGTTTTGAATGAATGAAATAATGCTTTCTTCTATAGCACTAATACTGTCTATTCCAGATTACAATGCTAGTTGCACAGAGATTTTCAAAAACTCCTATCAAATAAAAAAAAGCCTTCGAAGTTTTCTTAGTTTTCTTATTGTTTTCACACTTTTCCAAAAAATTTGGAAGACTGTTCCACAATATTGGTACCGCTGATTCAAAGTAGCGCATACTAAGAGAACTGTGTCCATCCACTATTTAATTATTTCATCCGGACTAATGGTTTTGAAACGTTTTCATAATAAATTGTTTTCCTTATAATTTAAAAAACAATTTTTTTGTGTAATCTCAACTTTATTTAAACAATGTAAATATAACTCTATAAAATCAATGCGTAAATTTGAAAAAAAAATTAATAAAAAATCACATACTATCCCTGCAGATGACGGCAGAATGATCAAAGGGTACAACGGAGGTCAGGGCGCCCTAGCCGAGCCCGTGATCATTGAGGACATCCAAGTGCTGCCACCGGGAGAAGCGGTTACTGACATGAAGCTGCTCCGAGAAGAAAAGCTGCTCGTGGTGTCGTCCAAGCGAATAGCGGTCACCATCTCGGTGAGCCGCTGTATCCGGGCCGAGACCACCAAGTGAGTCATGGAGAGCAGAGCGATAGAAGCTCTAGTTATTCGAATCAGGATCTTCTTTCAAGTTTAAAGTCAATGATTATTTGAAACCTAGCCACTGTTAAACCCCCTCGTTATTAAAATGCTAGACTTTTGCATAGTCTTTGATTTAATTATTTGAAACATAAGACTCTTGTATAAAGATACACGACATTTGAAATGCTACACTCTCGTAAAGTTACTGGTCATTTGAAACGCTACGCTATTGTAAAGTATCCAGTTATTTGACGCAAAGGACTCATGTAGTCTTTTGAAAAAATATGCTTTGAATTAATAATATATATTTATTTGAAACATAAGGTTCATCTGATGTCTAAGATTATTCATTATGACGACAACCAAAGTAGAAATTTGAAGGATTTTAGGAATTATACACTAAAAAGTTAAATAAAAGATATATGTATAAGATGGCCTAAATAATAATCATTTATTGAAGATGTACATGAGTCTCAGACAGTGTTTCGTTACAGACTTTTAGATGTGTTTATCAAAAGTCAAATATTACTTCAGTTTTCTCTGCCGACCTCAACTGAAATAATGAAGTGTCACTTTTCAAATAGGCAATTAACCATGCTGGAATTTAAAGTATAATTCATGACGTAAAAGGAAGAGAAAAATAATCTTCCAAACGCTTTGATATGGACTATATTATTACAATATCTACTTTTTACATATATATATATATATCCTTTAATGTTTTAAAGGTCACGAAATAAAAAAAAATGCTTTGACCAACCAACCCCATTTTTCCCGCCCCCCCCCTTTTCAGGTATAAAACTGTTATACACTACACAAATAACTACATTCAAGCTTCGTCTGGAAGAATGAAAAACATAATTCCCTTTTCTGTATCTCTCTCCTCAGGGCGTGCCAGCTTCTTCGTGACCCTTACTGTTCCTGTGACGAGTGAACGCTCTTGAAAGTCGTCGTCTCTTTTGTTCACATAACAACGTTTCAGGATTGAACAATTATAGTTACTTTTATAGTTCGATGGGTGTGAATTTTCATTGTTGAATACTCATTCACTAGTAAATTTAATTTTCAAAAACCAAAAATGGTTCTTCACGAGTTAACAGATTTTTAAAGTTAAATTGAACGAAACAGGGTTCCATTGGGGGTGTTTGATGCAGTGCCGATGTTGCAAAATAGATCCTCCCACACACAGAGTCACTCCCTGGTGGATTTATTTTAAAATAAATTATCCAGAGGAGAGAATATTTTCCTCCAGATTAAAATAAATTCTCCTCTACCTGTAAAAAAAATTTCACCCCATAAATTAATCAGCCCTTATCGCGGTATCAATTGAACACAAAATAATATCTCATTAAGACAGTGACATGCAATTCAAAGTAATGAGAAGACATGACAAAGCCTAAAGAAGGTGTGTGACTGCTAAAAAAACACAACAAAGTTTCTCGAATATAATGCTTTTTAATAAAGTTAAAATAATGTATATTATTAATAATAATTTATTGGTGATCCTATATTATTCTTAATTGCTTTAATATTTGGACCAACACTTAATGTCTGTTTGTTCTTATCATTGTTATACTTTAAACTTATTTTAAAAAGAAGAAAACAATATATGGCGGGGGCAGTTTCATGATTGTTTTAAATGTCTGACTTGATTATTATTATGTTTATTATTAGTATTACTACTCGCTTTTATTTAACTTGATTTTCTGTGTGAATGTCTTTCTGTTTGCGTCGAATCTCGCAAAATCATTTTGTCGAACTTTGCATTGCTCGATTGAGCTGAAATTTAGCAGAGACCTATATCTTCAGTGACAATGCTATTTTCCAAAATTCATTTATCTACACAGCCTGCTGTTAAGTTATTTGCAATTGTTTAGCAAAATTTTTTATTGTTAACTCAACAATTGTCTTCGAGGTAATCAAAGGAAAATAGTAAATTGTTTTTAAAACTCGTGTTATTTTTTGAAGAGTGAGCTCTCATTACAAATTGTAATTATTTCAACCCGGCGGAGACAGAGACATAACATTTACATTAAAAATTGTGAAATAAAAAATGGTTAAATAAATAATGGTCAAAAATAGGAATTTTTAAAAACACGTTTTTACCCCCATGCACTAAAAAAGGACAAACTAAATTATTCGCATACAGTTTCACATGTCTACTTAAATAAAAGCGTGGGCGCCAAGCATATTGTTAGTCGAGATTAATATCCCGCATGTTTTCAAGATTGTTCAGTGGAATTTCATCTCCCTGAAGATTTGTCATACAAGTAACATTTTCTTGTGTGCTCTCAATCAGGGCCGGTCCAAGCTATTGCGGGGCCCTATGCGGCTTGAGATGCAAAACAGTTTGCGTTGAGCCCAGTTTGGGAAGGGATAAGGAATTAATAAGGATAATAAGTGAAATTTAAGATAGGCGGGGCTTATGAAAGCGCGGTGCCCATTGCTGTCGCATAGGTTGCATTGACCGCAGACCGGTCCCTGCTTTCATTCTTTTCGTGCATCGGAGACACGCTGTATAAGCTTGACGAATGTATGCATGTTGACAGAGATTGACAAATAATTCTGATAGTTATTGTAATAGAACTATTCTGACATCTTGTAGAAGTAATTGAGTCAAGAAATAAACAACCCCGTAAAAACAAAGTTTTTGATTTGACTATAAGTCCCCTTATATATGAGACATAACTAAAAGTATTGATTATTTTCAAGCGCGACAAACATTTACAAACTGAAACCGAATTATCTCCCCTGGCTTTAAAACCGGGGTAAGGGGGCAGGGGGTGTGGACATCGACGGGTGGCGTCAACGCGTTAACTCAACTGGCACGTGGAAGAAAAACACTAACAAGCTCTGAAATTGAATTACATATGTTGTATTGAGATAAACTAAAAATGCATTAATTTAATTACGGTACGATCGATCGATCTGTTATTTTGACACAATGCATTGTTAGCTGACACAAGTCTATGTGCAAAATTTCAGCACGATAGCATTACGGGAAGTGTGTAATTTTTTACTTTTGTTTTTTCCGCCTGCCCGACGAACGAGAGACAGAGAAAAAGAGAGAGAGAGAGAGATAGAGAGAGAGAGAGAGAGAGCGAGAGAGAGAGAGAGAGAGAGGGAGAGAGAGAGAGAGACGGCAGTGAAGTTAATATAAGGGATTTCTTTTCATTTATTGTAAGAACAACAAGGTGTTCTCTTCTAGTTTATTGTAAGAACAACAAGGTGTTTGCTTCTAGTTTATTGTAAGAACAACAAGGTGTTTACTTTTATAATAAGCAATCAAACATTAAATTGTATATATCTATACGTTAGGAGACTACCAAAAGATCATAGCGTAAACATTCATTAATCGCAAACATGCAAAATGAATGCCATAAAAGAAAAGAGGAAGAACTTTATTACAGTCTATAGCAGTTTAAAAATTGTGTGGTGATTAGAACTTTAAAAAAAATTATGACGTCATTGTTTGTTCTTATATTTAATACAAAGTGAGCATCAAAAGGTGTGAAAATTAATTACAAATTAAAGATGCGCTGTAAAAATAAAGGCTCCACCAGCTGTTTCTCTTAATATGGCAGCAAGAGACGATCCCGCAGGACTTCAAAGATGCCACCATCACACATCTATATAAGTGAAAAGGAAGTAGACAGGCTTGTGACAACCACAGAGGCATATCCCTGCTTTCTATCACAGGAAAGATCCTTTCCAGAATCCAGCTCAACCGCCTCACAGCCCACCTTGATCAAGGACTCCTGCCTGAAAGTCAGTGTGGATTCCAAAAAGAGCGAGGAACCATCGACATGGTGTTCACTGCCAGGCAGCTGCAAGAGAAATGTCAGGAGCAGAACTTCCACCTGTTCTCCACCTATGGCGACCTGACCAAGGCTTTTGACACTGTTGGCAGAGAGGTTCTGTGGAAGGTCATGGCCAAGTACGGTTTCCCAAGGAAATTCATCGTCTTGGTGCAACAATTCCATGAGGGCTTGCAGGCCAGAGTCCAGGACAGCGGGGAGTTTTCTGATCCTTTCCCACTCACAAACGGGTTCACGCAGGGCTGCGTCCTGGCACCAACGCTGTTTAGCCTCATGTTTTCCGCCATGCTGACAGAGGCCTTCAGAGACGATGATGTTGGTGTCAACCTGAAGTACCGCACAGGTGGCAAACTGTTCAACCCTCGGAGGCTCCAGGCAAAAACCAAGGTTATGACAGACATCATCAGAGACCTGCTGTTTGCTGATGACTGTGCCCTCAAAGCTGTCTCATAAGCCGACATGCAACGCAGTGTAAACCTGATCTCCAGCGCCTGCACAAACTTTGGTCTGACAATCAACACTAAGAAGACTGAGGTCCTTCATCAGCCCTGGAAGGCCCTACGTAGAGCCCAACATCACTGTCAACGGCCAGAGACTCAACACAGTGCACCGGTTCACATACCTAGGCATCACACTGTCTCAAAATGTCACCATCGATGACGAAGTGAATGTCATAATTGCCAGAGCCAGCTCCACTTTCGGCAGGTTGTATCCTAATGTCTGGAACAGAAGAGGCTTTACCATCCAGACCAAGCTGAAAGTATACAGGGCAGTGGTGCTCCCCACACTGCTATATGCTTGTGAAACTTGGACTGTTTATCAGCGCCATGCAAGAAAGCTTAACCACTTTCATACAACAAGCCTCAGGAAGATTATCGGCATAAAGTGGCAGAACAAAATTCCAGACACAGTCGTACTGACCAAGGCAGGTCTCCCCAGCATCTTCACCCTCCTGATGCAGACCCAGCTTCGCTGGGCAGGGCACGTTGTCCGAATGCCAGACGAGAGACTGCCAAAGAGAATCTTCTATGGTGAGCTCCAGTATGGCCAGCGGTCCCACGGTGGGCAAAAGAAACGCTTCAAAGACACACTGAAAGCCTCAATGAAAGCGTTTGCCATCAATCCAGACACGTGGGAACGAGCTGCATGCAATGGACAGATCCACCTGGCGCTCTTCCATCCACGAAGGTGCCACGTCATGCGAGGCAAACCGGATCACCGCTGCAGAAAAGAAGAGGCAAGCCCGAAAGGCCCATGCTGTCAAACCTCCTGGAGATGTCGCACTCGTCCCTTGTCCCTTCTGTTCCCGAACCTTCTGTGCAAGGATCGGCCTCATCAGCCATCTGCGCACGCACAAACAATCCTCGGATGACTAGAGTGGTCCTCGTCGTATCGACGGACGAACATATATAATTGCGTTATCGCTGCACCTCAAAGGACCGGTACTGATATATTTTTTCAGTTGCGTTGTTCTTCGGAAAATTTAGATGACAATATAAGAATTATGAATTTCTTTTTTAACTCTTTTGAAATTTAATTTACAATGCCTTTAGACATATTATTATTAACGTGTATTGCTAAAACAAATTCTTTTTAGTAATTTTAACTTATGTTTACAAAAAATTTAAAGTCAAATAAAAAATACTTAAATTTTTTTATTTATTTATACTAAGGCAACCATGAAATTAATTTATAAAGTTTATTATATATATTTATCTTAAACTGACCTTTCGCCGCTTTCTACGCAAATAATTCATATTGTAGATCTAATAATGTTAGTGATAGTGGCACGCCACTTGACTTCGATCCCTAAACATAGGGATACAATTACGATCAGTGCTGCTAGCGCTAGGTTTTTCAACCTAGATCTAGGTTTTTTCGACCTGGTCGAGATTTTTTATTTAAAAAATGGACAGAATCTAGGTTTTAAAAAATGTAAACATACGATATGAAAGTACGAAAATTAATAAATTTGTGCAATTAATATTCTAAATAAATTCAATTGTTCAAAAATAAAAATAAGCAGTAAGTGGCAACGGTATTTTTAGCCGCTCTATCATCTTACATTATGATATCTATATCTCTATGTCACTAAATTCGATTGGTGGCACAGTTACGGTGTCATCTGTCTGGAAAAAAATGATGTTACAAGATAAAACAGCTCGAATGAGCTGAAATATTCAATTTTATTAGACTTTATGACAAATGTAACAGCTCTAACATTTTCTGCTCCCTGCGGTGAGAGAATATTCTCTCAAATACACACGGTATAGACCAGTGGCGTAGCTAGTGGGGGCGGTCCGCCCCGGGCGGCACACATTTTGGGGGCGGCATTAGGGGGCCTTTGAAAAGTATAGCCCTTTCTGACAACCACCTTTTTTCTTTTGACAGAGGAACACCCGGGTGAAAATAAAATATTCGTACTTTCAAGTCGTAATTAACGGATTCTCACAACATTTTATTTTAATACATACGGTTTGCTATAAATAACCCATAACCGTTAAGAAATTTAAAATCGCATAAAAATTGTATCGATTTTTTTTTAAATTAAGCGGTATACATCACAGATGACACTTTTATAAGAAACAACACAAAGAACACATCACGCTGGACCGAATATACTATTAATATCGCCGCGACAGTTATTGCGTGGATTTTTGACATGCACAGAATGATACGCGAACTAGTACCTACATGGCATGGTGGTTCAAATATTGTATTTAACTTGCAAGTAGTATTTTATATTACTGTTTAAGTTTTCAGAAAATTATTCTAAGGTAATTTATTAAAATTTAATTATTATTTTTTGTATTATTTTATTTTCATTTAAGTAGCACAAACAAAATGTGTGTGTTTCATTAAAATACGTTTATTCACTCAAAAATGTTACACCTATCCTATTAAAGAAATGATTAGATAGTTTGAATTAGTCTATTTTTACTGAAAATTATTACGATTTTTGACAAGAAAGATTAATCGCGATTGTTGTTTTTTTTCTCCAAATTTTGCATAATGGTGAAATTTCGTTAAGATCGTGGATGGTGTATTCACCATTGAAGAAAAGTATATATTTTTTTGCTGTTTACTGTTTGATGATCTTTTCCTATCAAATTTTAACACGGAAAATGGTTTTAACAAATAGAGGAAATTTAATCTCAAAATAAGTCAACACGAGTTCAGTCTACTGCACATTCGATCATTTTCCCAATGGCAGGAATTAGACATAAGAATTGGACAAGGCGCAACTTTTGATAAACGATAAAAACAGAATATTGATAAAGAAATAAGAAAAAAATGATAGAAAATTCTCACAGTACTTGATATAATTAGATTCTTAGCAAAACAAAATTTGGCGTTGAGGGGTCATCGTGACAGTAATCATGAGGAAGACATCAATTCAATTGAAAATAGAGGAAATTTTCTAGAGCTTTTTTTACTTTTTCACTAAGTACGACCCAGTGTTATGTGAACATTTAGTAAAAATTAAGATGGGTAGTAAATATAGTGTCTCCTATTTGTCGAAAATAATTCAAAACGAATTCATAGACCTTTTGAGAGGCGCAGTGAGAAAAACAACAATGGACCAAATAAAGCATGCTAAAAACTTTTGTAGGATATTTGACAAAACTCCCGATATTTTCCACAAAAATTAAACTAGTCAAATTAAAAGACACGTAGTTATTGATGTTAGCGCAGTTAAAGTTGTAGAATCGTTTATTTACTTTGTAGAAAATAAAGGAAAACTGCTGAGGAAATCACAAATATGATTTTAAAGAAATTAGAAAATGTTTAGATACAAAAAAATTGCAGAGGAAAGGCTTACGACAATGCTTCCGTCAGAGTTTGTAGCATGCACAAATCATTCTTTAAACCTGGCATTTTTACATGCAGCTTGTACTGCTATTGATTTCTTAACATTTTTTGGAACTATCGAAAAGTTGTTTTCATTTTTTAAATTCTTCCACGCATCAATGGGATGCTAAAAATACCTTCAAATAAAAGGCTTAAATATCCACCAATGCCATATAAAACTAAATTCTTTGCAAACCCATTTCATGTAACAAAGAGATGTGATAATACAAAAAGCTGATATAACAGCCAAAAGAATTTGTAAAGAGATGGAGACATCGACCTGAACGCCGAGTTAGAAGGGAAAAACATATGTGTGAGGAAAATTCACAATCAGTTGTCCTATCTTTAGAACATGAAGTACACCGAGAAATGTTTTAATCCATGGATCGAATTATAAAGGAATTGAAAGAACGCTTTGATCAGTTGCATGATCTTGTAAGAAAATATTCGTGTATAATCCCATATAACCTACTAAATGAAGAAATTGAATGTCAAATAAATTATTTTATTGACATTGATAAAGAACACTTCTATATTGAAAGAAAAATTATCCAGGTTTTATGGCTGCACCTACACTACAAAAAGACGCATTGCATTGGAAAAATGGAGGAAAAGGCCCCCTTAATTTATTAAAATTTATTCAATAGTATAGATTGGAAACTTCTGTACCCAACATTGTAATCTTGCTAAGAATTTTATAAAAATTATTGTTATCAGTGTCGCTAGTTGTGAAAGGAGCTTCTCCAAACTGAAGTTGATAAAAAAAATTATCTTCGTTCCACAATGAGTGTATAAATTAAGACTAAAAAATCTTGTCAATAGAATAAATTATAAAAAATTATTCAAATTTTTATAGCATAATACACGATTTTTCTACTATGAAGTTAGGAAAATAAATTTATAAATAATATGTTTACATACTAATGTACACTATTTGTTTATAAAAAAAATAATTAATTCATAATTTTTTGGTGTAAATTTTGGATACGTTTGTCTCGGGGGGGGCACCTGCAACCTCAGTAACCTTTAAAAAAAGTATCTTGTATTTTTATAAAATATGTATAACATCTTATTTGGCCTCCTTTATAACTGCTTAATTAAATATGGCATCCAATGGTAAAAATGTTCGCCACCTTTACTTTGTTTCAATTACAATCATTTATTTATGTTTATTAATTTATAAAAACCATGGTGTTATTAGCTTGGAAAGGGCGGCTAATTGGAGACCGCCCCGGGCGGCAAAAGGTCTAGCTACGCCACTGGTATAGACTATATTATATAATCTAATACAACCCTCAGATAGACATAGTTAAAAAAAAACTTTTCCTATTCCGTAGGCAACAACAAACGCATAAAAATTCTCGTTCTTTTCTTCCGGAATTGGGAAGTGGCATGGGTTGTCTGATCAAACGATAAAGAAAAACAAAACAAAAAACCTATAACAACATTTAAAACTCAGATAAAAAAGCAAGACGAGACATAAACAATGGATAAAGGTAGGACTATGATGTTCTGTATACATTATTAAAGGAGCGTCTGTTAAATTTGATAAAATAAGAATGATTCCAAGAGTGCTGACACGATTGCCATTTATAAGGAAGATGGCATAAGTGATGAATAAATGCAGATGTACGTATATATATTTTACAAGTAGTTATGTTGAACATACTGATACCTTAGGGACCTTCCATAACTAAGGACACTCATCTGGAAAGGAGGGGGGGAGGGGGGTCACACTTTTGTGAGATGTGTGACAAGGGAAGGGAGGTGTTTAAGAAATGTGACGTCACATAAAAAACGTACAACTTTAAATGAAAGCTCCATTTAAATAATTTATTGCTAAAATAAAATGTATTTAATGACGTTTTAAATGGATTCACGCGTGTTATGATATTAGACTGCAGCCTCACACTAAATACATACTTAAATGACAATAAAATTATTTGAAACATGCTCATTTTCAAATAGAAAATACAGCTATTCGGGGGGGGGGACTTTGTGACGTAATATTTGTTTATTTTTAGCGTTTTCTCTTTCGGATCTAGGTTTTTTTACGTGTTGGCTAGGTTTTTCCCAAAATTGTCACTGGCAGCACTGATTACAATGAAAAAGTTTGATATTTTAAGCTTTTTTCGATTTCTAATTTTTCACTAGGTTGGTAACTTGAACGTAAAAGTAAAAATAAAGTCAACATAATTAAAATTTACTTTTTTACTCAAATAATCATTGAGTCTATCATTGGATATTAATATATTTTTTTATCATCGATAAAATTGCGGCCCCACATTTGACACCTTTTATCTCAAGAAATATTTTTAGAGAACAACTCATAGTTACAATACTTGATGATGCAGAACATAGTTGGGTAATGTAAAGTAGTTACAGCCCACGAACATCAAGACCAGTGAAGACAAGTTATAGACAAGTAGTTATACTTTTCAAAATTATTGTTGGATGACATGTAGCATAGAACTAACCGAATTCATGCCAAATGTTTTAGGGCTGTAGGCCATGTGGGGGCTCATGTCGCTACCACGTCTGTAGGCCATGTGGGGGCTCATGTCGCTACCACGTCTGTAGGCCATGTGGGGGCTCATGTCGCTACCACGTCTGTAGGCCATGTGGGGGCTCATGTCGCTACCACGTCTGTAGGCCATGTGGGGGCTCATGTCGCTACCACGTCTGTAGGCCATGTGGGGGCTCATGTCGCTACCACGTCTGTAGGCCATGTGGGGGCCCATGTCGCTACCACGTCTGTAGGCCATGTGGGGGCTCATGTCGCTACCACGTCTGTATATGGGAAATAGTGTACCGGTCACTGGTGCATGGAAAAACTCCTTCCCATTCGCGATACTAAAAGGTTTGAGAAACACTGTCAGATGAACTTGTTGTTGTTCGTCCGTCGATTCGACGAGGACCACTCTAGTCATCCGAGGGTTGCTGGGACTGGCTCTGCCTGTGCGTGCGCAGATGGCTGACGAGGCCGATCTCTCCTTGCTTTAAAACACGGGGATGTGGTCATCGATGGCTGGAGTGAACTCCAGTGACACGTGGATGTCAACAATAGCAGACGGCTACATAGAGATACATAGTGATACACTAAAAACGCATTAATTTAATTACGGTGCATTCGATGGATCTGAAATTTTGATACAATGCATTATTATGTGACACAAGTCTATGTGCAAAATTTCAGCTCGATGGCATCACCGAAAATGGGCCATTTTTTACTTTTGTTTTTCCGTCCGACCAAGAGATGACCGTGAAGTTAATATAAGGGATTTAATAACACAAGAACATGTCATACTTCATGCCTTTGTATAAACTTAGGAGACTTGTGAAGACGTCTAAGTCATCACGATTAATTAAAATCTTAATATTCTGCTTGTTTTGTACACATTTAAATCATTAGCACGATAATCCAAAACTTCATTTTTCAAATGAAATTCAATACAATGGAACCCATTAATTTTTACCTCGGTTAACTCGCTTACCCTACAAGCCGACGTTTTAAAGTAGTGCCGCTAAATGTACTATTTGTCTTTAGATTTTATAATCGGTTATGCAAATTTTATTATGTCAATGGATCCTAATATCTAATTTTCTGATACATCGCACTTTTTTAAAAAAAAATTGCTCCCATCGAGCACCAAACGCACTTATTCATTCTGAATGGATTCAAAGGAAATAGAGTAGTTGGTCGTTTGGGCTGAGGATTACAATAATTGGATAACTTATTGGGGATCAACTCAAGAAATAAGAATAACGTAACAAAGCCATCACTTAGGTTTTCATGATAAATATTTAGTTTTTAGTTTTGAAATCTTATTGTCTAATATAGAAATAACAAATCAAAGGTAAAAATTGCGTTGATCTTTTACTTTTAGTTTTAAAATGAATAATTTCGTTTACACGTGTCCCATTAACATTAACAGAACTAACACAAACAATAACAAAAACATTAACATATAATTAATATTTCTTACCTCTTGACATATCCAAGGTTAGTTGATTTTTGAAATGATTAAACAAATAATCACTATAGATTATAGTTAATGATGGACCGCTTCAACTCCTTAACCGCCATACGCAAAAGAGAAATACAGTTATTTATATGATTTACTGGTCCATCTAATGATCGAATCCAGCATTTCCCAAATTGTGGGTTGCCTGGGGGTCGCTACGGGTTTTCTATGGGTCGCCAACTGTCGACTTAAAATATTAACTATATTGCAAATTTGCTCTGCTTTGTAAAAAGCTTTATTGAAAATGAATCATTTAAATTTCGTGGGGGTCGCGGATCACATGGCTTATATAAAAAGAGGACGCGACCCAAAAAAAGGTTGGGAACCACTGAATACCAATAAAAGGCATACCCGCGATGGTAACTGACAATTTTTTTTTAAATTTAATTTTAAATTACCACTCTCTTGGTGCAGGGATCAAAATGTATTTTGTTCCTAATATGAGCTATATAAAAATGATTTAAAATTTGGCTACTGAGTTAATGTAAGATCTTCTGCAGACACACGCGTTCTCTCTGTTCCTACGACACGCACCAAAACGTTTGGTGAAAGGTCATGCTCTTTTTGTGCAGCCAAACAATGGAATTCTCTACCATTACACATACGTAGTATTCAAACAACCAAGTCTTTCAAGACTGCACTTAAGACACATCTTTTCACAACTTATTTTTAAAATTGATGAAACAACATTTCTTGTAAATGATTAACGTAGCTTATGTATAATGTATTGTAATTTTTTGTGTTTGTTGTGATATGAAAGTTAATTTAATACTTATAAGTATGTTATTTCTTTCATGTAAAGCGCTGTGAGCCCAGTTCCTTACTGGGATACAGCGCTATATAAATAATCAATTTATTTTTTATTATTTATTATTATTATTATTAATGGATGAATCTTGACCAATCTTGGTACATAAAAAATTGATGGCCCATATTTAAATACTATAGGCATATGACATTAAACTCCTAGTGCTCATTAAGACGGGGAGGCCTTAAATATTTTTGAATATAAGTCAATAGAACAAGAACAAGCAGAATGCAAGTAAGCATGACGAATGACCCTCGCTGGGGTTGGCCAATCACAGTTTGTGGTTGGAAAGCTTGGTTGGTGCAGGGTAAGGGTCAAGTAGCTAATCATAGTGCGCATGTCTCGAGACCATCAAAAATTCGTCAATGTCCCCACCAGCCCCCCCCCCTGACGTTTATTTGCGTTGTTCTGATGTCTGCGTGCTGTAGTTTGTGTCCGTTCTTTTCCTCTCCTTTGCACTTTCTATTAGCAAGTCTGCGGCGTATGCTGCGTCGCGGGTCATATCTAGTTGTTTTTATATAATGCTTTAGTACTATGTTTCCCATTCGATTTAATCATGATCTTAACCAATACTGAAAAATATATCAAACATGATCCAGAATGAAATCAACAGTTGTTTTGCACTTTAAATCCTGCAACAGTTGGGTCCGATTGCGTACGGGGGTCCTTAATGTTGAGGGTTTTTTTTTCCTCTTGAATATTATGAATGTATGAATATTATTTTATTCGTCCAATTGACCTGAATCTTTGACAAGTTTTTGAATAGACTCCTGCAATGGTATCCGGCGTATTAAAAAAAATTACCTATTATTTGGGACCGGGGGGGGGCAAAAATGTAGTTTTTTCCCCTATATGTATAGAATAAGAAATAGTTTCAACTTTGATTATGTAAAAGGATTGATATTAAACCAAACTTTGTACATAAAGACTTTATGGCCCATATTAAAATAAAGTTTGACGGGGGCCCCAAATCTTTTTTTTTCGTAAGGGTATTTTACTTTTGATTTGACAAGATCTTGTCGAATATTGACAAATTATAAAGATTGAAATTTTCTGGCCTTTTGAACTTTATATCTTGGGCCGTACTGGCCCGGGGGTCTATTTTGTGACTTATTTCTTATGTAAGCTTTATAAATATTATTTCAAACATTGAGTACCACCACCATTCATCCGATCGCCATAAAACTTTGTGAAGTTTTTGAGTATACCCCCGTGAAGGGTTCTGGCTACAATGTATGGTCCTTGATCAAACTTGGTACAAATGAACTTCATTTGAAAAAAAAACTATTGGATATTGTAACCCTGATCTCTAAATGTTAAGCAGATTTCATTTCGAAATTCTTCGCTAAAGGGTATCACGGCTCGACAACGTTCACAATATTATACTTTCTTATTTATGGTCAAATCTAAACAAAATTTGGTACGCATATTCCCTGTGCTACCCAAAACCAATGGAACTACTTATTTTGGTTGTGTGACCTTTCAAATGATCTATGTCCCGTATTTGCCTATCTTCAGAAAAATATGGTAAGCTACGCTGTTTCCAACGCTAACTGAATCCTACTTTGCCGCTGCGCGGGTACTTCGCTAGTTTTCCAATAAATAACTCAGGAAGCCAACGAACTATTAGAAAATGATTATTATCTCTCCAGAAAAATTTGACACATCCTTAGACGAACATTTTGCAACCACCAATACTCACTTAAATGTTTAGTTCAGAGCTGCTCAAAACTTTATACCATTCTTCAATGATTGTCTCCCAATTTAAAAAAATATAAACAATTAATATTGTTAACAACAAAATAAAATGAAAAACAAATGAAAATCAAACCATCTTTTTTCGAATTAGGCGAATGTTGATTGTCTTTTTTATAAACAATCTCTAGCACTGTGTATACCAAAGTAGTGCAACAGTATGGTACTTACGTGCCGAATAAGGACATTTTATTCATTTCAGCATGCCCGGTGACTTTTAAGATTACTATTTTCAATGCACCATTTAGTATGACTATGATAATTTAGACAGCCTGGCCTAAAATATTACTCAATTTTATGCACACACACACACACAAAGGACTTCTGTGACCGTCTGTTTGTTCAGTACTCTATTTACAGATGTGCCTGGCAATAGCTGTTGCATTGCTGACATTGTTCGTCACAGATATGGTCATGACTCTCGAAGCTAGTATGCTTGCAAATTATATCTCAGTAAGCTCTGGTAAGTCTGTTTGCTTTAAAAATATTTCTGCATTTGTCAACTCGCGATACTTCTTTGGCGTTGTATTTGCTCATGGCTAAAGCAATTTTTAAAAGAAAAATGTTTTCTAGATGAAAGAAAGCAGAAACCGAAATCTCATGATCGAATTTAGAAATTTAAAAAAAATTACTATATTTAGATGACCGGCACTTAACGTTTTCTTAAACTGGTAAAAAATATTGTCAACTTTTACGACACTAACCTTTTAAGAAAAAAGAGCAAAATGCTAATTATGATTAGTATTTAAGATTTCGTTAAATATTTCCACTCAAATTCAACAGATGGTGAAATCCTGTCGGAGTTTAACAGTCCTCATAATGGAGAGAACATGAAGATTCTGTCTGTACATGATACGGAAGCATTCATCGGTGCTATGTAGGCAATTTTAATTTTTCTTTAAAATTTATCATTTTACGTGCACGCTTTGTTGAAACTATTTTAAGAATGACGCGTAGAGTCGTGAGTAAATGTTCATGTTACTCGGGGAAGGTAAAAAATATTTTGACTGCCATCACTCCTTTACCACATTTTTCAAAGACGAAAACAACATAGAAATTTTACAAAAATCCCACTCTTACAAGAAAATTTACCTCCAGAATTTACAACCTCCTCAGCAGCATTTGTTACGCCACCTTTTGACACGTATTTTAAACATGTACTAGGATATAAAAGAAGAATGTGGATAATTAACTCTCTAGAAACAGTCTCATATTTTGGGTAGTAGTTAGCTAACGATCCAGCACATCTTAAACTTTTGTGATGCTTTTTTTTTAGTGATGTAGGATTCTTTTTAATGAAGACAAAAAGAATTTAGTCATGATTTGGTGTAATGTTAATGAACTGCCTGGTTTTATCTGGCAACAGGAACAATTTTTACTACATTTCACTGCTGGATATGCGCATCATCACCGTAAGTAGTTTAAAACTTAATCTCTCCCAGTACGTTATAGGTGAAATCCACACTGGTGGTGTTATTTTGGAAGCGGGTAAAATACATTTTCATAACCTAGGGCTAAATCTTTCTTCATAAAATCTGAGTTCGCGATAAGCTGAAATATAGATCAATTTTATTGGAAAAAAATAAAACATAATACAGTGCGATCCCGTTAAAGAGCACTTCGTTATTTCTGGAAATAGGTTAAGTGGCTCCCAAATGGTATGACGTAACATAGAAATAAATAATAAGTAAGCATGATTTTCTCGCGAAAATGAGCAAACATTGAACAAATACAGTAATTAAGGATGAAAAAAGAAAAGTTATAAGTATTCTTGTATTTAACTACTTAGCTTACTACACAGCATCAACACAGCATCAGTTATAAACAATTACCGATTTTCTGTAAATTTTGTAATTAAAGTTCTTTTAATATACTGGATTAAAACATGTGTACCAGGATATGTATTGATTATATATATAATACGAGAGTATAAACTTAATTTAATTTTAAATAAATATTATAGGGAAGAGAACACGTTTTTATTTTCATCCTTTATTGTCGCTCAATAAGTTACACTGAAATCTGTACTAAGTAACGATAAATCGCTATTCATCTAAGTCGCGATTACATAAATATGGACCGAACGACCGCGACTTAACGGGGTGCCACTGTAAAAGTGAAATGTTATGTTTACTACCTTGAGGCTTAACCAAAATGTTATTTGTGTACAGTGAACATCATGAAAAGTGGGCTATAATCTGTGATAGTAAATCCAGATGGTTTTTAAAATTATCCATCAATGTTTTCTTTTCCCTATACAGTTTTTGTGATCTCGGATTATGAGGCTTATTAAAAGATTTAAGCGCGAAACGATAAGATTAACTTTCAAAATTCCCAGATTTCTATCAGTCCGTAATAGCAAGCTGTAAGTTTCGGAAACATTTTCTGTAAAAGGGGTTTAAGTCAAAAATTATATAACTTGCTATTATTATATATTTTTTAAAATCTTCGTCAATGGTACTTATTTGTATTTATTTCATTTTGAAACACAGAAGATGGAGTGGTTGCCTGACGACGCGCAACGCTGCCATAACATCGGAAAGGTAACGTTTCCCTACAACTACAATATGATAATTTAATTTTTTTAAAGATGAGAAACGAAATAAAAATCAATTGCTTTGTAAGTAAGGAGGTGACATATTTGATGAAATAAAACATGCAAAACTTAATGAAAGAAGTTGAAAACAATAAATATAAATATATTTTCTGAACACTGATAAAATAAAACCAAAAGTCATTTTAATCGTCAATTTAACTGTCAGCGACCTTTCTGTTTATTCAACAGGTCACGTGTCACAACTACATACGCGTCCTGGTGTTCGAGAACAGCACTGCAATCCTCGTGTGTGGGACCAATGCCCATAAACCTGCATGCCGCAGATATAAGTTCGAGGTAAGTGTTGCTCACGGTCCCTGCACTCTTGTGGCGTGAGGTGGGCGGATGGTGCAAATGTCGCATGCCGCAGTGTCAGAGTGTTGCAAAGTTTCAAATTAGATTATGTTCAGCTTCTCTAAAACAGCACTCCCACTAATGTGGTTTTTTTTTCTTGTTCTTTCCGGGAATAAGTGATCATGGTCATATTCACTTGAATATATAAATTTAGATGTTTGGAGGATACAAATCAAATCCACTTATTGTCGGGAAGTAAGAGGATTCTGAGTTGAAAGTCTGGACGTGCAGGGTCTATGGACAAATCTTCAGTTGTGTGTCAAACGATCAGATGACAGTTTTGTTTTGCTGGTTGTGTGATTGGACGATTGTTTAGGCAACAACTAATTTGCATCAAGAGCGAAAAAAATATTATTTGATGAGCAAAGGGAATAAATTAAAATGGGGAATAATCTATTAATTATTAATTACCGTTCGTTCATAAGCCGACACCCCCCCCACCCCCACCTTTGGAAAAGAAAAGTATTAAAAGTGTATAACCCGCTCGCAAGCCGACCCCCCCAAAAGTTATAGGACAGCTTAAACAAAATGGTACACATTTTTTAAAAACTACAAGCTAAATCAGTCATTATGATTGTTTACCTTGTACTGCCTATCTTTGTCTTTGTGCTCTTTGTTAGGCAAGAGTTACCGATATTTAAAAAAAAATCTTTGGAAAACGGTGACGAAAGCGCGTAAATTAAAATTCGTTGTAGACATCAAAATTTGTTAAACAATTTATTAAAACGTTCACAAAAATTAATACAATGATTAAATAAGGTAAGTGCAGATGTTTAATAATATATTATAGCTTCTGGTAGAGCAGTCGAATCTTGTAGAATGTAGAAAAGGACCTATATGATCTACAATAATTCCGATGTGCAATATAAATGCAGAAATACGTTAATGACCCGCTCCTAAGCCGACCCCCCCTTCCCAACTTTCCCCCCTAGATTCTGTCCAAACAAAGGTCGGCTTGTGAACGAGTATATACGGTAATTGAAATTTCGTTTTTTTTTCACCCTACAGAATAGAAATGATAACTGGCTTTGGCGCTGGTCCATCGGGTGTTGGGTTGTGCCCATTTGATGAAACACATAACTCTACCTTTTTGTACAATGGTAAATAACTTTTTAAAAATTTTAAAATGTAGTTGTTTAAATATATGATTAAAATGCATCAAAATTAAAGAAATGAGTCCTACTCATTTTTTAAATTGTGCGATAGTTATCTTAAAAATGGTTACTATCGTAAACACATATACACACTTATCTGTATATATATTTATATATATAAATTTTAATATATTTGAGGTCATTCAGAATTGTTCAAACTTTAGAAAATGTTCTGTTGTTTTCTTTGGTAACCACAATTTGAAATAAAGTTTTCGAGTTACCTTTTAAAAATTCTTTGTAAAAAAAAATTACCTTGGTCTGATGAATATTTGATTTTTTTTTCCATCCCGCGAAGACTGAACTCAACCCATGAGCATAAAAATGTCTTACTGCAGGGGACACTAAACTACGGCTCGCGGACTGAATCGAGCCCGCATCGTCATTTCATCAGGCCTGCCGACTGTACTTGCATTTTCTTGATAAATCATATAGAAAACACTATGTTGTGATACACTTTAGATTTAAATACTAGTTATTAAATACTTGCTTAGACTTTCTGCTAGTGTTTACCCTAAATTTCCTTTCAAAAAATGTTGAAATTTTATAAAGATTTTAAAATAATATTTTGGAATATTTTTTCACATTTCAAAGTCTTTCATCGACTTACGTAAATCTCGAATTCGCGTAGTTGTTACTTTGACATAATCAAGCATCTTTTGAGGCCGGATTTGCGTATGATTTTCAACACAATTTTAATTTACAGGGTGCAAACTTCATAGCAGAAGAAAAGAAACAGAAAACTAGTTTCGCAATATTGAACGATAACAATGGTCTTTTGAAAGAGTACCATCTTTGACTTAACTTTGAAAGTAAAGTTTTTCAAAGTTTACTGAAAAGTTACGAAACTGAATTTCGTAAACTTGCCACCATCTCAATCTTTCAAAACTCTATCGCCTCGTCACCATTTCCCTCTCCCGACAAAGATATAGTTAATAAATGGAAAAAAATGCAATTCAGTTTCCTGCGCTTCATGAATGGAAGAGTGTTTATACATCAGCTTCTAAAACATCACTCACACAGTCAGGGGTGTGCAACCTTTGGGCTATTGACGGCCGCACACAAAAAATTTACTTTTGCCACGGCAGCCAAAAATGTTTCACTGAAAAACGAAACGGTAACTATCAAAAGTTTACCTCTCGTAATAGTGAACGCAAGATAATAATGACATAATCATAATGTAATGTAAGCAAACACAATGCTTAATTACAAACAAAAACATTTGCATCGAAATTTTCTTATATTTCTACTTTATTGAACATTGTCATGTAAACCTAAAATCATGTCACACACTTACAGCATGAGTATATTTTTAAGTGACATTAGTACACTGAGAACACAATAATTGAATAAGTGATAAGCTGCTTCACTAACACTGTCCATGTAACTTAACAGTCCAGAAATTAGTGGCTGCCTTGCTCCTGGATGTTTGCCGAGAGTCGCGCAAAGTCTGGGCACTCGCTGGAGATCATCAGATTGGTGTCAACCAGTCGGGTCCGATATTTGTTCTTGACATATTTCTTTCGTGAAAATAACGCTTCGCACATGTAAGTGCTTCCAAACAGCACTAGAGTGTTTCTTGCTATTTCGCGAAGCTTGGGATACTCCACATGTATGTTTGTGTGTCTGTCTGTGTGTGTGTTTGTGTGTGTTTGTGTGTGTTGGAACACTAAAGCTTGAGTATCGTTTTAGTTAGGTGAACATAATTTCATAAATAAGAAAAAGATCATATGTAAAGGTGTCTTTCACATCAGTCAGGGAGATTTTTCTCCCTGAGACAACCACCGAACGCTGGTGTGGTACAGAATATCTTCAGCCGACGAATCATTTGTATGAAGAATTTGTATGAAATGGCGGTGGTGAAGAGCATTCGCGCGAATGAAAAGGATAATGCGATTTACATCCTTCAGAATGTTTTCCAAATCAACAGATTTAGAACACATCGCCTCCTGGTGAATAATGCAGTGCAGATTTATGAGCGGGTCATTACCGTGATCCTTCAACACATAATTGGAAAATCTACTCACGAATCCATTTTGCTTACCAACCATGGCAGGCACGTCGTCTGTACAGACGTCTCCCAGGTTCTTCAGATCAACGTGCGAGTCGATGCAAGCTTTTTTAACTGCCAAAAATATATCTTCTCCTCGAGTTTGAGTAACGAGTGTCTCCATGGAGAGCAGATCCTCGCACAATGCAAATGTTGGGGATAGTGAGCGAATGAATATGAGTAGCTGTGCTGAATCTGAAATGTCCGTAGATTCATCAACAGCCAGTGCAAACAGGCTGTCTTCCTTGTTAATCTTTGCCTGCATGGAGAGCTTCATCTGTTCGGCAATAGTACTTTGACGGCGTTGCACGGTATCGCGCGACAGAGGAATCAAAGAATAATCCGTTTCCTTACCCGGATGAATGCACTTAAAACAACATCCATGATACAACTTTTCACGAGTTCCCCATTGGAATAAGGCTTTCCAGCGACACCGAGACGATAGGCCACTAGATAGGAATCTTCACTGTGCTTATTCATAGTCTTAACAAAAGCAGACATGACCGAGGTCTGTTGTCGAACATTCCTCTTTAGATTTTCCACGCAGATCTTCATTGAATCACCTTGTAACTGTGCATAGTTGAGTGATGCGTGTCGGCGAAAATGTTGCTTGGCATTGTCCCCTTTGACAGTTTTCACGACATCGCCGCAGATCGCGCGCAGATAAGACACTGCATGAAATGTTCGCATCACACGGTTTCTTATCTTATCTTATCTGTTTACAGACGATCCTTCTATACAGAAGATTATTGCGTCCTACGCTTATCTATGGTTTGTGTTTAGTCCTGCATTTTTATTAGAGATTTAAATGTTGATAAAGTGTTGGTTTTCCTGGATTCTTCAGGCAACCCATTCCACGCCCGAATTCCGGACGGGAAGAAGGAAAACTTGTATGTGTTTGTTCTTGCATACGGAATAAGAAAGGTGTTTTTATCCTTATGTCTATCTGAGGGTTGTATTAAGTTATCTTTGTGTTGTATTTATAAATTAGAATTAATTGCTTTATGTATGATTACTACTTTGCTCTTGGTTCTTCTATCCTCTAGTGTTTCAAGGTTTAATGATTTAACTAATGGTGTTATTCTTGTCAGTTTCGAATATTCTCCAGTAATGAATCTGGCAGCTCTTTTTTGAATTTGTTCTAGTTTATCGATGCGCTTCAATATTAGGCGGCTGAACTTCAAAGGCCTGCCCTCATTAGCTAAAGCTGTAGCCTAACACCAACGCGGCTAGAGCTATTTCGATGTCTGAGCGCTAAACAATACAGCTAATGCTACAGCTGCAGGAGCCGTAATTTGTTTCACAATAACAAGTGCTTAAGAGTGTAAAGGAATATTCGATATTTCGTTTACAACTTTACATAATATATTGCCAAATTGCAAATATTTGACGGCCGCATGTTATTATAATTTAAAAAGATTTCCACGGCCGCACATTTTCGTGCCCACGGCCGCATGCGGCCGTACGGCCGCAGGTTGCGCACCCCTGCACACAGTGATCTGTTTTGTTGTTATTGTTGTTGATGTGGGTTTTTTTTGTGGTGCTAAACATTTCTTGACTTGTTAAAAATGCCCACTCATTTTAAATAATTTTGATTACATTTTTTATTGTCCTTTTTCATTTCATCATTTTTAACAGATGGGAAATTGTATGTTGGGACCGTGTTTGACTCTGACGGAAGGTATTCGGTTATCGTTAGAAAAAGTTCAAACGACAAGGTGATGACCACTTATCCGCGTGATGTACATTTTCTAAACGGTGGGTAATATCAACTTCGTTATTGACTTTTCTGTTCTATTTTTTTCATTCAGTGCTTTTATTTTTCCTTAACAAGAATCCAGATGCTGCAAGGAGAGGATTATCCTAAATGTCTACCGTCGAAACAGGGGCGGATCAAGATTACACGGGGCCACTGGCTGCAATTCCACCTGGGGCCTGGTCCAGCCACCTTTATTATACAATATAATAAGTTTTGGGCCCTTGCTTTAAATCATTTGGGGCCCCTGGATTTAGCCCAATCGGCACCCCCCCCCCAAATGTTTTAATATGCGATGCGTTTTCTTTTTAAAACCTGACCTTGAGAGCATTTTTAATGAATGCTGAAGGTTATGTTCATATTGTCAAGTAATGGATCAAGGAAACTTTCAAAATTTGTTTACAGTCTTTGTTTTAAAAAATGACCTGTAAATCTTTTCAAAGTAAATGTAAATATTACTTTGCAGCCTCGGTTTATTATCTTGGGACTACGGGCTACGTCTGTAATATGTCTCTAAAATAATTAATAAATTATCTGAATACAGAGTAACGTTGAGGCGAGTCATACAATCAGATAATGTTTACGGCACTGCCAGATGGAACAAGTTTCCAATTAATAAATATGGCTTTTTAAATTTTAAGATTAAGTCATAAAACAATATATGTTATTAAAATCATTAACGTATAAGTGGCTAGAGAGATATTGTTGTGAATGAGTTAAGGGCTAGAATCTAGGAGGATGGTTCTTGACATAAATTTTCTTTCTTCACAGATGCACATTTCGTACGCTTTCACGAAATGGATGACAAAATTTACGTTTTTTTTCGGGAAAAAGCTATTGAGATAACTGGAGAGGTAAGGAAAAACATAAAAGAGAGGTGAACGTTTTTTTTTCTTCTGATTTCTACCATTTGGTTGTGTTTTAATAATACGAATGTAATGGATATCGATTAAAGTTTATATTTTTCATTTGTTTTCATATGTCTCTGCGATGACGTTGACGAATAGTAAATATATAAATATATTATTTTTTTGTTATTGTTATTGTTGCAAAATTGACAAGTCTGGTCTTTGTGTCAATTTAAAAAAATAACTGTGTAAAGTCCTGAATCATCCGTCCCTTCAGATGTATTGTGTACGGGACGTGAACTGTCAGTTATATTCCGAATACGTTTGGTCTAGTTGTTAGCCTATCCCTTTTGCTTTAGGGACACCTTATAAAAGATTGATAACTGATATTCTATTCTATTATTATTTAATGGTGACTATTTTGAAGGAAAAAAAAGATTTTTCATCACGTCCTTTCGTTTTCTTCCTATAAATAAAAACTAAAATGAACAGAAAATCCAAACCGTTCTGAATTTTTATTGTAAGCCAAATTTTTCAATAGATCCTCTATCGTCATAATGCTCGCAAATACACTGCGTAGCGGAATAATATACATATTTCAGTATAGGTAAGAAAGATTGTACATAAAGCCTAGCGCTGACTTATTGGATGCAAACTGATAAAGAACTTAGCGCCTAAGAAAAGTTATCGTTTTATTTTTTCCGTTTCATCAAATCCTAATTCTTTTTATTCATTAATTGATATTTAATTTTATTTTCCATAGCTTTTTATATCTCATACAACGCTCGAGATTAAAAAATGTACCGTAATTTCTTACGTTTTAAAGTTTTAAAATATATTTAGCTGTAATACAAAAGAAAAGGAACTTTTAAAAACTTTCAGTAAACTATTTCGTTTCCACACAAACTACTTTATAGCAATTTCAAATTTCTCCACTATTGAAAAATAATATATTTTAAAGGTAATATCTAGAATCTCGATAATAACAAAAAAAATAGGTTGCCCTCAATGTCAAGGTATGAGGATCACTGCTAATAACTGTTGTGACATTGTTGTGACATTGTTGTGACATTGTTGTGAACTCTGGTCAAGCGGTGAATGGAGAAGAGTTCACTTAGACATAATAATGGGAGTTGTAGTCACTCATGAGGACAGTTAAGAAGACAGGCGGGATATATATAGTGTGGTGGGAAAAGACACATGGGAATACATGTGAGTAGAAGATGGGCCGAGTGAAGAGGTCCATAGTCATTGTTAGGACTAGCCATTAGTGATAGAGCGTTAGCTCTAATAGCTGGTAACACATCAAGGTGTGATCGACTGTACAGTGCAGTATGCACTTATGATTAAGTGGCATTGTTAGTAGAATACGTTTGTTTACCTGAACCTATTGCTGTAATTATATTGCTGACTGAATAGAGACTTGATTTATCCATTGACAAGAGTCGAGACTTCGTCTTAATAATTTATCCAGAACCCAGGACGCAACACTCACCCCCCTCCCCGGATTCTGTTAGTTAGCATATCGACTTTTAACTGATTGTCCTAAATCATTTCCATTATTCCATGCAACTATTTTCTTAAAATGGTTTCCCTCACAATCAAATCCAAACAATCATTTCCTTTAAAATCATTTCCCTAAAGGTCGTGGTTTCTCGGGTCGCCAGAGTTTGCAAGAACGACAGGGGGGTTAACTTCAACTCCTTCTTCAAAACGAGGCTCTCCTGCTACCTACCGGGCGCTGATCCGTTTTACTTTAACGAAATCCGTGAGTTGCTTGTAATTGTTTGAATGACTTATTTTGTCAACTGATGGTTAAGATACGTTTGACAGCTATCATATTTTGTTCAAATCTTTCCATTTTAAAATTTTCAGATAAAACAAAGAACCAATTAATATAAAGAAATGTTCCATTGTAAATACGTCGTTTACGGTATCTCAAAACTGTCACTGGTACTTTTTTTGCATTTTTATGACTTTTTATAAGAAAATACGGATAAAGATAGTTCCACGACAAGATGAAATTGAGAAAGATCAATGATATAAACGCGCTAAGGTCTGACTTATTGATTGGTGATTGATAAATAAATAAGCAATATAAGTGAGTTTGTATTGATTGGTGATTGATAAATAAATAAGCAATATAAGTGAGTTTGTATTGATTGGTGATTGATAAATAAATAAGCAATATAAGTGAGTTTGTATTGATTGGTGATTGATAAATACATAAGCAATATAATTGAGTTTGTATTGATTGGTGATTGATAAATAAATAAGCAATATAAGTGAGTTTGTATTGATTGGTGATTGATAAATAAATAAGCAATATAAGTGAGTTTGTATTGATTGGTGATTGATAAATAAATAAGCAATATAAGTGAGTTTGTATTGATTGGTGATTGATAAATAAATAAGCAATATAAGTGAGTTTGTAATGATTGGTGATTGATAAATAAATTAGCAATATAAGTGAGTTTGTATTGATTGGTGATTGATAAATAAATAAGCAATATAAGTGAGTTTGTATTGATTGGTGATTGATAAATAAATAAGCAATATAAGTGAGTTTGTATTGATTGGTGATTGATAAATAAATAAGCAATATAAGTGAGTTTGTATTGATTGGTGATTGATAAATAAATTAGCAATATAAGTGAGTTTGTATTGATTGGTGATTGATAAATAAATAAGCAATATAAGTGAGTTTGTAATGATTGGTGATTGATAAATAAATTAGCAATATAAGTGAGTTTGTATTGATTGGTGATTGATAAATACATAAGCAATATAAGTGAGTTTGTATTGATTGGTGATTGATAAATAAATAAGCAATATAAGTGAGTTTGCTGGGTATTATTATCATTATTTTAGTGTTCTCTTCAATGTAAATGTTTATATTGATTGAATGATTATGTTTAGCTAGAAATTAAAGTATCAAATGATTCAAAGACGGGAAATATTTATAATTTTATACGGTGGTGCACCTTAAGTGGATGGTTATCACTCTTTATGATATAAATTGTTTATTTCAACAATTTATTTCGTAAAAATAAATAAAACAGATGATAAATTATCGCTTTCCCTTTTCTAGATAAAGAATCTATATTTAGAATGTAAATTCAAACAAAAGAGTTATACCGATTATTTTGTTATAAAATTACATTTTAAGGAAACTGGTTTGACCAAAATGATATATTAATCTATTATTCAAAATATCTAGAGGCAACCAGTGGTTTCGGATTGGGACACTACAAGTCTATCGATAACGAGAAGGATCGCGTAAAAATGATCTATGCAGCGTTTACCACCGCCGAGTAAGTATCGTACCTATTGGTTCCAGCTTTTGTATTCTGGTCAAAGATTGCAACATACATTTAGGATTGAGTTTACACAAACTTTCCAGCCGACTTAGTTGTGATTCGTGCTAGATTAGGACTGACGAAATGTTTAAGACACTTTTATTAGCATTTTGTGCCGCTAGCTCTACACTTTACAGTCTACTCTATACCTTGTGTAAACATTATATTTTGTGTTTATGAAATGCTTACACATTTTTTTTATTCAACTTTAAATATTTTAAACCTCCTTTTGCAAGTGAAACTATACATTGACGTAAATCCCGCAGATACACACGCAGACACAATCACACAGACTCACACACACACATGGCGCGCGCGCACACACACAGACACGCCATCATGTTTTCGTTTAATCAATTTTAAATTAATCAAAACCCCTTCCGTATATCAAAAATATCTTTTAATGTATTTCCTACAGACACACACACACACACACTCAAACACACACACACATACCCACACACAAAGGATTTAGAGAGAGGGCGAGAGTGTTTGACATTTCTTCATGCCTCTTTCAGAAAACGCTCTCGTAGGCTCAACAGTTTGCGCGTTCCAGTATTCTGATATCACGAAACCCTTTGAAGGTATCTTTAAAGGGCAGGAAAGCCCCTTTCATGTGTGGTTGCCGCTCAGAACAGAAAGATTGCCGTCACCACACCCCAGCAAGGTAAGCTTGGAGTGCAGCAGAGAGTGCCCGAGGACATGATACCGAAACTGTTGGCTTCCAAGGTGAAGAGCATTTAGTCGAAACCAATGCTGGAAGCGTTACAGACCGAAAGCTCTTATTTGTGATGCAGAGTACCGGTGTAACAGGTCCAGATTACACCAATGTCCAGATTATACCAGGGGCGATTCGGCTAGGCCAGAATATGACCCGGGGTTAAACTGGCCAGGCCGAACTTTACCCCCAGACTAGAATATATCTCCTCAAGCAATATTACTGGAGGTGTACCGGATTCAAAATTTTGAATATCCGGCAGGATGTGACCGGATTTATGAAGTTATCAAACCAAATGAAAAGCGTATTCAGCTAATGGCAGTAATGAAGTCTGACTCAGAGACAGAAAATGACGACAGCTCTTCTGATGAATTACTGCGTTACAAAATGGAGATTAAAGTTCCTGAATCCAGTAACCCTCTACAATGGTGGAAACTTAATGAACACCGATATCCGATGTCATTCTTTGCCAGGACCGTTATGTGCATACCAGTTACCACAGTTCCATGTGAATGATTGATTCAGCTTTGCTGGTTATATTGTCAATTAGACCCGCTCATCACTTGAACCAAATAATTTCAACACACTTGTCTTTTTGCGTAGTTGGTTAAAAGATGACATATAAAGGAGACATTCCAGTGTTATTTAGATTTTGAACAAGAACGTTTAATAAGTGTTATTTATGACATCATAAATTTTAATTTTTGGCATTAATTGAAATTAACGAGTAAATGACAAATGTTAATGCTTTCTTCGGAAGACAATAATTATAATAATAATAATATAGATTAAAACATTCGTGTATATTCAGACAACGCTAACGAAGAAAGTCTCTGCATAGAAAGAAGTGCAAATTTTTTTTAAAAATACTTCAGATAATTTTACATTATAGGAAGGTGTTTTTTAACGTCACTATTTCGGCACGAGAAACTACATGTGACCAAAAAAAATCTTTCTTACTTTTTAGTGTCCGGATGCCAACACACCGATGACCCCAGAAATAGTGAATTTTGCCAGAAGTCACACACTCATGGATGAAATTGTCAAGCCATGGGGGGACACCCCGATAGTTTACTTCGACGGTGCTCGGTGAGGATTGCAGCCCTTGATATCATCTTATTTATTTATTTTTAAAATTACAGCCCGGGTATTGTTACGCTATACACGTAGATTTTAACGTTAAGATTCCCCTCTAGTGAACCATGGTATATTGGGTAGGTAGGTTAGTACCGTCCAGAAATAAGCGATCCAGTGATCATAAGTCATTTGTAGAGCTTTATGAAAACAGAACTTAGTCCAGCCGGCTCATACTCATATAGAAAATACCACAATTCGATCTCAAACTATCGGCATTTTTGTCTTGTCCCTAAACAAAGTGGCGCCTTCTTTGACATCGTGGCGCGAACTTGACAACTGTTAAAACAAAAGTGACAGAGAATCCTACACTTAGAATATGTTATATGATGATGCCAACCAGATTAAGAGAATTATTTTTATGTATAACATGTAAACAGGGTATGAGTTAGCCTGACAGGACGTAACAAAACAGCCAACGCTTCGGCAAAGAGCCTTCCTCAACGAACAAAAATGTACACAAATAAAAGGAATATAAAGAAATATAAAATTAAAAAACTTAGCTGCGGTGAAATCCGAAGAGTCAATGAAGCAAGAAGGGAATAGTATTAGCAAGTTACTAACTGGGTTTTAAAGAGAGTAAGCTCAAGCCCATAATAAAAATTGTGTACATATGGAAGCTCCATTCAAATTTTGACTATGAGACCCTTGCAGAAAATGTTTCCTTCTTATTAGTATCTTTTTTAAAATGCAAAGTTTTAAGTGTCGATATCGTTTAATGTCAAGGATTTTGGGACCCTAACATTAGAAGGATAGTGGTTACCACCGACATTATGGCGTATGATGGCAGAGTGTAGAGTTGGTTAAAAAATGGAACATTTAATCGTAAAATTTAAAAAAAAGGAAAACGTAATCTTTGAAAAAGTTTAATGAAAATGGATTTCTTTCACTCAATTTTTAAATTAAAAAGATTACTGTTATTCAATCTTATGTGAGATTGGGACACACTGCTGTGATATGAAAATTATTGCTTAAGAAATTTAAGGTATAATCATAACAGACTTTTACAACCTTTAAACATTAAGCTGTTAATCAAGGAATATAGTATGTAAATTTAGATTTATGTAAATATGGGGAATGTTTTAATTTTGGTTACTTTCACAAGAGTATTACTTGGCCGTGGCTCCAAAGAGATGTGTGTGTGGGGGGAAAATGTGCGTGTTGGGGGATTACTTAGTCAAACTAGTTGTTTACTATCTAAATTGTGCGTGTTAGGGGATTACTTAGTCAAACTAGTTGTTTATAATCTAAAATATGCGTGTTAGGGGATTACTTAGACAAACTAGTTGTTTATAATCTAAAATACTGTAAGTTGGAAAATCAAAATTTAAAAAAAAGTATTAAAAATTATTTTTTTTACTACTTTAGTTAAACTCAGTGTATTCTAACAATTTATGGAATTAGATCCAAAAATCCGTTCTACTTATTTCTCTGTGAGAAAAGAAGTGTCTCTTTTTTATATCGCAAGATTTTTCCCGAGAAACGATGAATTTAATGTATCTGCATAAATAGCATAATTTATTAAAGACCAGCAAGAAAGCCCGTTCAAGGACGTTCCGCACCGTTCTGTGGTACTTAGTAGCCTAACTCCCCTCCAACAGCCGTCTCGACCGGCATACATGTGCATCACGTCAAAAATACTATTCCATATGGTTAAAATAAATGACTCGTAAAAAAAACCCGTAAAAAACCAAGTTTTTCACTATAAATCCTTTATGTACGAGACGTAACTAAAAGAATGTTCATAATAATACGCAGCGCAAGACCATCCAAAAATACAAAATTGTATTTATGTCTAGTAAATCGTATTTAATATAATGCGTACCGATCAGGAATATGTTTATAAAAAGTGTTGTCAATAAAATACACACCTTATTGCGCGACAGAAAGGTTGTTCAATATAATACGCACCGCGACACTCTATCTCAAAAAATAACATGATACATAGAGATAAATAAAATAATCTAAAAATTCAATAATTTAATTACAGTACATGCGATCGATCTGAAATTTTGATACATAGTTTTTATCATCGCCACGAAACTGCCTGCTAGCTTACGAGGAAGTGGGTTAAAAATCGATCCAAAGTTTTGGCGACCGACAATCAAGCAAGCAAGCAATCAAGGGTTCAAAAAAACAGACACCACGAGTTAATATAAAGGATTTAAAAACAGAGCTTTTACTTTTAACTATAAATCCCAACGCGCATAACTCAATTTAAAGTCTTGGAAGAAACACTGCATGCACTAAAAATAACTCGTTTTGAGCGTCCGCGTAAACGTGTTCAATATGATTGGCTGTAGGAGTCATATGTGTTTGAGGGACCAGTCGTTATCGATGACCGCACGGAACATAGCCTTTTATTATATAGGACTAGAAATGTACCCGCGCTTCTGCAGCGGGAGTGTACTGCTCTATAAGTTTGAATACGTAGTTGAAAATAAGCTAATAACTATATGTTTAGTATATATGTGTATGCGACGATTTAAGTTCGGCCTTCTTGTTATAATATAACTAAATGTTGTGCTTTCTCATGGAATGCAACTTTCAGTTGCTCAGAAATATACTTATGAAAAATGTAATTCTCTAATTCTGAGACAATTTTACCCAATAATAAATGGAGCTTTGAAACGTAACAAACGATTTGAAAAGGGCATTATTTTAATTTAAAATACTGCAAACAAACATTTCACATTGCTATAGATTCAACGTATAAAGAGATTACATTCGGAATGAAACTCATGTAGCTTTTAATACGCTAATAGAACTGAAGGGAAGAAGGTAAAATGAATCAATACAAAACCAAATTAAAATACATCAAACGTATTTTTATAATTTTTTCATATTTGTCCCCTTCATCAAATTGGTCCCATTTAGCGATTGTTTTCCAAATATTATATGTTGCTGTTTCACCAAGGCATTCAATTCTTTGTTGATTTCCGTTTTCAGATAAGACATTATATTTTGTAAAGTATATCATTAAGCCAACTTTTTCTCTTTCTAGGCTCCCTTTTTCCCTGTTTTTTTCCCTGGAAATTAGATAATTTATTTGTCAAGTATATTTAATATTGATCCATTCGCTTAAAAACGTATGTGGAACGAAGATATAAATTTTAAAAAAAAATATTTTGGAATCCTGGAAAGAAATGAGTGGACATTTTCACTTCCCATTGAGGTAAAAATTCAAATTAGGTATGATATTTATGATAACTTAAGTTTAGTATAGATATATCCATTGATCCAGCAGTCAAATATTATACTGTAATAATTTAGCTGATATAAGAAAAGGCAATTTTTACTCAACATTACTTTTAGATCAGAGTTCAGTCGTGCTTAATTTATTATAGTTATGAGTCTGAAAATTTACATACTTTTATTCAAATAGGAAGTTGGACCATTAGTGAGAGGGGGCTTAGGTTTTATTAGTAGGCACTAAATGAAGTTAATCAAGAGATATAAAAAAATATTAAGAAAGTCTCTCTTTCTTTATAAACTTTAAACACACTTTTTTAGAGTGGATATATTTTTATAATGTTATTCCTATATATCAGAAATTTTAAAAATTGTTATAAGAAAAGAAAATTCAACTTCTAATGTTCATTACTAATGAGTTGATTTCACTTAGAGAATTGGTTTTCTCATAAAACTCACTTACAATTTTAAGGGTACTAAATAAGGTTAACAGCCAGTTTTTTTTTAAAAAATTGACGACAACTGCCGTCACGTAAAAAACTTATTTTATTTATGACCCCACATCGTTAAACTATTCAAAGTAATGAAATATTTTTAACAGCAGGTGTAAGTTAAGGAACTACGCTCCCATCTTCTCTCTAAAAGGCAATAGCTGCTTATACTAAAGTGCTAATAAGGGGCCGTCCATAAAGTACGTCACGCTATTTTTGACCATTTTTAACTCCCCCCTCCCCCCTGTCACAAAATGCCACAAATCTGGGACCCCCCCTAAAGTATGTAACACTTTCGAACAAAAATTTTGTTTTTTATTAACAAAATAATTAAAATTTAATATAAAAAACCGTGACGTCACACATGGCCAGACCCCCCCTCCCCCTGTCACAAACTGTCACACTTTCTTACACCCCCTCCCCCCCACTGGAGCGTCACGTACTTTATGGACCGCCCCTAAAGTAAATTATAAATGTTGTAAGTGTAATGAAGTTTCCAAAAGAATTTAAAGAAACTAACTCAATCTTATTTAAAAAGCTTGCAATAAAATGTGCGCACCATTTTTAGTCAATGAAAGTTAACTTAAGGGCGGGCGCTTAAAATGAAGTCTTGTAATGCAGTACTGCTCCAAAAATAAATTGTATACTTTTTGATAGTCTTTATTAATTAGTGTTTTAATATGGAAATGATATATAATTCTTTTATATATTTGTGTCTATGTTATACGATTTTAATTTACGTCTTTTATGTAATTGGTATAATTTTAAAACGAATTCAAGTATGCTTTGGATCATCTTTCCCGATAGGACATAATAGTTTGTAAATTATATTTCAAACACCAGATTTAGTTTCTGAAAAATAAATAAATTATTTACGAAATTGAAAAAAAAGATGATATGTTTGACTAAACATCTATTTTTAAAATGGCTTTTGTTATTCCGCTACAGCGTAATGACCATGGCATATTCAATTCGCCGCCCAACTTAATTAATTGATTTTAGGTTCACTTGTATTGAGTTTAATATACTTCTATTTATAAGTCCGGTAGAAAGGTTTAAATTGTAAATTTATTTAGCTTATGTAATAAAAAAAAACCCACAGCATTGGTCGTAGGCTTTTATATGCATGTAATAATCATTGATGATTAACTTTAATAAGTAAATTTAAGGGATTGAGCCAGTAAAATAAGCAAGAAAAATTAATAAAGAACACGCAACAAATTTTAAGAAAAACAAACGTATAGTTCCTCTAAATTACGATTAAGCTTTTTTGACTTGGGCAATTTCTTTCCACATAAAATACCCTCACATAATTAGTATTTGTTTAAATTAAAATTTGAGTTATTAGAAACAACATAATAAAACTCTTAATTTAAAAATAAATACCATACATCGTGTGACAAATGTAATGATATAGTTTTGACAGATCTATAATATAAAGAAAGTATTTGTATAAAAGGCCACTGTTTTGTACCGCAAGGCCAAAACAAATATGAATGTTATTATAATAAAATTACACTGCTCAATTTAAGACGCGTACACGAAAAGGTGCGCACCGTAATTTGACAATAAAAGATTTTTGAAAGCGCACAGCTCAAAATAAAGTATTTTTTTTAAAAAAACGCACCAAAATGAACTCGTTTCGAATGCCCGCATGAAGCTGTTCAATATCGAAATGAGAATTTATTTTGTCTTTATTTTACTCTACATTTTCTGATTATGGGCCCCCTTACCCTAGGGGTGGTCACCTGGGGTTGAAAACATAGCCTACGACCTGTCTAGGGTCGAATGAGAGCCCCATGCACAAATTTCAGCATCCTGGGTCCAACGGTGTGGAATTCCATTGGTAACAAACAAACACACAAACAAACACACAAACTTTCATCTTTATATATTAGATGATTGTGCCACATTAAACCAACATTTTGTTGTTGTTCAGTTTTAAGCTGACATCTATGGCAGTTGACTGGCAAGTCTTGGCATCTGACGGCCGGTATTATGACGTGCTTTTCCTTGGAACCGGTGAGCATATGCAAGGAATTACACTTCATATTGTGTAGTCCCTTAGCATTAACGATCTACTGATACTGCTATTACTTCTACTGAAACAACTACTACTAAAACTACTCAAGCAACTACAACACCAAACTGCTGCTACCACTAACTCTACTGCTATATATAATACATGATCAATTGTCAGTGAAAGTATTTTTTTTTCCAAACACCCCCATCGTCCCCGGGTCCACCTTTCTTCTAGCTGATGGCAGGATGATCAAGGTTATCAACAAAGTTCAAGGTAACAAGGTCGAGCCCATATTTATTGAGGACATTCAGGTCCTGAACCCAGGGCACGCTGTGGTGGACATGAGGGTGCTCCGTGACAAGAAACGGCTCGTGGTGTCCTCCAAACGAAACGTGGTGACCATCTCACTACATCGTTGTCATAAGATGGTATCGTACAGGTAGTGTTATGTCTCGGTGAATAGAGATGGGGGATTTGGAATGTGCTTGGGAAAAGTTGGCCCTTTGGTATAGTATGTTAAGACTCGGTGAAAAGAGACGAAAGATTGGTATGAGATGGAGAAAATTTTGTTGGGGATGGAGATAAAGCTATGACTTCTGTGATTGAGTTGACCACTGAAAAGGTTGTTGGTGATGGAGATAAAACTATGACTTCTGTGATTCAGTTGACCACTGAAAAGCTTGACTTCTAAATATATTTTTAAAACTCCCATGTGACGAAGTAGAGTAAAACAATTTATCAAGTTCGCTGTGAAGTACATGGGCTTTTTACACTTTAATGAAAACCATTTAGAGTCAAACTAAATATGATTATTGTACCCCTCTCTGCACCCCTCAGACTGAGGCAAAAAATTAACGTGGTAGAGTTTTGTAGCAATAAGTTATATAACATGTTGTAGTGGCTAAGCAATGACAAAAAAAGATTCGGGGGATAGTTAAATAAGTGTTGTACGGCTTTTTATTACTCACGTCCTTCCACTAAAAGCTTTTATAGGATTTAAACAAGCACTCACAAATACACATTTTATATGTTAATGTAAGTCAATTTTGTGGTGATGAAAACATGAAACGAGAGTTTCCTGGTAAGGAGCATTTAGTAAACTAATAATGTGAGAGAAGTAAAACAGCTCATAAACAAATCTATTCTAGTATGATAAAGATCTGTATCCAGTATATAGTTTGTCAAGTTCCAAGTATTTCTTGCAAAAGATAAATGGTAAAATTGGAATATTATAATAGCTATGTAAAGAATCGGTTGCAGTATTCTTAAATATCGTGAACATATTTTTGAATGTTACATGGGTGATAAAAGATTTTGAAGAAACGTTTTGAAAAATACATTTTTACTAAAGACAAGAAAAAAAACCTTTAAAAACTTTCTGTTCCCTCTTTTTAGCATTAAAAATTTTAATGGTATATAATGGAAATAAATGGTAATCTTCAAGTCCTTATTTCTCTCATTGCTTACCTCCCAACCTTTCCATCCTCCTCACCAAATCCGTCAATATACCCTTATTGGTTAATAAGAATTGTAAAGTCGCGTTCCGGGAGAAGTCATGTGACATAACTAAGATTTAACGCAGAAGCCTGAAGAGGAGCGGCCTGAGAAAATATCTAGAAATAATATGATACAAATTTCGGAATAGGAAACTACTATGAATTATTTTTTTTTAGTTAAAAAAGGGAATTTATTATTTACTAATTTCTGGAATACTCTGTATGTTTGAAATTTGTGAGAGAATACATTTTGTTTTCATTCTTGTCTCTTTGCAGTTTATGCAAGAAACTCCAAGACCCGTACTGTAAATGCATCAATCACGGGTGAATCAATGAGTGTGAGCTCATAAATAAGAGAATTTAACTTTCACTGTTTTAAACACAATGATACTGTCTTCGATAGGGCCGTGGAAATTAACGATTAATCAAATTGTTGATAAAGTTTGCCTATCATGGTTCTAACACTTCGTCTACTTATCAAACCAAAATGACAACCGTATTAAGCTAATGGCAGTAATGGAGTCTGACTAAGAGACAGAACATTACGACAGCTCTTCTCATGAATTACTGCGTCACAAAATGGAGATGAAAGTTCCTGAATCCATTAACCCTCTACAAGGGTGGAAACTTAATGAACACCGATATCCGATAATGCCATTCCTTGCCAAGATCTTTTTGTGCATACCAGTTATTTCAGTTCCATGTGAATGATTGTTCAGCTTGGCTGATTTATTGTCAATTAGACCTCTCATCACTTGAAACAAATAATGTCAACACACTTGTCTTTTTGCGTACTTGGTTAAAAGATGACATATAAAGAAAACATTCCAGTGTTATTTAGATTTTCAACAAGAACGTTTAATAAGTGTTACTTATGACATCATAAATTTAATTTTTTGGCTTTAATCGAAATTAACAATTAATTAATCGTTAATTGTTCAAAAAAGTTAACGATTAAATTTAAATTAACCGTTAACAGCCCTACTCTTCGACCATTAATGATTCATTAGAATTATTTTATATTTTGTAAATAAAATAGAAGAAATGTTAATTTTATAGCCACTACCCCCCCCCGGGGGGTCCGACATCTTCCATCCTGGGAATCCACTTGTTAAATAATCCTATAATACTATGTATATGAATAATCGTCTTTCAAATACAATTTTAACATGAACAGTGTAAGAAAGAATCACATTCATTTTTAATATTTCAATACTACATTTAGTTGTTTTTAATTAGTTCTCTGTTTTATATGAAGTATTCAGTCGATTTTTGTTTTCACTTAATTAAAGTCCAATAAAATATTGCCGTTTTAATTGAATTTATCCATTATTTTCTTATTTTTAGATTATTTTATTATTTTAAAATTATTATTGGCGTTACATTGCATAATTTTCGTTTTTAAATATATATTTTTCTTCTCTTGTTTTTACTCTTAATCAAGACTATTCAAGACTATTATACAACAGTTATACTTGGCTGCATCAGACAAAATGCGTGGGTAGAATGGTGTACGTTCTATGTTTTTCTGTTGTAATAACTGCGATGTTTCCAACAAATGTCGCGATGAGAATCTAAGTGACCCCTTTTGGCTAGGTATATACTTGATCACTAAACAATGAGACAGAAACAATAATGGCAAGGCAAGGTCCAACGACTTGTAACAGGAGGCTCGGACATTATATTCACACCTGCTTACCCCCGCCCTTTACCGAGAAATTTAAAACATTTTTTAACGCTGCTTCAAGTCAACAATATTTTCACAAAATTATTGATGTTAACCTCACCAAAAGATACAGGGGTTTCCCGTTACAAATTTTCCCGTTACTATTACATAAAGATATTTTCTACAAAAGTTGTCTATGCAAAACAGTATAACTGTACACTTTGGTGTCAGCCTTTGTGATGGTGTCACCCGGTGCGGTCCGCACCCCCCCCTGAACCCCCTAGTGACGCCTCTGATCATGTTTATATATATTTTCATTGCCACCTCTAAATGTCGAGCAGCTTCAAGTTTGACGATCTTAAAAGATACACGTTGAAAAACTGAACAGCGTGTTCCAATGATGGGTTTCTGCATTCCAAAATCTTTTAGAAGTAGCATCTATCTTATCTTATCTGTTACAGTTACAGACGCTCCTTCTATACAGAAGAGTATTGCGTCCTCCGTCCTACGCTTATCTATGGTTTGTAGTTTGTGTTTAGTCCATCTAGCCTATTGTTAGCCACTTTCATCAATTATCTCGCCGGCCACAGTGTCAGGGGCGTTAAGATAAAAGCGCTGGTGACATCGTGGTTTGCTTCTTATTAAATACTGAAATTAAAACCAGGTGCTTTAAGTAGAAAATAAATTCTGGGAACATAATGGAAATGGAACTTTTATTTTTATGTGTTGTGTAGACCTGTTATAAGTTAGGCTATATAATCTCGTGTACAACATTTTGTTGTTATTTTTTTTCCCTTTGAAACTATCATGTGAAACGTAATGGTATTTCAAAGTATGTTTTCGATTTATCAAATGTCGTTTCATTTAATAATATTTTTTAAATTAATACTTTGTTTACTAAAGATGTATGTTTTATTTTATAATGTATAGGTTTTAATTTTGTCAAAACGTCCTCTAATATTTTATTTAGTATGCCAGGAAATAGGTGAAAAAATCTGGTACGAAAGGTGCCAGATAATAATTTGTATGTTTCACTCACAAAACTATAAGCTTTGAGAGCTATAAAAAATGATTTAGAAAACAAAAGAATTAGTGCAACTTTTTCTAAATATTACATCATTGATTTAATTTGAAAAAATAAACTGCATTAGTTTATTTGAGAACATTTATATTCAGTGAAAAAGATATGGCCCATGGCATTCACTTCGAATACCGGCGGTGTAATTAACAGTCGTCTGCGTAAATAGTAAATAATATAGCGTAAACCATAATGATGTAATGTACCGAACAGAAGCCTGGAGAAATAAATATTTGATTTTTTAATGTATTTTTTATGTTTTTAATTTTTTTAAATGTCGGTGACGTAAAATAAAAAAATGCAAAAGAAAATAAAAAAAGATAAAACAATATATTTAAAGGGTATTGGTATTCCTTACATTAACGCATTTAAGTACAAAAAATAATCTTAAAAAACAACAACCTACTTTCCATTTTGAATGATTTTGTCTTTACTCTTTAATTCGTTAAGTTCAGTAAAGTAAAAGTGAAACTGAAAGAAAAGGGTAAGGGTTTACAGTTTACTAAACTTCCGTTTGAGTCTAAACATACACATAACAATTTAAACTTGGCTAACTTAATGACTTAGTTATTGATTTAATTCATTGTAATTGATTTATCCTCACAGTAACTCATACTCATATAGGCCTACTAAGTCTACTTTCATTATTCAATTCAACCTGCTTCTTTTAACTAAAATTTTTAATTTGTTAAAAATAAAACCCATCAGTATCAGCACACCCACTTGCCAACTTGAACTTGAATGAAACTTATTGCACACACATTGCCTTTATCTAAAATTTTCAATTATGTGAGTTCACAATTTTTTTAGTTACTTATATTGCAGTTTAATATAATGATAAGTGTAATTAATATATAAAAATATTGACATTGAATAATAATGGCCTTAAAGTATTAAAGTACGTCACACTATTTTTTGACCCCCTCCCCCCCCATCACAAACTTTCACAAATCTTTGGACCCCCCCTAAAGTACGTCATACTTTCGAATTTTTTAAAAATTAACACCTAATTAAAATATTTAATTTAATACTTAAATTACACTTCACTATTAAACAGTATTAAAATTAAAAAATTCCACTTAAAAGTAGGGCTGTAGCCTACCGGCATCGGATTCAAAATTTTGAAACTCGGCCGGATTTATGAAGTGAAGACTGGCTGGAGCCTGAATCAGGTTTGTTAAAATGGCCAGATTCCGGATTTCCTGGAGCCATTATAAATATATATATATAAATTAGGGATCTACCAGTCAGCCGTAGTTATGATGTGAAACCTGCCAGTAGGAAATTTATGAGAATCTGCATCTGCTATTTCTGAAGCTTTGAATCCATCAACTGTGTGGTTGATTGCGATTGGAGGAGGGAAGAATCTTGAAGGTAAAACGTTGAAATATGAGCTTCATACTTTGTCGCAACATTTCATGTCCTGATATTTAACAATTTGTGTGAAATATTGGCTGGTCCGAACATGATTGTCAAACCATTCCTGATCATTCGATATCAGTCCTGCTGCATCCAATTCAGATTTATAAACACATTCAGGAGATAACGCATTTCATGCTATTTTGACATACAACTAATTCTAATGTTTCACAAAATTTTTGAAAATTATTTTTAAAGCTGTTTAAATTCTTCTAAGAAAAATATAAATAAATTAGAAAAAAAATAAATGTGTCACATCACACATGGCCTGCCCCCGCCCCCATCCTCCTGTCACAAAGTGTCACACTTTCTTACACCCCCTCCCCCCCCCTCCTCGGAGCGTGACGTACTTTATGGACAGCCCCTAATGGTATTGTCATTGTAAAATTTTAATTTAATTATCTCATGTCATACTCATGTTGTTTCTAATTTATTCATCAAAACTAAAAGTAAATGTTATATATTATTTTATATGTCCTTTAATTTTAAGTAAATAATTAAATGAACATCATCTTAATATTTGAATTATTTCCTTCATTTCATTAAATTCTTCAAAAGTATCTTTTGACCTTTTGTCTTTAAATTAATCAAATAATAAAAATATTATTATAAAATTTTTATATACATATTTAAAAAATTTTTTTTATAAAGTTTTAAAGTTATCATTATATATTATAATATAATTAATATGTACTAAAAAAAAGATGTAACCATTATTTATGCTTTTCACCACAGAGTTGAAAAATGGAGAGTGACACATTCAGTGGAAAAAGAATTATTGAATTTATTTCCAATAATTTCAAAAAAGAAGTGACCTTTGTCAAGTTTTTAACATCATATGAGGATAAAGTTGCCCTGGTGAAGGAGGCGGCCCCTCTTTGCTCTGGTTCCTTCTACATTTTAAAAATATTTCTGTCAAAGAAACAAAAAGAAATCCACACTCAAAGAACTTCCATTGTACTGAGTTTAGAACAGAAAGGATTTTTGTGTTCCCGTTTTCTAGTTGGTGTGAATGGAAGCCACATACAAGAATTTGATACAGGTTCTCAATATAGTTGGAACTGTTCAGTAAAACGAGAAATTTTCTAGTGTGCAATCAGTTTTTAATTTCAAATTATTAATCAAATTTTAGCTTGATATATTTTTTTATTCAGGTGAAGAGAAGCATCTATGTTTGTTTTATACCTATTTAGAAGGTCAAGAATTGGAAAATGTAGCTGATCTCAGTGATCCTAAAACAGTTTTTGAGCTGGGTGCATTTCTTGGACTTCTACACAAGGCGTTAGAGTTAGAGGTGAGCTTTTTCTGTGTTCCTTACTGTATATATTTTAATTAATTGACACATAAATAACTTTAAAACATCTAAAACTCTGAAAAGAGAACATTTCTCTTACTTCATTATTAAGTAACAGATCAAATGATATGATAAATATAAGAAGGCAAAAACAAATTTAGTCAGAGACTATATTTATTTTGCAATAAACTTTTTATTAAAAATATATTTTTGGAAAGATTTTAAATACTAGTGCTTGTTTTTTTGTTTTTAAATATATTTCAAGAACTTTAAATGATCAGTTTTGTGTTCCCATTTTTCTTCAAGGATGTGTCTCATGAATCTCTAGAGCCAGATCCTTTAGATCCCTGGCTACTTTGTAATGTCCATATACTGAGAAATCAAGAATGCCTATCTAACATATTGGTAATAAATAGTTTAAAACAACTTTGTAGATATTTAGGGATTTATGTTAATAATCATTAATGAAAAATGCCATAAAATATTTCAGATAATTTTTTAACTGAGATCTTTCAGTCAAGTAGACATGAAACATTTTACTATTATCATTTTTTCATTTTTTATTAGGATCAATCCGTATATTCTCAAAAATTTTATTTAATAAGTTCATAAATTATATACATGTACTTATATTTTGATCTCAGAATGATGACCTTAGAAATAAAATTGAAGTAATCATCAATCAGGCTGAAGCAAAACTAGATTTATTATCAGGATATCTAAAAAAAGGTTGGCAGACACTTCTTTAATTAAAAAAAATTAAACATCAAAATGTGTTAAAATGAACATTTGAAATCAAAAATTTATGTTATAATTATTATAAGTTCACTTGAAATTGATACCACCACAATTATGCATTGGCAAAAAACCTCAGAAATCATAATTTTTAAAAATATTTTATATATTCTGTATAATAGTTTAACTTTAAATAAAAGTGTCTAATGTTACAAAGTTGAAAAAGTATTTATTATTTCAGGAGTAATTCATGGAGATTTTCATACATTAAATATTATTGTCAATGACAAGATGCCAAGTTTTTTTAACAAAATTAAACATAGTCAAGATGATAAATTTACATTTACCAACCAAGACAGCATCGAGTTTCTATTAAATTGTTTGAAGGAAACTAAAAATACAACTTTTCACGTGGATGTTAGCAGTTTATTATCCAAGTATGGCATCATTGACTTTGGGGAAATGATATACACATTCCAAATATTGGAAGTAGGTCGTATCATAGCTGATCTCATGGTGACAGTCATTATGCTCAAGACCAAGGATACAAACCAAAGGGGGGCGGCCTCAAATCTGGAAAAACCTGTTTTGAAGTTGTTTAGCAGAGGAGCACATGATTTGTGTCATCTTAGGCAAGGTGAGTCTGTTGAAGATAAATCTCACCATGAAATGATGGATTCAAGTGCACGGGAAGACAATGACGTGAGCTTCCCAGATATAATGTTAATCGGAGGCTACATTTTGAAAGGCTACCAGACGACCAACAGTGTTTCAGTACAAGAAATAGAAGTACTGAAGGAATCTGTGATGGTGTCTCTAGTTCAGTACATTTTGTTGGGTAGGAATTTTTTTAATAAAAAACCGTGCAATTAAATTTCAATGTATTAAATAAGTAACTTCTTTAACATTTGCTTTTATGAATTGATATTAAAATGTTTAAAATTGATAGCAACAGTTTTTTCTTGTGTTTTCTGAATTTCAAATTTCACACAGCCAGCATGACATTATAATATTAATATGCAATATTATTTTGACTGCATATTTAACTTCAGTTCTATTTAATTTTAAATATTCCTTACATTTGAACTTTAATAATGGCTTTAATTTTATTTATATTTGATAAGGAAATTCCTAATACATCTTCAATCAATTTTTATAAGAAATGAATGAAATATTTTCATGTACTTTATCAAGTTTTCTTTTCTCACTTTCATTGCAGTTGGCAAACAAACTGAGGATAATTCTGAGTGTTTTGAGTATAATGCCCTTTGTCAGAAGGCAGCTGAGTTTTTGCTATTAGAGTTGAGTGATGTGAGTCCAGACACTCTATATTTGGCATGGGCTGCTGCTGCTCTTCAATGTTGATGTTGGCACAATTAATTTTTTGTTTTTGTTTTCTTAAAAGACAAAATGATTTATTCTCCATCAATTTATTCAAAATCTAAAATATTCATTTTTTTTTAGAACCCATCATCATTATAGTTCCTATAAAATTAACAGTTCAAAATTTAATTCGATATTAATTTGAATTAGGGCATCGGAAATTAACGATTAATTTCTCGATTAATCATTAAAAAATCTAAGGCTTAAATTATTTTTTAACGATTCATCGACACATCACTTACAAATTATTGGAAGTCAAAAAGTAAACAAAAATAATAATAAAAAATAGCATCCGATAAATAATAAATTTCCTGACGATTACATGAACATTTTGGTTTTAAACTATTGACTGACGGGAATGTTCAAAATGTTGTTAAATTTTGCCTTTCCCGGTTCTAACACTTCGCCTACTTATAAAAAAAAATGAAAAGCATATTAAGCTAATGTAGTAATGGAGTCTGACGCAGAGACAGAAAATGACGACAGCTCTTCTCATGAATTACTGCGTTACAAAATGGAGATGAAAGTTCCTGAATCCATGAACCCTCTACAATGAAGGAAATTTAATGAACACCAATATCCAATATTGTCATTCCCTTCCAAGACCGTTTTGTGTATACCAGTTACCTCAGTTCCATTTCCATGTGACTGATTGTTCAGCTTTGCTGGTTATATTGTCAATTAGACCCGCTCATCACTTGAACCAAATAATTTCAACACACTTGTCTTTTTGCGTAGTTGGTTAAAAGATGACATATAAATTATTATAAAGGAGACATTCCAGTGTTATTTAGATTTTCAACAAGAACGTTTAATAAGTGTTACTTATGACATCATAAATTATAATTTTTGGCTTTAATGGAAATTAACTATTAATTAATCGTTAATTTTTCAAAAGTTTATAAAAAATTTAAATTAATCATTTACAGTGACAGCCCTAATTTGAATACATATTTTGATTAATATATAAAAACAAATTGTTTTACCCTTAATTTTTAAATGCAAATGTTAAGAATTATTTGTGTTTTTAAAATCAAATTTGTAATTTTATAAAGTTTGCCTTGTTATTTATTGCTGTATCTGTTACAGCTTGGAACTCTATCCAAGTCAAATTCTAATTTAGTGTTTTTGTAAATCTGTATATTATTATTATTATTGTCCTACTCAAGACATTTAATTAACTATTATGTGTCTCAAAAATGTGCTCATATTCTTTTCAAAGATTGAAATTATTGGCAGATAAAAATTAGGAGTATAAATATTCAGAGTCATTTTAAATTGAATATATCTCAAGAGTCTTTGAAAAATCTAAGTCCCTCATTTCAACAACAAAATAAATAAGATTGATGAATTTTTTAGACAAAAATAGTAGTTATAATTATTAATATAGATTATCTTATAAAAAAGGTAATTAGTGAATAAAGTTTATTAGCACTAAATCTTCAATGTCAAGGAAATTTTTGATTTACAAATGAATTAAAATTTTGTTTCAAATATTTTACTTTCAAATTGTCAACTTCAGATGCTTGATTGATTATTTGAACTGAAAAGCAATTGTTGGAAAAAAAAATAATGTTCCAGATATTGTTATTTATTAAAGACATTCCAAGAATCCCCTAACATGGACAACAAATTGTAGTTGTCATTTCATGTATAGTTTTTTTTTATTATGATTAATTTTTTAAAAAATTGTTAAAATTAAATTATTTTCTAAAAATATGTTATATGCTCTTTTACTTTAAATTTGTAATTAAATAAAATGAAACAATTTGAATAGAAAAATGTAGTCTTATTTTTGTAAACAATGTTTAATTTATTAAGAAAATAAATGAAGTATAATTTTGCTATGAGCTACTTTAAAATTATATACACATGATTACAATCTGTCAAATGAATACACCGGCACAATACACATGTGGTCATGTTAAAGACAATTTCATTACAATTCTTTAACTAGTGAAACTTTTTACATGGAATCATGGATTTTATCTCACTAAATAAAAAAAATATTTTTTAATCATGGAATAATATAGGTACTACATTCACATTAAAAAAATTGAAATTATTTAAGCTATACAAATTTAGCTATTCCAATTGAGACTCTCTTAGAGTTCAAAGTTAATTTGCCATAAAAAATTAAACAGATTTTAAATATTAAATTCATCATAACCAATAAATTAATTGAAATTACCTGTTACTCTTTCTTTAATTAGGTGAGGTTTTTAATATTGCACACCAAAATCATTTTTATATCCCATTTACCTCCCTTTATACAAAAGTACTACCAGGTCCACAAAATAATTAGAATAATTTTTTTTAAAGAAAAATTTATGATCAAATTTTTAAAAAATTGACACTTGTGTGATTAAATGCGTTTAAAAAAAACCATTGCAAACCTAAATAGACATATTTTTAAAAACTAAACTACAAATTTGTTTTTGTTTTCAAACTTTTCACTTTCATAAAATATTTTAAACAAACACTTATACTTATAAATAATTGACATTTCAAAAAGAAATTAATTGTAGAGTGTTACTTTATAAAACCATTGACTAAAAAATTTAAAAGCAAACAGTCTCAAGCAACTACCCCCTACCTCTTTTTTTTAAAAGTTCACCTCTTTACAAAATACTTAAGCTTTTTTGGTCATCCTGTAAAGAAAGCAATGCATTTTAGTTTTAAAATTAATGCTTGAGGAGTAGCGGTGACCTCAGCTGCTTGCCTTCATCCCAGGCCATCAGCCTCTGGGTGGCGCTGTCGTAGTTCAGCATGACCGTGCTCGTGTACGGGTTGTTGAACGCTATCCTGATCTGCTGGGTCGTGTTGTGCCACAGGTCGTGCTCCTCGTCCAAGAACGACTTATTCCGGTTGTGGTGCCGCACCGTGTACAGCTTACCGCACGCGATGAACGCGTTGCCCTTGGAGCCCAGCTGCGCCTCCACGTGGAGAGATTTCACGACGTCGAGGTCCGTTTCATTGAGCAGCGCCACCTTCATCTTGCTGCTCCCCTCGAGGCCGTATATCATCCACAGGCCGTTGCCGTCGACGTTAAAGTCCACGTACGCGCTCTCGGAATTATAAAGGAACCTCTTCGTGCCGTTCAGGGCCTTGTGGTTGAGGTCGGCGATCTGCCGAACGGAGGTAGCTTCCCCCAGTGCCAGGTCGAACCGGACAATTTTCTGCTGGTGGGCCCAGTGGTAGTAGAGAAAGCCCCCCGGACACCACGTGACCCGTCCCGAAGAAAGGTGCGCCGCTGAGGCTGATTTCACGCGAAGCGGCGCCTCTCTCGAAATTTCCGAGGGAGCTGTATTCCAGGACGGTGTCGCCCTCCAGTCCTAGGGTGACCCACACCTTCTTGGCCGTCTCGGCCGTGGGCCTGGAGTCGACCATCCACGTTCCGATGGGGGAGGATAAATTTTGCGCGATGAAAACCGGCTTGCCGATGACTTCAATGCTGCATTCTATACATGCGGGGAAATATAATTAACGGTTGTTTAGAAAGGTGTCAGTTTTAACATATGTTGTCACTCCGTAATCCCATGCACACAAATATCATTGTCAGTAAATTATGAAACAAAACTTTAAAACTCCAAATATTATTTGCACTTTCATTGTAACAAAAACTGCCAAAATTCTAATGAGGCTCAGTTGGAGTATTTTTTGTTCTTTAGTTGTTATTCCTCCCCTTACCTTTTATAGCACTCATCTCATTTACCCGAAAGTGTGTGTGTGGTGGGAAGGGGAACATTTATTGTGTGCTCCACAGCGCAGTACTTATACAGATGTGTGTCTCTTTCTCATAATCAATAGTAAAAATATACACTTTATCCTTGTTTTTAAAAAATATATAGTTAATGTAAGTTTTAAATAAAAACTGAAATTTTAATTTCCCGAAATGCGTTTCTTTTTTTTTAGATGGAGAAAGGGATATGATCATAAATGATTAGATTTTAGAATTAATTCTTTAGAGCAGTGTTCGGTGAAGTTATGGCTAAAGTAGATACAAATTGAAAATTCTCAGGGTTAAAGGACGAAAGACATATAAATAAAAGTAAGTTGGTATTTTAAGCATGATGTTTGCTGGTTTTTGGCTCTTATGACAATCTCCTTTGTTAGGACATCAAAATGGTGACAGGCGAGCGCTGCTGCTGGGACAACTCTCATATTAAACTAAATAACATCCGTTCCGTGTCATCCCTTCTCCCCCACCCCGTTATCAGTGAAATCTCTATACTAAACCTTGCGAGGTTTTGGGTAAGGTGGGGTCTATCCACGTTGATGATATGCCGCTAACGCTCGGCAACAAGGAAAAAAAAAGCTTCTGGATATGCATCAATTGTGAAGAATTGCAAATTTGTACAAAATTGTTGAATAAAAAGAGCTTTTTAATAATGTTTATTGATTTTTTTACAGATACCCTTTTTTAATAATTATATGTTCAATATTGAGGGTATGACAAGTTCTCAGGAGGTTCTGGCAAATTTAATATCACGTATCTCATCTTCTTGTTATACATTATCGTTCAACTGCAACAAGGCGTTTAATTTTTAAATTAAACACAGGAGAATCAAACCATTTGTACGACTAAACTACAACAATAAATATAAGATTTTATTAACAGACAAACACAGGCTAAACGCTTGTAAAATAGCAAAAGTGTTGAAATTAAATTAACATTACATTTTATCTACCTTATTACTCATAAACCAATCAAGTGTAGAAAAGACACAAACAAAAAAGTGGGGAGGGGGGGGAGCTCAAGTCACTAAAAAAACACAGAAGAACGGAAAAGAATGTCAGCAATGATAATTAAAAAACAACAACAACACACAACTGAATAAAAAGACACAAGAGCTCTGCGACATTGTGAACCAGTGATACGACATTGTGAACCAGTGATACGACATTGTGAACCAGTGATACGACATTGTGAACCAGTGATACGACATACTTCTACATACACATGTTTTTAAATCCCTTATATTAACTTCGAAATCTTGTCTCTCTCTCTCTCTGTCTGTCGTCATCTCTTCGTCGGGCGGAAAAACAAAAGTCAAAAATGACCAAATTCCCGTAATGCCATCGAGCTGAAATTTGGCACATAGACTTGTGTCACCTAACAATGCATCGTATCAAAATTTCAGATCGATCAAACGTACCGTAATTAAATTAATGCATTTTTAGTTTATCTCTATACGACATATTTAATTCAAGTTTCAAGGTTTGTTATTGTTCTTTTTTCATGTGACAGTTCAGTTCGCGCGTTGACGGCCACATCGTCGATGTACCGGCGTGCTTTTGTTTACATTTTACGTGTCACGCTGAGCTCGGTCCAGCGATCGGTGACCAGACCTTTCCCCTCTCCCCCCACCCCCCGGAGTTATAAAGCAAAGGGAGTTAAGGCAGATTCAGTCTGTAAATGTTTGTCGTGTTTGAACATAATCAATACTGTTAGTTATGTCTCATATATAAGGGATTTATAGTCAAAAAACGTTGTTTTTACGTGTTTGTTTTATGATGACCTCAACTCAGAACTGCGTCACGCATTCTTATTTTTCTGTGTGGATAGAAATTCATTTAGTCCCAAATCCCGCCCCCCCCCCACACACACTTTTTCCCAACCAATGTAAATGGAATAAATACACCACGATCTAAATAATGGAGCATAAATTAGTAGCAGTAATCAGTCAGTGCCAGCTAACAAAACACAGCTGTAGCATATTGGACACCCCCCACCCCAAACCCTTTAGCTTATTTCTGTTTCCTGCTGGATGTCTGTCCAGCGCCCCCCCCCCACCCGACCTCCCCCCAGGTCTCGCATCCTTACACAATATCCATTCCCCTGCGTTGTAACAACGAGATTAGACAGCTGATAAGGACTGTCGGACAAAACCAGTAGGGGAATGGTCCTTGCCTCGTGTGGCGGAATAACCCAGAAATCAAATTTCGTTGTAACCGCCTGATAAGGACCTCGCCACTACCAAAGGTCCCGACCGTCAGGTCCCGCGGGAACGAGACTTGTTGACTCGTGTGTCCTGTCTCAGGTTTATTTTATCTGACGTGTATGGTGAAGGGCGAGAAGAAGGGTAAACATGTTCAATAAAACAGAATGTGCGTCAGCGACCTACTAGAGATATACCCGTCGAATAATGGCGGCTAGAATAACATCACCGAACCACGGTGGTGGTAATGCTCTTCCCATCTTCTAAAGTTGTTTTACAAAATATACACATTTAAGTTATGTAACTTAAAAAAAAATCCAGTAAGTACTAATCCCAAAACTTCTATACAAGCAAAGTCAACGCATTATTCTCGCCTTGGAACTGTATTGATATTTTATTTTCTCACACCTTTCAAAAATCCTCGTTAAACATCTATATATATATATATTTAAAAATCAAAGTATGTATGTATGTTCTTTATAGCTGACGAAACCATTCACCTGATCGCCATGAAACTTTTGGAGACTTTTGAGTACGCTCCTGGGATGGTCACTGGCAATTTTTTTTAGCAAAATCTAACACTCATGGAGCGCCGGGGGCCCATATTATGATTTTTTTCTTATATGAGCTATATAAAAATGAGTTTAAGCGTTAGGTATTAGGTAAATTGATTGATCTTAACCAAACTTGGTATATAACAACTTGTAAGCCAATATTGTAATAGTATAGGGCACTAATTTCCTAATGTCCATTTCTTCGGGACTGGGGGCCCAAAATGTCTTTTTCACAATCATTTAAGATTTTATTCACCATTCAATTATTAAAGATCTTGTGAAATATAGATAAATATATCCACTATGAAACTGATTGTAACAAACAGTTGTTTTGAACAAGACATCTTGCACTAAATGGGCCCTGGGGCACTTAATGTCATTTTTTGCTTATATGAGCTATATAAAAATTAGTTTATGCGTTAGCTACTGAGTAAATAAATGGATCTCAAACAAACTTTGTATATAAAAACTTGGAAGCCCATATTAAATTACTATAGGGCAGTGAACTCCTAATGTCCATGTCTCCGGGGCTGGGGCCCGAAATGTGTGTGTTTTTTTTATAAAACTTTAATATTGTATTCCCGATTCAATTTTGCACGATATTAAGAAATATATATATATATATATATATATATATATATATATATATATATATATATATATATATATATATATATATATATATATATATATATGTTATGAAATTGATTGAAATGAACAGATTTTCGAGCGTCATATGTTAAACTGATGGGCCCGGTTAACCATAATGTAATTTCATTTTTTTGATCTATATGTATTCCTTTTTACTGAGATCGCTGCAACGCACGACGGGTCTGCTAGTATGTATATAAAATTACCGATTTGTTTATTAAAATCGCACCTTATGTTGCGCACCACTCACGCTTGTGTTATTTAAAACGCGTTTAAGACCGACAGTGATGTAAACCACACGGCTTGAACGTCGTGTTTTCTCTCAAATGCTGACAACTGACTCAAACCCTTTCTTTCCTTTCACTTTCCTTTTTGCCTTTGTAAACCTCAGTCCTCATTCTTTCTGGCCAATATCTACTTGGATTACACAAGGAAGCTTTCTTACTTCAAGTTGTTTATGTTTAAACACCGATAGAGGCTTCTTACAAATTCTTTCCTTGGTTATGCATTTTTTCTTCAGGCTTGTCCTTACCTTGAAATATAAATTCCTTGTAGTCACCGATGAGTGTGTTTATTTTCATTATTCTGAACCTCAAAGTGGCAATAAAGAAAAACGGTCGGTCAACAACTCTTATAGAGCTCGCAGATATAACTACAATAAACAACAGGACGTTATGTATTCAATATAGTTGGTTAAAAAAAAACCCCACCTTAAAACAGTCAATGAAATATGAAACGCAAACACCGAAACAGACCTATTAATAATACTTCCAAAAATAGGGTTTGTAACCTGATCATAGGATACTAACTTAAATCCTTATATTTTTTAAAAGTATAACTTTAATATTATAGAAAAGGCGAATATGTGGAAGTCATGTTGTATAACAGTCATGTGGCAGTAGTGTTTAGATCTTGCTGTATGCTGTAAGATGGAAAACATGTGACTTTGAAGAAAAGTGTGGTATGACAAACATTGTATTTGAAAAAGTGAGACTTACAACATCCTTGCTGTTTGTATCAAATAGCGATGTACAGGATTCAAATTTTTGAAATCCGGCCGAGCGAAAGACGGAGCCGAATTTGTAAAAATGATCAGATTCTGGATTTGCCGGAGCCATTATATATATATATATATCTTATGGCTCTACCAGCCAGCCGGATTTGGCCGGAATTATGAAGTGAAATTGAACCGGAGCCGGATTTTTAAAAATGGCAAGATTCCGGATTTGCCGGAGCCGGAACCCAAATCCAGTACATCCATAGTATCAACCTTAATACACTTAAAATAAACTGATCTATTCACATTTGTGAAGCAGTCTTCGTTATTGTAGTGATGTTTTTTTTTAAAAAGGAAATCGTTCCACAAACTACAGTATCCGTTTTATAGTAAACCACCGACATCCTCAACATAACGTAATACCATAATTGACACGACCTAAATACTAACGTTCGAGATAACAGCCGAGATCTCTTCCACGTGTAATCAAAGAAAATGCAGAATCATGTTGAAATTTTAAAAAACGTAAAAAACCAAGTTTTTGACTATAAATCCTCTTATGAACGAGACGTAACTAAAAGAATCTTCATTATAATACGCAGTGCAAGACCATCCAAAAATACAACATTGGAGTTATGTGTCTTAAAACATGTTTAATATAATGCGCACCGATCAGGAAAATGTTTACAAAAAGTGTTGTCAATAAAATACGCACCTTATTGCGTGACAGGAAATGTTGTTCAATATAATACGCACCACGACACTATAGCAAAAAAGTTAACATGTTACATAGAGATAAATAAAGATAATCTAAAAATTCATTAATTTAATTACATTACATTCGATTTATCTGAAATTTTGATACATCATTTTTATAATCGGCACAAGTCTGCCTGCAAAATTTCAGCTCGCTTACTTACGATAGTGGGTTAAAAATCGATCCAAAGTTTTTTCGGCACCGCCCGCCTCAAGCAAGCAAGCGGACACCACGAGTTAATATAAATATAAACGATTTTTCTAAAGTATCAACACACGTTCGTTATGAACAGCAATATTCGTGTACGACAAGTCTAAGTATTAATGTATCCTGAAGATGGTTTCTGGGAAGAAAGAGGCAGTGAAATGACCCCCTCCCCTTCACTCTAGTGACGCCCCGGTGTCCATCTAGCGGTCAGTAAATGGTTTACTAGAAACTCGATTCTCCGTCTTAGACGTACAATTGACCAGTAATCAACAGACAATTGATGTCTGGGCAGTCAGACTCGATGTCCATTGTTTAACTGGGTCCCTTGGTAGGTCTGGCGTCTGTTTGGGGACGCATTGTTGTCTAGAGCAGGCAATTCACGATGTCAGGCAGCGACCACCCATTACCAAGTTAATAGACTGATTTTTAATTTAATAAGGCGAATGGCGTTCTTAAAATACATTACATGAATTAAGTTAGGATTTACTTGTTTCAATATCAATATTCCGAAAATAAGGTCTCTGATGTATAAAAAATTCTTGCGCGCGGTTCCATGCCCCAGAAGAGATGAATATCATAAATGAAAATAACAATATGGTATGTGATATTTACACTTACACAATTCTTATTCTACATCTTAGCAAACATAAATATATCCAAAGGTGTATCATAGTTATGTCCATTATTACTATACATCCTGGCTATACACATTTTATATACTGCTATTGAGTGCTTCCGATTTTATTGTGCCACATTTAGTGGATTTTCTTCACTACAACCTTTAACCTTTATACATTGTAAAACACCGTATTACATTCTATTGTTATCTCCCACGATGGCTTGCCGTCGTCCGCTTGACAAATTAATTTTATTTATATTTACCATTTGTTATTATTAAATCATTCAGCTTGTATCTATCTTAATTGAACATGATGAATCCTAATGAAGAATACACAAATCAAGAGCTTTTAAAGAGCTTTTCTAATTAATGTGATGTAAACCAAAATAAATAAAGAAATTCATTAATTAAAAAAAAACAAAAAAACAACAATTAGGTTAAAGGTTATGAATATGAAATTTTAATTGTTTTGAAAGTATATACGGACATGTCTAACATCTAAAACAAATTAATTTTTTTCATGCAAAGTCAAAATAAAAATATTTTTAAAAAGGCTGCAATATTTATTACAGGGGAGTATTTACATCTAAGATTGTTTAACTTTACTAAGCCTAGAAAACCAAATGATAGAAAACATAGAGCAATGTGGAAATACTATATAATATGGCATTAATTTCAAATTTGAAAATACAACGCGGTAACAATATAATACAATGAGAGATGCATTGTGATAAAAAAAACACTCCTCTTATTCCCTTTATTTGGGCGTGGAATGGGTTGCCTGGCCTGAGCCATCCAATTACACCAACCCACTATAAACATCCAACGCTCAAGTAACAATACATATATCAATGTTTTTCTCATGTCAAGTGTGAAATGTCTTGTGCTTTGGGGCCGAAATTATGTAGTTACCAGTTGAGCCATTTTAAAAAAAAATCTAGCCTCCCTCTCATTCCTTCCTCCACTCCTATCGCGACCATGTTAAAAAAGTATTCATCTAAAAAATTTTAAAAGTATATTTTAGTCGTTTATAGATATTTATTGCATTAGCAAAAAATACATGAATTTTTTAAAATCTGGACAAAACCAGGGGTTGAAAATATTTTGGGCTTGATTTAAAATTTAAAAGCTAAAGGTTTGGTTTGTAAATGGTTGGTGATGCAATAACTGTTACCACCCAGGTGTTGACGCGCCTTGCTGAAAAAATTTAACAAACTCGCACCATTTGCACTTCCTTGTGTTTCTTATGTGGGCCTAGCAGAAAAAAACTTTTTTAACAAGACGTGAAAAGTTGTCAGTATGTAAAGTTTATCAATTAAAAAGTTACTACCGCCGCCAATGTTCCTTTTAAGCTGCATGGTTGCGCGGCCACGCAGTTCTCTGGCCGATGCCAAGCAGCAGTTTGGAATAACCGCGCAGCAAATTGCTTAGTATTGCCCAAAAAATGGATGCTGTGCAACTTTGCTCACGACTTTTTTTTTACTTTGCACACAAAACCTAGAGGGAACATTGACCGCCGCCTAGCGGACATTCAAGCTGATGTGCCTTGTGACCTGACTGAACGATACATCGTTGTTGACATTTTGTTTGAATGTTCAGTTTACTGTAGTTTTAGTTTAATTTTGAGTATAACGAATGAATTTACATCAGGTTCTGAAATGTTTTCAAATGATTACATAAAATAAGTCTCGCCTGTGTCCTGGTAATAAAATAATCAACGTACAACCATGAGTTTAAGATAGGAGACTTCCACCAGGAATGACAGTAATAATACTAAATTAAAAAAATAAAATAAAATATATATTATTATTGTGCGATTAGGAATGCTACAGCATTTAATTAAAATCACAAGTCTACAAAGTAATTTGCTTGTGTCACTGTTTCATAAAATAAGAATGTGATGTAATGTCTTCCGTGGTATCATATAAAACCTAACTAAACGTGTTTTGAGTATTTAAAACTAGTTAACTGATTTTTTATAAAGGGTCAACGTAATAATAATATAATGAATCTCATTTGAAAATAAAAAACGCTGGTATCTTAAGATTACAACAATAAGAAGGCAAAGTAATAAGGCTAAGAGCTACTAAGGCATATTAACGAAGTATCAAGAATTACTTATGCATGTTACTATATACATCAAAACTCAACAACCAAATAAAAAAACTTACAAATACAAAGCTTTAAGCTTTGAGTAATATAACGAGTACTCATAAATAACTCAAGATATATAATAAACTTTTAAAAAAATCCTTTTTTCATATCGCTGTTGAATATGGTATTAAACATTTGTAAATTATTGATTTCTCTATTTTCTAATTATATTTTGATTTAATTACATTGAAAATTTCTTATATGTCATAATATTAAGGATAAATATTTTGGTTTATTGGGACTTTATTTTCCTATGCATAGAAGCCAGGTAAAACGTATTTATCCGTTTGATAATTGAGTAGCAAGGGCAAGAAGTAGTGATGACAAAGTAATAGTGGTAGCAATTTTTTTAACGAACTTTTTTTTGCTATAAAGAGAGTTTACGTACAAAAGTTTTATTTTTAAAATTAAAACTTATATTCATTATGATAAAGTAGTCTTTTATATTATCATTTAACAAAAGTAAATGGAGTTTCATTTAACCAAAAAAACTCACTGGAAATTATTTTATTTATCACTCCTTGAAATTGAAAACAAAGATTTTCGTAATATAGCTGGTACGAAATTAGATATTGCCCCGTCAGCACCCCAGTGTTTTATTTTTTTAAATCGCCCAGGCAGAAAATGCGCAATGTTTTTATCCTTAGGGTCATTTTTAGAATGCTCCCAAAATATAAAGAGACAATCTTTATAAATCAAGGCCCCGTGTAAAACTTTGTTGAAATCCCAAAGTTTAGCCAGGAACCTGAATTCAATAACTCCACTGAGTTCTGAAGTCACAACTCTCAAACTTCCATCAGATTGTAGAATGTAAGTGTCGTTGTCGTCTCTGAAGCTGATCATGTGTTTGGATGTTCCTTCAAATCCGACACACTGTGTCCATTTCTTTTCTGATATGTCCAAACTATAGACACTTGTTTCATTGTTACCATTTACCACCAAGTCAGAGAAGGCCAAAATATATCTTTCAAAACTAAAGGCGGTTTCAAAATATATATCAGGAGGCAGGGGCATGAACTCATGATGAATGAGGTCATCACGATAAAATTTCTTTGCTCCTGTGCAGAGAATATAAATGAAATCTCCATGAGCTACTAGAATTGCACTTGGGTCTTGACCTGGTACTGTCATGATTTTTGTCCAGCTACTTTCATCTAACCGAAAAATACTATAGGTGATTGGATACTGGTAAGTACTGATTCCATAGGCATACAGTTTTTTTTTAAAACTTCTAAGCGTAAAATTGAGTGTAAACGTGTACTACTATTTATTGTTCCCCACTCTTCTTTACCAAGAGACAACGCGCCAAGTGTGTCTGTATTTAAAACAGTGACACCATAGTGACCGAATGCACTATTGTCCCTGCGAACAGCTGTTGAAAGCCATTGTCCATGCCGAAAATTGGGTAAATGGTATGTGATAGCAGCAAAAATGATATTCTTTGCTTCGTGGTTTGAATTCACTAACTTATTTCCGTAAATTTTATTAAGAAAACTAGGACTTGCGAGACATAACCGAGTAGACTTAAGAAGTAAGCTTAAACTCTCCAGTCTGGATTTACGTTGGGCTGCGTCAGTTTGCTTTCTAGTTAACTCGTCATTTTCTATGTGATCATCTTCACTCGTCTCTTCATGAAAAGACTCTTTCTGCGGGTTCTCACTGTTTCCATCAATGTTACCTAAATCCAAACTACAAACGTTGTCATCCTGCATATGTTCACCACCTTCTACACATTTTGTGTTATTGGTATTTGTCCTTTGTTCTTTGGATATATCGTCTTTATAAAAATTTGCCCAATTCATTATTGCTTCAATAACTATTTCTTCTGAGGAAACAACAAGGTCCTGTCGTTCCACTATTGCCAACACATCAGTTGAAAATAGTTTCATAAATCCTTGCGTTCTTCTAACTGTGTTGAAATTGTCGGAAATGAATTTTTGTGTTACCTCCAAAACTCTTTTTGATCCAAACAATTTTCCGCATTCGTTGAATTCCGCAAAGCTATCAATCTCAATGAACTCACTTGCCAACTCTTCACAAATTTCGACCAAAAAATCAATTTGCAGCATATGTGCAGCTTTCCAAACATCTATAAAATTACACTTTGTCAATACGTCACGTCCTGTATATAACACTGTAAGAATTGACTGAAAAGTGTCCTTTGAAATGTCTTGTAGTTTAGCGAAACCATCCCTTTCTTCTTTCATTCCTGATTTCAACATTCCCCGAAATACAGGGGAACATGCCCCAAGTAAAAAGCGATGACAATTGAAAAGTTTATCATCTACTTGTACGTTAAAGTCCTGAAGATCCCGGTCTTCCCATAGTGTTTTGAGGCAATTTACGATGCCGATTGCACTCTTTTGGTTGATGCTCATGTTCATGGTGGTTTAATGGTTGGTTCTTTATTTCAATGAAACACATAAAAGTAACTTAAAATTGTTAGCATTTTGTAAAAAAAAATTACATTAGTAAAATGGAGTTTAAAAAATTAACTCAAATCGTATGAAATTTTTTAATGCATCTCAAAACTCACACACACACATGCACGCACGCACGCACGCTCACACACACACACAAACACACACACAATGAATAACGCATGGAAGATAGAAAACATCTCAAAATCGATAACACCTGTAATATTTTATGAATACATTATTGTTTGTAAAAATATTTTTCGCCACTATACTTTTCTTTCTTTTAATTTTTTTAAGGTTACGGTGAGCTATTTAAGAATTTTTAAGGGACGCCGCCCACCCCCCCCCACCCCTTTCCCATGCAAGAAATAAAACATTCAATAGAACCACTTGGCTAGTCCAAGTTTAATTGAAAGTGAAAGTAACGTAACTATAAAAATGAAAGTATAGATTGGACAAAAATATACTTTGCAACTAGTCTACACTTGATAATAGCTGTAAATTGTTTTTTAAAAACAAAATTTAGTGGGTAATTAAAAAAATATTTGGTTAAAAAACATAACTATATAATGATTATGATATTTTCTAAATAGAAAGAATCAACAGAAACATTTGTTTAAATTTAATGTGAAACGATCTTATATGTAATTGTAAATGTCGAAAATGTACTTGTCGTTTAAAGCAGAGATAATTTGAGAAGGCTTTGCTGCAGAAAATCAAAATCGTACAAAAGGTTTGAACGCTAATTATGTTATTAAAAATGGTAATAAATAGAATATTTACAGTTATTTACTACGCTAAAAGTCTTTACGGTATAATCTTTATATAATGAAAATGAAATGTCAGGAAATCTATTTTTAACAACGGGAAATCCCACAATTATAAAGACCTTAGAACCCGGGTTCCCAATCTGTGGGTCGCGACCCCCTGCGAATAGCCAATTTATAATTTATACATTGGTAAAAAATATTCAATATAATGAGGTTGGCCTTAAAAAAACTCACCCGAGAATTCGAAAGTTGTTTAATGACATGCAATTTCAACCATCACATTAAATTAATTATTAAACATAATTTAAAATAAAATTATACTATAACACTATTTTCTAAAACTTATTGAAAATGCCTTTTTAATTGCATGGGGTCACGGGTCACATGGCTTTTATAAAAAAGGGTCGCCACCCGAAAAATTTTGGGAACCTTTGCCTTAGAATATTTGTAAAATATGAATTTCGAATGTTGAAAATAACTTTTTAAAGGTCTTCAATAAAATATGCGTATTTCAAAGAATTGTCAGACATACCAGAAATTATACTTATCTAGCTAAGAGCCATGGATGTGTCTGTATGTTTTCCTCAATTAAAATGTTTTCAAAACTAAGGACAAGTAAAACCATGTAAATAAAAAGTTATATTTGGAAACGAAAGAAACGGAAAATATTTCAAAGCTCTTGAACAGTCCAATGTTTCTAAATCCCTTATATTAACTTCACCGCGTTCTCTTGGTCTGTCGGGCGGAAGAACAAAAGTAAATAAAACAACCCTGTAAAAACAAAGTTTTTGACTATAAATCCCTTATATATGAGACTTAACTAAAAGTATTGTTTATGTTCAAAACTGACAAACATTTACAGACTGAAAACGAAATTATCTCCCTTGGCTTTAAAACTAGGTCAACTCGCAGACGGCGACTAAACATTCTAAATAGTGATTTATATTGTATAGATAAACTAAAACTGCATTAATTTAATTACGGTACGTTCGATCGATCTAAAATTTTGATTCGATGCATTGTTACGTGAGACGGGTCCGTGTGCCAAATTTCAGCTCGATGGCTTCACTGGAAGTGGGTCATTTTCGACTTTTGTTTTTCTAAATAGTGATTTATATAGATAAACTAAAAATGCATTAATTTAATTACGGTACGTTCGATCGATCTGAAATTTTGATACGATGCATTGTTAGGTCAGACGGGTCCGTGTGCCAAATTTCAGCTCGATGGCTGTACTGGAAGTGGGTCATTTTCGACTTTTGTGTTTCCGTGGGCGGACGGGTGTCGCGGGACGACGGGACGATGAATGAGACGGCGGTGAAGTTAATATAAGGGATTTAAAAATGACCCACTTCCCGTGATTCTATCGAGCTAAAATTTTCTACATAGACTAACAATTTATTTTATCAAAAGTGTCATATCGATCGAATGTACCGTAATTAAATTAATGTATTTTTAGTTTATCTCAAAATAGCATGTGCAGCCGTCTGCTATATTTGACTTCCACGGGTCACTGGAGTTCACTCCAGCCATCGATGACCACATTCCCGTGTTTTGCAGCAAGGATAGTTCAGTCGCGTTCAGTCTGTAAATGTTTGTCGCTCGGTGCGTATTATATTGCACAAAATCAATACTTTTATTTATGTCTCATATATAAGGGATTTTTAGTAAAAAACTTAGTTTTTACGGGTTTTTAAAATTTTCCCCATCCTTTTGATGTTTTTCATATGAAAAAACAGTTGTTTTTCCAAATAAAAAACGCATGTTATAAAATAAAAATTAGTATCCACTCCTATCCTATGATTTCATTTGTAAGTTCACTAAAGAAACTTGTATGTGTTATTCTGTTATAGTGTTCTTTCACTTTACAGTCTTTATAAAGTTTATTTTTTTATGAATAAGTTTCAAACAAGAAAAAGGGGAAATTGAATAACATTTCGTTTTAAAAATATATGGGTATAGTTTATCGACTTTGATCTGATGTCCTCTGGCCTGTTGAATGATACATGGTCGACAAACCTGAGAAGTTTGGAAGTTTGAATTTAAGAATCAGTTACCTACTTTCATAAACTTGTCACTATTTATAGAGCTGTAGAATTCGAGAAAGTTTGGGAATATTATAGAAAAAATCTCGATTAACTCTTGTATATAACTTTAAACAAAGTTCTTACACGACTTATAATGAAACATCAGTTTTAAAATTCAAAATAAACGTTTTCAGAACTAGTACTTAAAATAAAGATCAAAGTTTAATTATTTTGTATTTTAAGTGCATCCTTCCTAAAAAATCTTAAAAGATAAAGTTTAAATTATGGTGATGTTCAGTATTGAAAAAATATTTAAATACTTTAAAAAAATTACAATAAAACACTTACAAATGTGTATGTTATCAGGGCCGGCCTTAGGGAATTGGCGGCCCAAGGCGAAGTGAATTTGGTGGCTCTAAATGTAATAGAATACTTAGTAACATTTAATTTTTTTTTAAAAATGACAACTGCTGCGTTATGTGTACAATCCATAGATACCATTTGCCTCTGTGTTTTGTTTATTTAAAAATTAATGTTTCATATGAAAAACCCGACACACAATCACACAAACACACATACACACACACACACACACACATATATATTTCTATTTTATGTAAAGCGTTGTGTGGACAGTCAAAGTTTAAGTGGTATATTTGAAAGCATAGAACGTAATCTACAAGAATATTCTTTGCTATTTCACTTAACCATAGCTGGATATTTTTTTGGAAAAAAAAATCATTTTTAATGGGGATATTTAAAAAACATATTTTGTTATTAAATACGTAAGTATATTGTCTATATTTTATAAATTTTATAAATAACTAGCTGACCCGCGAAGCGATGCAACTATTTCAGAATTCAGAAGAAAGGAACTTCAGAGAAACAAATAATAAAAATATGCCTGAAACCTTGACGGAAGGGTACTAAACAAATTCACAACATTTTATATCGATCGGGTAATTAAGTAATATTTAAGGGGCCGTCCGTAAATGACGTCACGCACCTAGGGGGGGGGGTCACACTTTTGTGACTATGCCTGACGAGGGGGAGGGAGGGGGTTGAAGTAATGTGACGTCACATCAAAAGGGTAACTTTAAATAAAACTTCCACTGAAATATTTGGTCCCTTATAATTTATTTATTTATTTATTTATTTATTTTTATTATTTTTATTTTTTTAAAATCAGTGCTTCTCAATGTGCCGGTCGGTAGGCCATCAGACTCTGGTTGGCGTAAGCTATCAAGACATGAAAATTAAATCTAATTATAACCCTTAAGTTTGAGAATCCACAAGATAACGTATGAAATTGTTACACTGCGTCGTTTGATGTTGACATCAAAGCATTTGTGATGTAACCGCAGCTCCGTTTGGTTCTCTCATTAACTTTTTTGCCCGTTACCCCAAAATATACAAGTTTATGTGTGCGTTACCCCCCCCCCAACCCCCAGACTCTAGGTCCTGCTCACATGACTCGGGGATTTTGGGGGAGCGTCGTTAGCCCCCCCCCCACCCGAAAATGCTACTGGTGAGTTTTACAAGCATGACAAGTGTCTAAAAATGATCTGAATAGGATTATGTGTAGATATTTTAAGTCAAAACGACACGGAATATCATTTTTCTTTAAAAGGGGAGGGGGGGGGGAATTATTTGATAGAATTAAAAACGTTTTAAGTTTGATATAATTGTTCGATTGGTTTTTGGTCAAAGGCGCCTGGCCATTCTAGTCTTCTAGATCAGTGCTTCTCAAAGTGGTGGTCCGCGGACCGGTGCCGGTCCTTGGGCCATCCGCTGCAGGTCCGCAGATGTTCTAAAAAAGGACAGAAAAAATTGTCAGTGCAGGGAAAATAGTGCACCGTTCTCTGGTGCAATGGCAAAAATTCCTGCCGGTCCGCCATACTAAAAAGTTTGAGAAGCACTGTTCTAGATATAATGGTAAATGAGCCCATTAACTTTATTGAATGCATCAAATTCTTGACATTGCGATTCGAAAGGAGCACAAAACAACTTTTCTTCTTAGCTCAGTTTTTAAGGCATTAATTTTAAATATCACAGAAAGGAAACTTGATACAGACAAGTCATGTGGATTAAGATTATTGACATTCGTGTCAATATAAATGAAAGTAGGGTATATGCATTTTCTGGAAGGAACCGGTTCAATAATTGGCATATGTTCCAAGAGTACACGAACACATGACGTATTTTAATATATCTAGTGGATTGTAGTGGATGTTATATGTGCCAAATGAGTCTGCATTACCCCCAAGCATTCCCTTTTTGACCCCAGATGAGGTTATTTACCTCTGTTCGCCGACCTCTTTCTTACGGGATGCCCGTGAGTCAATTGAGGGACTTTAAAAAAAATACATTTTAAAAATGATATTTTAAAATATTTTTTTTCTAAACAAAGACGTTAACCGTGATGATTAATAGTCAATGTTTAATTTGTATGCATTAAAATAAAATATAATCTAATGATGTTAACACAGTTCGTTTTCTGAAACCTGGTTAAACGTTTTTAAAAAATGCTTCACGCGGGTTACGATATTACAATGTAGCTCTTCACTAAATAAATAATAAACACTTAAATGACAATAAAATTGATTTGAAACATACTTATTTTCAAAAAGAAAATAAAATGTGTGTGTTTTTTTTGTGGTTGGGGGGTGGGGGTCAAAGATTTGTGACGTATTTTTAGAGGGGGGGGGGTCTAAGTTTTTGTGACGACGCGTGACGAGGGGGGTGAGGGGGTAAAAAATCGGCAAAAATCGCGTGACGTCATTTATGGACGGCCCCTAAATAGTTTACATAAGGAGAAAAAACGACATAAACGCCCCCGTTCCCTAGTTAAGGATAATTTAAAATAAAATATTTCCACTGTACTCAAAAAACGTCCCTAAGTATCACTGCGATCGGTTGAATAAAACAATATTTATAAAGCCTATATCAGAAAGTAACGACTTTAAGGGCACACGCACACAATGCAAACTGCGAAGACTTAAAGTTCTGAACGCCTGTACATTGTAATCTGGATCGGATTTGTGTGTGTTAATATGTGTCAAGATCTTGTAAAATCGAATTGAAAATAATGTTTTAAAAGTGTTCAATAAAAACGATTTTTGGGTTCCGCCACGTAGGTAGCGTTCACAGGCCACGGCTTTGTGGGTTCCTCGCATTACCCAGCCGCCTAACTAGTGTTAGGTACCCATTCGGAGCTGGGTGACTCAGGGACGCTCTAGGCCCCGGGAACAAATCCTTGCCTTTACATGGATTTTCACGAACCCGAGACCATCGGTACGCCAGTCGAGCGCGCTGCCACTCGACCACCGCGTCCTGATGATATAGATGTTCCGAACTCTATCTACAATTTTAAAACGTATATCTTATCAAACAATATTATTATTTAAAAATAAAATAAATATTTTATATTCCATCCAGTCATTATTTTTGAGTGTATATTCCTAAAAAAACTTTCAAGTAAATAGTAAAAAAAAATTAATAATTCAGTTTAGTGTGATTTACTTACGAGTTTTTGAGTCCTTACAGCCCTGTGTCACAGTAGTGGCCTGATCACACAATGGCTAGTTAATAACTGAAATCGATTGGGATAGATTATTTAGAAAATGATGTAAAGCAGACCGCCAGTTAGTCTCTTGTCTGCACTTATATGGTGCGGGGCGGGTCTCATTATACGTGTTTTCTCTTATCTTATCTTTTACAGATGCTCCTATTATAACAGAAGAGATTATTGCGTGATATGAAGATTAAATGCTTAAACTATAAACAAAAGTAAACTTACTGCACATTTAAACAATGTCTGCCTAAGATACCTAAGATACACACACATATATATAAACATTATATCACTCTATCCCCCATATATGTTTATATTATATAGGAGGTTAATGCGAACCGATTTGGTAAACAAATAGTGTCCTCCTTTTAAGCGAAGACCACTACGAATTTCTTCTCCTTGTTGACATAATTTCACAGTAAAAAATTACAAGAACAAAAATAAAGGTGAGTAAATAAAAGTATTGAAGAACAATTAAAGCATTGAGTTAGATATATTTAGAAATATTTACAATTTACTGTATCTAAAGTTTCCCTTCTCTTGTTTCTAAGCTGAAACTGTCAATTATCTCAAGTAAATCAAATACTCCCCTCGCAGCACCTTAATTTGGTAGCAGAGAAAGATAAGAAGACTTGTTAGAAGATATCTGCTCACCCAAGACTACAGATACAGACATCGTAAAAAAATTGAAGTCTTAGCTATAGTATTGGAAGATATTCTAGTCCCAATTTCATAACATTAACTCATTATTTCTTGACTTCTTCAAATCAATATCAGTTGCCTTTAAATGGCTTCTAAGCCTTTGTGTTTTTTTAAAGCTTATATTTAGACGAGCAACAAAGCCCGTCCAAGGACGTTCCGCCACCGTTCGGTGGCATGTTGTAACTCCCCTCCAACAGCCGCCTCGACCGGCATTACATGTGCATCGCGTCAAAAATACTATTCATTATAGTTAAAATAAATAACTCGTAAAAACAGAGCTTTTGACTATAAATCCCAACGCGCATAACTCAAAATAAAGTCTTGGAAGAAATACTGCACCAAAAATAACTAGTTTTGAACGTCCGCGTAAATTGCGTAAATGTTCAATATGATTGGCTATAGGAGTCATATGTGTTTGAGGGACCAATCGCTATAGATAACCGGACAGAACGGACAGAAACTTGCCTTTTATTATATAGGATAATTGATAACAGAATGAAGTTAAATTTTCTTCCTTACTTGTTGATTTATATTTGGGGGGGGGGTTAAATATTCCAAAACATATCTGCCAATTCCTCGATCGCTGTATAAAAAATGACCTATACTCTCCAGCCATTTTATAACATCTTCTCCTTAAAGAGATGGCACAGCATCTCTTAAATATTTTTTGCCATCATCTTCAAAATATTAATCTGCTCTTACCAAATTTTCATTCTTTTGTCTTTTTGAAACTAAAAATTTTATAACATGCTCAGCCGATTGACATCACATTAAATTATTTTTTTTTAAAATCCCATAACCTTTTTTCGAGGTCGTTTCCTTTAGAACATTCTCGGGCTTAGTAGACCATGGCGGCGCCCATCCCTCTCCAGGTCAGCGGAGGACTTTCTTAGCGTTAGTCGTTCATCAACATTTGTATAGTGGCCTTAACGTGGGCTCGATCCCACGCCCCTCAGCTTGTGAGGCGAGCGCACTATTGACTTCGCTATCACAATACAGATACAATATCAAGACTTCTGTGCAAGATGAGCTTCCATGAGCAGATCAGACTAAAGATGATGTATCTGCATGCCCTACGACACTAGATAGGCTTATGTTATATGAATTAGTCACATACAGTGGCGTAACAACGGGTTGGTATCGGGGCAGTTTCCAAGGGCGCCAGCTCAAAAGGGCGCCACTAAATCTTAAACTTTTAAATTTGTATTAAATAAATACAGTCTAATTCGAACTCAAAAGGAACCGAAAAAAAAATTCCACTTACGGAGTTGAGTTATGGAAAATGACGTAATAGGTGCCGATTAATCAAGGATAATGTATATATTGAGAGGTGGGAGGAACAGCCATACCGGCTGGCAGGCTTGACAGGAAAGAGGGGCGGTGTCTATGTGTCATATGAAAAGAGCCAACTTGCTTTGGCATACCTGTCACATGTTTATCACGAGTGTATTGCGTAACAGTATGACGGAGAGGTCACGTGAGTAATAAGTCACGGGAAGAAAGAAGCCTTCCCATTGGCTGAGAAGGTTGGGGAATGAGTTGTCAGAGAAGTTCCATAGTGGAAGGACTGAAAGATTTCCACGTTGTATAACCTCAAATTATAATTCTTGTACATAGTATACATCTTAAAGTTGTTTTATTGAAACAAGTTCTTCATTGGATTATTGTGTACAAGGTTTTGTATTCGAGAGAACGCCTACAAGAAAGTTATATTATATATATTTACGCTCAATTATCACTGACGCCTAACGCTAAGGGAAATCACTCTGCTTTTTTTAAATTTTGCGTTGTAAGCAGTGCTGATTGACTCAAATAGTTATTTTTTGGTGCAGTAATTTGGTGCGCTGCTTTCTAAAATTAGTTTAAAAATCGTGTGGTGATTAGCACTGTAAAAATTATTATATAAATGCTTTGTTTAATTTTCAGGAATATTTCGTGTTTATCATACAAGGATAAGTTACTTGGGCTTTTGACCACCCCAAAAAAAGTGGGCGCCTTAGGCGCCCTACAACCTCAATTTAAAATTACTTTGTGTACATTTAAGGTAGTTTAATATTACGTAGCTATCATACAAGGACAAGTTTGTTGGGCTTTTGAAAAAAGTGGGCGCCGTAGGCGCCCTAAATAAAAAGGGCGCCACAGTAAAACCTATATTATATACGTACTTTGTTAACATTTTAGGAATATTTCGTATTTATCATACAAGGATAAGTTACTTGGGCTTTTAACATAAAAAATAAAATTAAAAAAAAACTATTATAAAATACTTTGTGTACATTTAAGAAATTTTAATATTACGTATTTATCATACAAGGGACAAGTTAGTTGGGCTTTTGAAAAAGGTGGGTGCCGTAAGCGCCCATAAAAAAAGGGGGCGCCGCAGGCGCCACCGCGCCGCAGCACAAACTAGTATATTAATAAGTAAAAACCAGTTACAGTTACATTGGTGTCAGAAGAAAAAACGAAATTTGATAAAGGAGGTTTCGTGGAAGTGACGAGTATTGGATTTTTCAAAAAGGAAAGTATTCATTAAAAGAAGAATTATTAGCAGCCCTCATATTTTGTGAATATTCCAATTCATAAGAAGCTGTGAATAAACTTTCGTGGTTCAATGAAACATTTGATACAAGAATATTTCAAGATGGCGGCTTCACATTGCAGCAAGACGCACTGAAACTAGGTCACCTAGTTGGTTCTACCTTACAGTCGACGACAGTACAAGCGTACTACAGTATACTGTATACACACTAACGAGAGCTGTGAGGTCGCGACGTCAACAAGTCTACTGACGTTGGCATGCAGTATTTATGGTGACACACTGTGAGCGTATATAGGTCAACAAGCTCACTGCTTGTTGATTCCAGGAAATATTTGTAAACATAAAATTGAACTTGGAAAGCTATGGACTATTAAAAACTGTGTCAGTGTGAATTATAAATCAAGGAACTTAAGTCGTATCCATTCATTGTGTGAAGAGTTGATAATTGCAATTTTGGATTAATGGAGTGAACTAAACTAAACACATATTCTGTAGGCCTGAGACTAACCTCTTAAGGCCTTGGCTAGTACCTGGGCATCTGCTCCATCTGTTGAGCATTGCCATACAACATTGTCTTTACATGGGACTCTTCCGCCTCCCTCACCCCCCGGCTATATCTAGCACCGGGCAAGACGTCACCAGGTGTACGACCGTCTCAGAGGCTTGGCTGCAATGACGGCAGTTCGAGTCCCTGTTGTGGTCTAGCCTGTGAAAGTATGAGTTGGTTGGGCAGTGTTCTGTTCTCATCTGAGTCACTAAACTCTGGTGTTTGCGACTCAGGTTCCACCACTGGTCTGAACGGCTTGGCCTGGGCATGTTAGCGAATGCCCCCCTGGCTGTTGTGTTGTCAGCCCACTCCTGGTACCACTTATTCCGGAAGTGGTCCTTTAGCCAGGTTTTAGCCCCAAGATAAGTGACCGGGGCCTCTAGTTGGGGCAGGGCCGCTCCTGCTTTGGCGAGGGAGTCTGCCTTTTCATTGCCGTTAACATTCACGTGGCTCGGGATCCACTGCACTGTTACCTTACCTCCAAGTCTTTCGAGCCTACCCACGTCCTCCAAGATGGCGTCAACCAAGTGGGTACTACGCTTCTCACTAGCCAGGACTTCGAGGGCTGATCTCGAGTCACAAAACAGTACGCGTGTCGAAACCGAAAATGTCCGACCCCTGCAGTGTCCGGTGCACACTTTCCAGGGCCCTGTGTATAGCCTCAAGCTCCGCATCGTAATTCGATGCCATAGTCCCACAGGGACCTGAAAGTTCTTCTTTTGGTGGCCCTCCTATTGGGTGTAAGATGAGCGCACCATATCCTGCAATTCCTTCACTTGAACTGGCAGACCGATCCGTGAACACTTTCACTTGGGTTCCCGCGAACCCTTCTATCGTCTCAAGGGCAGCCGCTTTCTGTACATGTTCAGGGCTGCGTTTCGTCACTGCCGTGTCAGTCAAAGACAAACGTATTTCGGGACGTGTTCATTCCGCATAGGGCGGTTTGAGTGGGACACTTATAATTTGTCTTCTATTTCGTGGGGTTGACGTTCCCATCAAGTTCTGTTACTTGGTGCATAAATGAGGAACGTTTCAAACACCCACGTCCGTCCCAGTTGTTCTGCATTTGGTAGCAGGGCTCCCTAGTGTCTAGCCTGCGGTAGCTCTCTGCAGTTGTTATGATTGCCTTGTCCCTACGTATATCGAGTGGCTCTACGTTTGCAATGACTTCCACAGCAGCTGTGAGTGTCGTTCTGTATGCGCCACAGATAAATCTTAAAGCCTGGTTCTGGATTTGACCCAGTTTTTCCAATGCCGTTTTGCTGGCAAAGGCTTCGACGGGCATGCTGTAGTCCATTATCGACCTTACACTGCCCAGAAAGAGAGCTCTGAGTGTGCTTGCTCCAGCGCCCCCAGTTTGTGCATGCAAGCTTTTTCACCAGGTTGAGCTTGGCGGTAGCCTGGGAGTACAGGTCTTGTACAAAATTATGCATTTGCACCTTTTGATCCAGTTTGACTCCCAGGTATACCGATTGTTTGTCCCATTTGGGCGCTACATCGTTTATTTTAAGCACTATCTCCTGTTTGAGAATGGTTCTGCCATTAGTGACAAGGGAATAGACCGTCTTCTCGGTGTTAATTTCCATCTGCCTCCTCTGCATGTACCTACTGATATACGAAAGGTCTCGCTGTAGTAGCTGTTGCAGTCGGTTGGCATCTTTACCGGTGCTCCAGATGACCAAATCATCTGCATACATAGCCGCACTGGATTGCAACAATCCAGGGAGGTCGTTGATGAAAGCCAAGAACAGTGTGCAACTGAGTTCTGACCCTTGGGGTAGCCCCTGCTGCAGCGTTCTCTTACTAGAGGTTTCACTGCCATAAGTTGTTTGGATCGTCCGGTTTGTAAGAAAACCTTGGATCCACCTGTACATGTTGGCAGTTACGCCTAGGGCTTGTAATTTCAACAACAGACCGTACCTCCAGACCCTATCGTAAGCCTGTCGGAGGTCTAAGAAAATTGCCACAGTATGCATTTTTTCTGGAGCCCGTCTGTTATGGACTGCAGAAGACGGAGCACTTGATAAATCGGCTGCTTTCCCTTTCGGAAACCAGCCTGATTGATATTCAGACTATTCGTACTTTCCAAGTACCAATAGAGTCTGGCATTTACCATTCCCTCAGCTACCTTCCCCAAACACGATGTTAGGGAGATCGGACGGTAGCTGTTTAGGAGTCCTTGATGTTTACCTTCTTTAGGAATTGGCACGATGTTAGCGCTCAGCCAAGCTCCAGGCAGGGCACCCGTGGCCCACGTCCTGTTTATGATATTCAATAGCGAGGACATTGCTATCGTGCCAAGGTTTTTAATCATCTCGTTATTTACTTTGTCCTATCCTGGTGCCTTGGCGGCTTTGCACTTACTGATCGCCGTTTGCAATTCGGTCAGAGTGAAAGGGGCGCGTAAAGACCTCAGCATGCGGTCCCCACTTCTGGGTCTTTTCTCCATGTTTCCTGAGACGGTTCAGGTTACGGCTCTGACTGGTTTCTTTCTGCTTTAGGCTCACACTTGCAAAATGCTTATTCAAAGCATCGGCACATTTTGTATCTGTGGTTACAGTGCCTGTGGTCGTTTGCAAAGGGCTCGGATTTTTCGTTTTCCCCATACCATAAAGTGAATCAATCATTGCCACACCTTTCTTCCGTCTGCCAGGTTAAGTTTACCACACGAACTAACCCATTCTTCCTTTTTTTTGCCTTGAGGGTTTCCTCCCGGACTTCAGCAGTTAGCTTATTATAGGCAGCACGAGCAGTCGCCGTTTTAAGTTTGCCTGCTTTTTCCGTGCCTTCTTACGTTCACGGACGAGACCCGCCAGCTTTTTGTTCCAGAATGGTCGGAACTTTCGGTGTCTACATGTTCTTGGAATGGACTTTCCTAGCCATTGACAAAATAACTCCCACGAGGTCGTTATAAGCATTCTCGATTGACTTGGGGTTCTCTGGGTCTTCAGTTGAACCCGCGAGCGTGCTTTCAATCCCGTCACGGAATTTTTTCCAGTCGGCTTTGCCGAACAGCCAGTGTCTCCTGGCAAAAGCGTGCCTTCACCAACTCGATGTCTATTTCAATGAGTATAGGTTTGTGGTCACTACCAACTTCCGGCAACACTTTCCATCCTACTTTCGCCTCTAGCTCAGCCGAGACTAGGGTTAGGTCCGGACGTGATAGGGCACTGTTGCCGGTATGAAGTAGTGTCGGAGCACTATTCTTGTCCTGTAACCTTATTAAGTTGGTAGTAAGCTCGACCTCCTCTAAGTACCACCCAGAGGCGTTTTTATCGGGATAGCCTAACGCTTCCGTATGAGCGTTAAAATCCCCTGCAATTATATGGTTCTTGAAACATTGTTGTGTTGTGTAAAGGAAGGCACAACGTGTTTCTCGGGGTGTTGTAAATATTGGAGATGGTAAAATGTTTTACCAGATTTAGTGACGCTGAGTGTCAGGGTGTCTGTACCACTAAGTACTTTGCTCTCTACAATCTCCGCTGTGAGGTTGTTTTTTTACTAAAGTGACCAGACCTCTGCAGTTTTTGCATGCACAGCGATATACTGAGTAACCCGTGATGTGCAATGGGTTCTTTTTCAGCAGAGTTTCTTGCAAAAGAGCAACGTCCACCATCTGCTCGTGGAGCAGCTTAGTTATTTCAGTTATCTTGCCCCTGACACCGCAGCAATTTAGTTGTAAAATGGATAGGTTTTCGGGGAGCTGAACCCTGGCAGCTAGCCTCTCTGGGCTTACAGTAATACGTACGCCTCGTGTCGTCCTGATCCCCTTTCCCGACACAGAGGGGAGGGGAGGGTCCGTAGTCCTCCCACGATTAAGACAATCTTGAGGTTTTCCAGCCATATTGAACGAATGAAATGGGCGCATTTTCTTACCTTTTCCGGTCAGTGTATGTTGCCATCTTTGTAAATTGAAGTTTGCCACGAGTAAATGTCACTCTCTGTCGTCACTTCCCTCCTCTTATTCACGTGCGTCTCGGTGCAACGCAAAATAGTGCTGGTGTGCACTACTACAGTTTGCAGAAGACTGACGTTGCTTTGAAAGTCGAAGTTCCCAAAAATTACAAAATTACAGTAAAATTAATTTGTATTTTAAAACGAAAATATCATAGATCATTTTTATCGTCGTCATGAGTCTGCCTGCAAAATTTCAGCTCGATTTGATCACGGGAAGGGGTTAATAAAAAAAAACCCGGAATAAACAAAGTTTTTGACTATAAATCCTTTATAGACGAGACATAACTAAAAGTATTGATTATTTTCAATATAATACGCACCGCTCGAAAGACTAGCATAAACATTTACAGATCGGAAAAGTATTATAAAAGTATGTTCAATATAAAACCACGCGACAGACTAGAATAAACATTTACATGCGACATAGAAATACATTGAGATAATCTAAAAATTAATAAACTTAAATACAGTACATTTGATCGATCTGAAATTCAGATATATCATATATCATTTAGATATACTCGTCCCCACGAGTCTGCCTGCTAAATTTCTGCTGTGAATAAA